>OZ005747.1:520390-945390 GCA_963930835.1 Spongia lamella | reverse complement strand
AGAGGGCACAGGCTCTGCCAAATTTTTGCTGAACCTGTACAATATGTATAATGGGTAGGCCCAGGTTGTGCCTTGTAACCTTCTTGAAAATGATGGTGTGAAAGATTGACAAATACCCGAGTCTTTTTAAATAGATACATAAAATTATATCTCACACAATACAGTATCATCCATTCATTCATTATATTGTATATGTATATCTATAGTGTAGTTTGACAACCTTGGATTTAAAAATTCCCCGCAGTGTTTATTTACATGTAATTTGACTTGCATTCACACAAACCCGGGTGCCAAGCAACCAGGGTGTCTGCAACTCCAAGGAAACCGTTTCGTAACCCATAACACAATCCTGCTAATTTAAGTATTTTAATCACAAACTTCATTACCCTATTAAACGCCCAGTATACTTAAATTAAGATTAGTACACGCACAGTTGTAAAAACTAACGCAATACAATGATTTTTATAGAACACACACAAATCTTTACTTCTTTATCAAGTTTCCTCCTGCTTATCTCATATTTCTTCACAGCGAGCTCGTTGCTAGGTCGTTGCCCAGTTACCACGACGAAATATCCAATCCGGCAGCCGTACAAAAATTTGATCAACCACCGGAAGTGGGCCTAAAAGGCATAACAAATATTTACCTATCTTCAACGAGTGTTAAGTCTATCGATCCGTGTGTTATCCATTCATCTGTAAAAAGACATAAGGTGGATATTTAAAATCAATAGATAATGACTGAGGTTAGTACTGAAGTGGCGAGCACCGGGGTGCAACTCACGGTGGATATCGAGCCTCAGGTGAACGAGAACGATCATTCAGAGCCCGCCAATCCCGAGGTGACCCTTGACGTAGATTCCGCTGCGAAAGAAGCGACAATGGAGCAACAGGAAGATAAGGGAGACGCGTCCGTGCCAGAAACCGAGATCAACTCGAAGACACAACTGCTTCCCAACGGGGCTGAAGATGCCGCGAAGACGAATCGCTTTTCTGATTCGTTCACGACACCACCCTTAGTGGATACTACAGATAATGGTGAGACGAAGCAAGCGGAAAACGAGGAAGATGAAATAGTTGCGGTGAAAGAAAGAGCCGTAGACGTGCCAGATGTTGACGGAGATAAAGACAAACTTTTGGCGGATAATTCTAAAAAGAGCAAAGACGGAACTATGCGACGAAGTGGTGAGAAAACAAAGAACACTTGGGAAGAATTTACACCAGCGACAACGGCCAAACCCAAGGAACGCCTGAAATCATTCGAATCAGAAACTGGCGGGCTATGCGCAGATGACGCGGCAAATTCCAGCCAATGGACAGCTCTGGATGATGCTGCACAGCCCGATGAGGATTTGTCACCGGGAGATGGTGGGGATGTACCGTTCCGTCGGTTCAAAAGTGAACGAGTAGAGAAACACCGCGCCGCCCGCATCATTGAGACCTTGAACACTCGACGGCTTAGCAACACTAGTCTTGATTTAGAATCCCGCAATGCAAATGCATCTGGGGCAGCTGCTCCGCTGAAAACAGCTGACAGCCTGCGGGCTCCATTAAATGCCGGCCGCGGCTGGGATGTCTATCTGAAACTTGACAAAAGGATCCCAGGATCTCGAACAAAATGGCAACCAGTAAACATAACAATAAAAGATTCTGCCGTGATAATCCGACGCTCTACCTCACCGGAGATTGCCTCAGGCAAGCTAGAAGACAATGAATTAATCAAGGAGGTGTATCTTAACCATAACAACACGGTCTCTAAATCGAAATTGAAGCATTACGACCGCAACACAAAAATTCATCAGATAAAATTGCAGGTAATGAAATATATGTGCTGTTATAATGTATTGTCCTGTTAATATCATCCATGCCTTTCAAGCCATTATATTGCTATGGTATATGTATGGATGTATGGGTAATTCAGTGATGATTTCATAGGAGTTTAGTGTTGTCTAGGAGACTATATACCAGATTTGCTGGTTGAGTTGGGCCTGGTTTTTACATGTAACTTCTTAAAGCATAAATTTGTTTGTGATTGCATGGATTAAAGTTCATGTTTGTAAAAATGTGTACCCTTTCTGGAGCATGCTTTGGCCACATATGCAATATTCACGAAGCTGTTTATATCTCCACCGTGGTTTGTAAAGTATTCAATATTTAGGGCTGACTGTTTTAGCTGACTCATTGTCCTTATAACATACATACATATTTATAGTATTTAGTACATACGTATTACATAACATCATATTATATTATGTAACATATTATTACATAATAGTTTATAAACAAAGTATAAAATAATCTTGTAAACCAAGTATTGTATCTTTGGATGTTTTGATGTGGTATTTGTAGAGATAGCCAGTCGAACTGTCTCCCACCAAAAATAATCATGTTAGTATGTGTGTATGTATGGGCTTGGGTGCATGTGCATGTAATTTACTCTACAAGATAGAGAATTAATGATAACCAACCAAAGGTCATTTGTTAACATGTGTGCCTATAGGAGGTTTAGGAGCCTTTTGCTGAAGGGTAGCGGAGATTGGACACTCCTATATTCAAACCGTCACTCCCATTGTTTATTAATCGAGCATCCTTCCAGTTTCGTCCTTCAGATTCTAATGTGTTTAGCAGTGATTTTAATTAAACTCACCTCCAGGCCTTGAATGACATCCAAAAACTGGGCGTCGTCTGACAAGTCCAGGCACAACTTGACATGTCCTGACAAACACAAGTTTTGTCCTGAAATGTATGTAATAGAAATGTATGCAATCTTTTAAGTGATGTATTGCGGTATCATGATACTTTTGGCATGATGCATCGATGCTCCTGTACCCTGTATCGTCCTATCTCCAGTCACCGTTCGCAAGAGTAACTGAGTATGAACACTCTACATACAAGTTAGAGACGTGTTTCAATTTCCAATACAAGTTAAGCTTACTTTGTAAGCTACAGTGCTTCATTTTTTACTTCAATACAATCTTCATATGCTTGATATATGACATGTACCACGTACACTTACTAAAGCTATTACTGCAAAAATTATAGCTTTTATACATTGTAAAATGATTCTTGCGAGCATAGCATTACTTGAGAGACATGACACTCGCAAGGGATTATTACATTAGTCATGTTAGTATAAGCTATCAAAGGCTTTTCACATAGCCTTTATTACATAACATCGAATGATTGCGCACGTATAATTTGGTCCACGTGATAAAAATGACCGTTGTGTTGTCCAGTGATAGAATCACTAGATTATTATTAACTCTATAATCCCTGCAAGTTTCAGACCATTTTATGAATCTTTAAAGTTGAAAATTGGATACGTATGTGAACTATGTACGTTTTGTATGTTTTCATGCATCCGGTTGAAATAGGTGTCTTAGGAAAATAGAAATAACATTGCTATTCCTTTGGTAAACGTGTAACTCTACATTACTACGAACTCAACTATCGTATAGTATAAAATATTGACGTTCAAAATTAAAAAGATTTTCATGAAAATTTGTCCATTTGTCAAAAATCTCCATCAATTTTTTGATTATTGGGTTATAGGAACATGACACTACTATATTGTGTTAAATAGAAATTGAGGCTTACTTGAAACAACTTACCATATAGCGTAAATTATTGGCGGTGAAAAATTTTAACGAATTGCTTTTCCAGATATATTTGACGAGGAAAAAAGTTATGAATGCCTTGCATGCACACTTATTCTATGCTTGTATGATGACACCATTTTCTAGAAATCAAGTAAAATTTTGATGAATTAGTAACAATTCGTCAAATTCCCACCGCCAATAATTTATGCTATAAGGTAACATAAATTTTATTTTTTGTCACTTGTAAAGATTAGATCATTTGTCAACATTTTATATTATACAGTGCGTACATACTTTTGCAAACCAGCAGAGGTCTAAATGGTATCTGTACTACATAGTAGTGTGGTAGACGTATTATACTATACAGTGCTTATGATAAGGGTTGAAAATTGTCCGGACATTTTATAAATGTATTGACTTCCCCATTGATATTGTATAGTAAATTTGTCTGGTCAAATTTGGATTGATCGGTCAAATGCCAAAAGTTGGCCGGAAAATGTCTGATGACTGGCCATTATCATAAGCTCTGCTCATTAGGGGCGAATGATAAGGAAAGGCCAGTGAAATACCCGTCAAATAAAAGAGATTCATGAAATATATTTTAAAAAGTATTTTGTGAAAATTTAATGGTACGAAAAGCCTTGTGTACCTACCGTCTAGGCTTCTACATACATGTATCATGTTTCATAGCATTAGGCCTATGTACAAATAGATTTTATCCCTTGGTTTTGAAGGCTTGATTTGTCTTAAAATTTGATGACATTTCGTAAGATGATTGGCAAGAATCAGCGGTTAAAGAATTAATAATTTGCAGAGATGATTAATTTAATGACAGCCAATTCCTGAAATCTTAAGAAAATAACTGAATAACTAACTGTATGAAGTAACACTGGTTTTCTTGGTAAAGTAGTCATTCCCAAGGCATCCACTCTGTGTATAATGTCCACATGTTGTCCAATATTACATCAAACCTTGTAAGGTACTTGTTGCAATCTTGTTACACCTTTTGGCTTCATTATCTTAACACAAAGGCATACAATGTTATCTCAGCGGACATAGTCACACAAAGTTATTTTTGCGAGGCTAAAGTTTTGCGATAACAGAATTTTGCATTTAAATATTCACACATCATTCATGATGGTGTAAATTGTAGTACAGTATTAATTTAGTGGATTAATATATAATTTCAAAGTCTTAGTAACATCAATGTTATCTTGTCAGGCATGCATGATAGCTTAATTACAGCTTCTTTTAATGTGTATTTATAGTAGGAGATTGTGGGTTTAATAACATTGTGATTGTGGGTTGTACAACACAAGGATGAGTGTTTAAGTGAGGATGTCACCTGGATAACAAAAGACGACTGGCCTATAGTGTTGCTATAGAAATTTCAGCTTAAAACAACTTATGCTAACTTACAATATAGCACTGAAGTATATAACCGGTTTAAAATTAGAGTTTAAATGTGTATGTGTTGCCAAGTGATGAGTCTTTGTTCACATGACTTACTTGTTATCTGTATTTTTACCACTACTGTGCATCTTTGTAAGCAAAGACTCATTCTGCACAGGAGAAGTATATTCGTAACAATACAGTCGATTGTGCTTGCATTTAAACATTGTGTATTGCATGATCTATAGCATAATCCGATCTTTCGGACACCCTGCCCTTCAGTTTGACATAAATCAAACCATATAGAGGTTATGCATAAGGCATGGCCTTGCGCATGTGCCTTAAATTTCTAGGTTATTTACTGTGTATTGCCGTGACATGAGTAGGAAAGAGCTGGAGTGTTGTATGGCGATTTCGCCCGTGACGTCGTTCTTACCTTCCTCCTCCCAATATGTGTATTAGTTTAACATAGTAACTATGGTGTTTATCGTTGTACTAAGTTACCGTCGGTTGATTAGGTAATACTACTTTGGCGGGATTTTTCTGCCGTTACCTCCTGTACGTTATTGGCCACTCAAAATGGCCGACTTTTATGCGCTTGCGTGGTGACACGCCTTATGCATAACCTCTATAGTCTACATATTGACATTGTTAAATTTTCACTTTCACTTTGTTACATTGTGTAGACTACTATGGAACGCACACAGGTTTTTTGATAAGATTTTTAACCTGAACCAAATTGGCTCAGTTCAGGCTATACCTGAGCCAATATAGTTTTATTGCGTATGACAACTAGTTACAATGTGTAGCATTAATATGCATTTTCTAGCTGCCAACATCTGATAGTGCTACTACCATTGGCAATATTGGTCCAATTTAAATTTTACTTTGCGCCAACATGGTCCAAGTGTTATCATGGCGCTGGGCCACGGGGCACCTTCCTGCGCCATTTGGTGCGCCATATGGTGCGCCATAGGACCTTATCAAAAACACTGAGCACACAACATTCAGAATGTTCAGGTGCACATGCAATCACCTGTAGTGAATTAACAGTAGTTTAACTTCGTTTTTAGATGGTAAAACATTAATTCTTTCACACATAGAATAATATTTTACAGTATATTATGCAATTTCAAGGTTTTGCTAAGGCTTTGCAAAACCTTTCCAAAAAGTCTTGATATTTAATAATGGAAGCCACATTTGTGTTGACTCTTCTAATGTGTATTTATAGTAGAACATAAGATATTTGATTGTGGGTTTATATAAACTAACATGTATTGAAATTACTAGGAATCATTACAAAGGATTTACTATTCTAGAATTATCATAAACTAGAAAATGCATGCGTATTTAGATTTTGGATGGTTTTTAAACCAGGCGCGCCTGGTTTCTTGAAATCGTTTTCGTGAAAACGTCGGTATGCGTGTGTTTGTGTGTGTGTGTGTGTGTGTCCGCCTCCCAGGCTATTAAAAACTATTCACGTGAAATGAAGCCTGAATAACCAATCAAATTAGTCCTACTGCTTTTCTATGACACTTGCTATCGATATTACTGATGGGCGGGGCCTTAGTAACGAAATGCGTCGTGAGTAACAGACTAATAAGAACAAGGTAATGCAGTGTTAGCCGTTCATTCCATAGTAAAAGCCGTTTGAACAGCTGTACATTACTAACAAGACAGAGCGCTTCAGTTTTGAAAGTGGGCGTGCCGTGCGGGTTGCGGAGCTTATAATACAAGACTAGCCTATAGTGTTACAGTAAGAATTTCGGCTTAAAACAACTTTGTACTCTTTTTAAAAGTTTTATCACTAAAGTACTGGAGTATAAAATCGGTTTAAACAAAAGAATTAAATTTGTATGCGTTGCTATGTGCTCCTTAGTGATGAGTCTTTGCTCACATGACTTACTCGTGACGTCATTAATTACTATTACAATACACTGAATAGCAGTTGATTAACAGTGGTTTAACTTACACATCGCCTGGTTTTTAGATGGTAGAACATCAACTTGTTATTGTAGCAATTAGTTTGTCTGCTATGTATACTGAAAATTACCTCAGGACTAGTATTTCATAGAAGGCAAATCTGAAAGCGTTTTGTAGTGTATTTTATCATCAAGTTGAAGACAATGAGGATTAAAATTTTGCGCTCAGTAAGTTTACAGCAAAATCTGCAAATTTTATGCCCTCAAAAATTTCTTAATAGTTTATTTGTGAACGTGTTATGTGTTTATGTTCTGTAATTATAAGCATTCTATGTTGATTCTAATAACATGAGGGAATAAACTAAAAACCACAATCACTTCCTTTATGTTTGACTAGATTAAATGGCAACAATATCATCATGTAATATAAACTAAAGGGTAATTTTTTGAAGGCTTGTGGCTGCTAAACCCATCATAGCCTGCTAAACCCATCATAGCCTGGTACGCTGTTATCTGGTATAAAAATGCCCTAAGCTATATAATTTAGGGAGGTATGTATTGCTGTCTTCCATAAAGTTTCACAAATAAATTTCAAAGATAGGTTACCCAAGTTTCTTTATAAGGTTTCCATATGTTAGTATAGGGAAGCCATTCAAGCACTATGATTAAGGCACAAATTTGTGGTTGAAGTCCAAAAAATTGTTGAACATTCTTATGTCACAGGCTATTATAAAAGATTGCATAAGCATTCTCTTGTACTTTGTCTGATCTATAATATACATACATACGTACGTACCCTATCTTACCAATTATTTGTGACCGGATTTGCGAAAACCTCCCCAAATGACATAATTTTTGGCACAAATTTTGAATTTAAAACTAAAGTCTCCAAACCTTGTTAAATGGTATTTTTACCAGATCTTTGATATCATAGATCTCTTGCAACATGTTTTTTCAGTGAACTAAAATTTAAAAAATCAATATTGGATGAAGTATCATATAGTTATGTTCAAAAGAAGCGGAGTGTGTAAAATGTGCTATTGGGGAAGGTTTTCGCAAATCCGGTCACATTTTGGAGTTCACTTAATGGCATTTGAATGGCCCCCACTTCTCTTTCTAAGTAGCTTACCACATTCATGAGGAAGTGTTTCATTAGTCTTGCAAGTTGCTTTCTTTTAGTAATGTTATATAGAAGAAATTTTTTTGCTAATCTGCTGTTTAGTGATCCCGTACGGAGGTGATTATAACGGTCAGCTGCCGGCCATTTTCCTAACAATTATAATCATGTAAATTATAATAATAATAATAATTTATTTGCATGTTAATACAATGTATATTTCACTTATGTAATACAACATGCTACGTAAGTGCATGTCAGATAACATTAATTTGTCCGGACAAATGTCAGGTAGGTACAAAAATGTTATAATCACCTCTGTTATATAATTATACTAAAAGGGATAATGGCTATGTAATTATGTAGAATCAGTAATTGATTGGTTCTTTGAACTTAAGTGGCTTTGCGTATTGAGCTTCAGAGCCCCCCCCCGGGAAATTTTTGTATTTTAGACTCTCTCAGATTGCTTCTGGTGCATTCTCATGAGAATGACCAGAAGTAATCTCACTGTTTCTGATGCATTCTCAGGTTCAGTTCTCAGCTAATGTACCTACCAAAATGCACCATGAGCAATAATAATCACCTGTCAGTCACTTTACTGGTGTTAAGTGCTGACATCATGAGTGAGACTTTAATTTAAAAATTTGCTTAAAATTTAAGGGGGGTGGGAGTTTGTCAAAGGGGGCGAGCACTCCTACCACCCGCCCTTAAATGAAGCCCTGGCCAGGTGTGCACTGGCCAATGGCTGGCACATTCCTGGTTTAATAATCTTTAAATTATGTACGTACATATGATAATGTAGTAGTGGTATTCTTGTTGATTATCACATCTTTATCACATCTTTATCATCTCATTCAGATCACCACCCATACAGAGAAGCGTACTTTGAAGAGGTTCCTGTTTGTCGAGCATGTCACACACCACAACACAGTCATAAAGTTTGGATACAGCGATTTGTCTGTGTTAGAGTCGCTGTCTGAGAGTCTCAATGAAGCTATCCGTCAGTTGCCGATCACACGACAGGCTGGTGTGGCCTACCGAATGAACGAAGTCTTCATCGACGTCAAAGATTCTTCGGACATTTTGATGAACTGTAATGGAGCAGTGTTGGACCGTTCATCCATTAACAAAGTGTACGTTCAAGCATTTTTGACCGAACAGCCGGAATGCAAACTGGTGATAAATGATTTAGAGGCAATCCTGAGACAAGGTCAAGGGTCGTTGAGTGCCAGTACAGCTAGACAAGTGAGGCTTACTAATGTAGTCGTTCATCCATGTGTGGACGAGAACGCTTTCAAAGCCACACGTGAAGTAAGATTTCACCCGGTGGACGGCTCACCATTTGAGCTGATGCGTTGCTCCATCGAACCGTATGTCTCACCTCCAGTGAACGTGTGTGCTCTAATGGAGTATAATGAATATCAAAATCATGTTCACATTAAAGCTAGCTTTATTGTCCGTAAGAAACTTAATCTACGGTTGAGACCGATTAAAGAATTGGTGATTAAATTTCCGATTCCTGCCAGCTGGAGTTCCCTGTTCATGGCAGAGAGCCGATTTGGACGTTCGCGTTCTGTCCGATCGACATCAGCTTTGAGGGGAAGTTTCCGTCACAAGGTCCGCAGTCAGAATTGTCAGATAGAGGTTCACATTGGTAATGCCCGTTACGAGCCAGAGCACAACGCTGTGATGTGGCGGATCGGTCACTACACCCGCACCAGCCAACCGCACACCTTCACATGCGACATTGACCTCAAATCGGGTATGCACAGACCTGACCCTAACTCCGAGCACGCCGAAGTATCCTACACCATTCCTGGTAGCAGTACTGGCTTAGCTGTACGAGCTTTTAAAGTTCAAACCCAGGTGCCAGAGAAATGGGTGAAATACGAGATTCTGTACCACTATCGAGTTCAAATGTTCCAAGATCTCTCCATTGATTGAACATTGACTCCATACACACTAGTTTTTGATGTATATACATAGCAAATTTCCTGTTTACTCTTTTATCTCTTTGTTGTGTTGCATACATGGCTACCAGAATCTTGCTTTTTTCCTTAGGTTTTTATGCTTGTGTTGTGACGAATAGACAAGATTTGTTTATAATCAAACAGTGAAGCATTTAATTCTAAAAAGGTTTTCTCCCAAAGTTTTGATTTTATTTTTCTTAATTTGTGATATACAAGGCATTGTACATTGGTAGCTACGTTATGTTTTAGTTATCATTATTGTATGCTGTTTCAATATGTTTTAGTTATACATAGGGATGTATTGATTATGATAATTTTTATTGCAACATTATTTTATCTGTATAATTACTATTATGTATGTATTGGCGGTAAATCTAGAGCTGGTATATTTAGATCACAGCCATTTTTTATTTAGGTGGCCACTACATTAGTTGATGGTTAAAAGGTATTGATATATCCTTAATAGAATGGTCATATTTTAGGTCACAAAATTGGTGAGGCTATAAAGTAGTGCGAGTCTTATGAAATATTTTAATAGAACAATCACCATTGCTAGTTCATTGTTGAGAACATTGAGGATTATTTCCATAGCTAACAGCATTATATAGTAGTAGGAGGTTATTACACCTACGACTACTGTGGTATAACTGGCTTCTATCCCACCAAAGACGTCAAGAAGGCTTTGACTTTTAAAGAAACCGCTGATGTGTTATTTTAACTAAACACATGCACCCTGCCCGAGCAATAACTGAAACACAGTATAGTAAAATCCTTTGATGTATGGCTTCAGTGGGATAGAAAACTAGATAGTGCTGTAGCTACTGCATTGGTAGCTAATTAAGTTCTGCCTCATCTTTGTGTGGATAGAATAGAAGGTTGTCAACAAAATTTATTGGTTGTCAAAAATCTTTTGAAGGGCATTCACAAAGATGGTGCTGATCTCAAAACATCACACTACCTTTGATATATTAGTTGTCATGGGTACATTATATACCATAGTATTGTGATTATTACCACAATAGCATTTTATTTTGAAATCTTGTTTGCAACCAGCTGTGGTGAGTCCACCCAATTGCAATCTTGCTTTGTGCTTACATCCCATGGTTATCTGACCATCTAAAATGCATATATAAGCAGCTGCATATATATGATATTTGTGGAGAGGTAGGTTTCCTAACTTGTCATAATACTGTATACTAGCTACTGATCAAGTAATCACATTAATATCTAGGAGGCAATTGAAACTTGTGGAAGTAGAGGTCTAGACAAGAAGGCGGAGTCAGCTAAGCGATGACTAACAATTCAGCTGGTGATATAACTATTGTAGGACTGAGGTAAGTGATTATGCTCAAAATTCTCTGTTCAGAATATCTTTTAATCTGCTTCTAAATTTTAAATGTATGCATTATTTATTATAATTATAATTATCAAAATAGTGGGAGAACGGTAATCGGTAAAACTCAGGTGCCTTAAACCAGCACCAGGGCTAGGGAACCACGTCACAGGTTAACATTTACTGCTGCTATATATGACTTCAGTTTAACGGCTATATACCTAATAGGTATCATTTAACTTCTTGGCAGTTCTTGCGGTGCCATTAAGATCTAGAGAGGTGGGAAAGTTCTCATGAAGTCATGATTAATACAGTAACTATGGGCATGTGATTGTACAGTCCATACTATCACCTTTTACCTACAATAGCTTTTTATTCAACTCCTCTATTACAGCAATTCACTGCTGATTGTTATAAGGCAATGTTCCGTGACATAATCATAAGCTCGGTTAGCTACGTATCTTGAAGACTTTTGTTAACATTTACCAGTAAAAGTCATAATGCTGATATTACAATACTTAGCATAGCACTAAAAATTATTCCCTTTTATTATAATTTTCAAATTGTCTTTACCAAACTTGAATCACTGCATGGTCAATAGTCATTTTCAATTATATGGCTATGCAAAAGTGAAGCTGTTTTTGAAAATTTTCACGTTCAAAAATTTTTGGCTATACAGTATACGTATATTCTATAAACAAATTAGCTAAATGAATTTCATCATTAGGCAAACCCGCATAGCATTTTCAGGAAGGTGGCTAGCTACACATTTCCTCCCTTCGTATTTTTTGGATCTAATCATCTACGTATATAACTTTCAGTTTGAAAACTAACTTCTAGCCATAACTATACGGTATGTAGTGCAAAAGCCATTACAACATTTCAATTATGCATAATCAGCATTTTTGTAGCTACAGTATATAATTGTGCATTATTATCATTATTGATTATGGCTATTAATGTATATATATACGTAATACAGGTCACTGCTTGCAGCTGCTGTAGCTATCACGTTGATCAGCAGCATTGATTCAGCAGAAATTTGCAGCAGCAGTTTTAATGCTCCATTTGACATCACTTGTCCACCAGGATATTCAGTTAACAAAATTCGTACAAATTATGACAGAAACTCAAGAGATAGATACTACTGTATTCTCTGCAGGTATAACATCAGGGGAATCCAAGATTGTTATAAAACCAGCTACGCAGTGAATTCCAGTGATGGATCGATGTCATTCAAGTGTGATCAAAACTATTATATGGCTGGAGTTAAGAGCCTTTATCATGAGGAGAAAAATGATCGAAGTTTTGCCATCAAATGTTGCCGTAATGTGGGTCAGTGTACTATGAGTTGTCGCAGTACTGGAACAATGAACAGTGCTGGCAGCCCCATGAATTACCGGGTTAGACGTAATGAGTTTATTGTTGGTGCTTCTAGTACCTATGATGGTAGCACAATGTAAGTATAATATTTATAATTATGTATACGTACATGGTTCTGAAAATTGTAGCTACGCATGTAGGCACCAGATTTGCGAAAAGGGGTCTTATACACTCATCCAATTTTGCGACTTTAAGGATGTGTAACTCAGCTCATGTTTGACCTACAACTTTGAAATTTGGTACCTGGCCTTTCCTATCATTGTGGTTATACGAGAGAAAATTTCAGCTTAATAGCTCACTCACAAATGAAGTTATGCCTCTTCAAAGTTACAAAATCGGATATAAACAATTGATATATATATCACAGTAATTGTAGGGTATCTTTGCTATTAACACTCACACTACATAATTAGTGTACGTACATAATGCAATCTTATATTTTTATATAGGGATAGAGAGTGGAAATTTACCAAGTGCAAATGGTACTGGTGTTAAAATAGCAGACATCTGTTGAGGAAGATGATATATCTTATGCATACAACCAGCAACATGTACATCAGTTAACTAGGCAGCACAATGTATATAGCAACTAATGTAACATTAATTTTAGAAAGCACTAGACATATATAAACATTATATTACTGATTAGTGTAGTTCAGGACTGTAGTACAGCGTTGCTATGTATGTAACAACACCTACGTTTAAACAAGTACCATATCATCCACTCTGTAATTATAACTACGTATACGTATGTACTTGTAGATAGAGTAATGGTATAGTACCGTATAACACAAAATTTTGACACGTGACAATGAAACATTCCCAGAACTTAACTGTCTTTGACAAGCAAAATTTTGAGGAGAAATTTTAAGGGATAAAGGTATGTAGTAAAAACACTGATAAATTGCTAGCCTTTCATCAAATGTGACCCAGCATGAGAAAATAGGGCTTATGTGCACATAAAATTTGACCACATTTTTGGTTTTAAAAATTAAATAATTTCATGTAGCTATACACATGGGATTACAGTACAATTTTTACCATTTATGAAGTTGTTCATAGGGAATCTAATGCAGTTTACAGATTTTGTAAATCTTGTACAGTAATGAAGATACACACTATAATATAAATAGGTGTATTTTGTGTACTTAAGCCCGGTTTTCTCATGCCGGGTCACAAATATGTCCTGTCAAAGTTTTGTGCTACGTATAAGATATAGCTATACTGAGTATTATAATTATACCGTAAATGACAATTAAAAGTTCCACAGTACAAAAGTTTCACGGTTCACTGGATTTTATCAAAATGTAGGGAAAACTTTGGCGGTTTTGCTTTTGATTACCCGTATACTCGTGCAAGAAGTGCTATAACCCAAAAATTAGTAGGGAAAAATTTTGCGTTTTATTGAAAATTCGCAAAAGCCGTGAAAGTTTTGTACCATTGAACTTTTGTTGTTTACAGTACAGTAGTTATGGTTAAGTGCTGCTACATAACATATACCTACGTACGTAGCTATATCCCAAGCATTTATGCCAATCAATGCAGCATTTTGCAAGTATCAAGGAGTGGCTTCTGATTGTGTTTGCCCTCTCCAAACTTCCTATGTAAAAATTAATGCTAAACTGATCAATATAATTATATATTTTCTCTGATGAATTTCTGATATACGTAGCTACACAGCAAACTATAGCTAGATGTTTGAAAGACGGCCTGGAAACTTTCAACAAGTTAAGAGGTTTATTATAATAATTATTAGTGCACAGGTACTTTGATTCCTCCCTTGTTAGCAACACTATGTACGTACATGTACGTAGCTATATGTATGCTCAACTACGTATATATGTGACCGGATTTTGGAAAACAGACCATATTGTCACACGTGAAATAAATAGAATTTCCATGTCTATGCTTATGTAATTTCAACAAGCACATACTTCTAAAATATTTCCCATGCTTAAATAGTAATTCAACTTGTCTGTGATTGATTTAACCATTTATTAAACCAGTAGTGTGCCATGTGGAGTATCTTAAATTAACAGAAATAGCTATATAAATTATGATGCCAAATGTGACAAAATGGTCTGTTTTCCAAAATCTGGTCACATATATACTCAAAGCAGATATATATATAATTATTGCTATATTAGGACTGCATTTAAGGGGGCGGAGGCATTCACCCCTCCTAGGTTAATTCTTGCCTCCCTATGTATACATACGTAGCTAGGTTTTGGACTACAAATTGAAATTACGTACATACATATATGCATGCACCTACGTATGTTAAAAGATTATACATAAGTAATATTAATGATTACAAGATATGCCCTCCTACATTTGAAAAACTTCAATTTGCCTCCCCACCCCTCCCTATAGCATTTTCTGGATTCAGTCATGCTATATGTATATTCCACATACATACATACATACACATCCAGTCACCGGACCTATAGCCTTTTTGTTGAACACATTAAATCAGCCGCAACTATCAACACTCTGCAAATCTTAGATGTGATCACATGACATCTTATTACTCAATGCTAGCTATAGGCCTGAAGTGAATTATGGTCAAATTTTGCCCAAAATTCTTTCAGGATTCTCCTTATATTTTTTCATAATAGCTAGCTAGTATTATATATATATTATGCTCCAACATTGCTCTTGAAGATGACTCAACATTTTAGTTTATGAATGCTCCATTAAAAAAACCTTGCTAGTTAACTCTCCACAGTTTGTTTGAATGCCTTATTAGAGTATTTCAATATACCATGACTGACTGTTCTGTAAGGAGTATCAATCTATTTTAACAGTTCATATTTCACCCAATGTTAGCATTATTAGGCTGGCATAATAATATAATGCCAACCTACAGATATTATTGATTATTAGGCCTAATGCTATTAACAGGTAGCTACGTAGGTACCTTGTGATGAAAAGACTTGTAGCCAACTTTGATCTAAGACTCTATATAATTTTCCATTATAAATGTGACTGTCCGTGCAAAAATCAGCCTAGTTCACACCTCCAATTTTGTCTAGTCATAATAAGCCACAAAAGTTGATGTTAGCTACACAGGCTCAAATTTCAGGAATGATATAATGATCATAGTATCCTGTAACTCTGCAATGATGTCCTCCTACCTTCCAACAAAAGTAATAAAGCATTGAAGTGGCAAATTTGGATGTGTGAACTAGGCTGGTTTTCACTTGGACAGTCACAAATATATACATGGTAGTTACGTATGTAGTTAAGTTGCAGCCATGGTAGCCACATTATAACACTATTAAATCTCAAGGTAGAAATGATTATGCTAAGCCTATACATCAAATATGCTGGTATAAAGGATGAAAAATATAAACTTTCAATAGATCAATACCTTCTAATAGAACAGTCAGGATTATATCTAGCAATGAATTGATAATAAGGTTTATTTAACAGAACATTCATATATTATAAAATGTCGATAGTCATGAGTCATCTTTAAGAGCAATGTTGAACAGAGTGGAGCATAATACATAACAGACCTAGGGAAGGTGCATGAGCACAAAAGGAAATTCCTTTTGACAAAAGTTTGTCAGAGCATAGCTAGCTAGACCTTAACATTATTCTTTCCTTAAATCTGCCTGTATTGTGCTATGAAGTTCCTGCATTATCATCGTAATTATAGTTATTGCTTTAAAAATGTTTATTAATAGAGTTACACAATGCAAACTGACTACTTTAATAGGGTGTTTAGAAACTTTACTAGACTTCATATATCTGGCTTTCTGTGACACGACCTTTATTCCAGCATGATTACCTCAGCCATATGCCAACATGATTTTTATATGTTTCACTGTGTTTCCCTACTTTATGCTTTCAGTGTGACAGAAAATTTTGGTTATCAGGGCTTTGTCAAAGCAACAAATTGCAACTCTCTGTCAAACCACATATGAGAACAAGTGGACATTAACAAAAATCAGCTGTGTGATTTGTGCAGTAAGTAAAACAATAATAAAAACAAAAATATAATAATTATTATCAGTAACTAAAATACGACAATTCTGATTATTGTTATATAAGCATACAAGCCATTAGCTACAGGGCTATACTTACGTACAATAAGATGGTAGGATATGGTTATGCATAATATTATATTAACTAGCTGTAGGCTATAATTATTATTCAGCATGTTGTACGTACATTAATATCATGCACGCATTCCCTAGTAACCTAGCAACTGTTGCTATGTTTTCCCCTACCCATAAGTGATGGCCACTATAGACAGCAGGTCCCCTCCTGACCACATGCAATATTAACCAATCAAGTGTCTTCTCACTTAATTGAGTGCCTTGCCATATGGTATGACTTGTATGGTTTGAAAGCTATTCAATATTATAATAAGACATTTGTACAAGCAATCAAGCGATTAAGCAACATCACACCACTTTGTGCTGTTTGCATAACAACATATTATGTAGAAGAATGGTCAATTATTACTGCCTTTAGCCAATCAAATGTCTTCTCACTTGAGTGCCTTTCCATATGGCATGACTTGTATGGCTTGAAAGCTATTCAATATTATAATAAGATATCTGTACAAGCAATCAAGCAATTAAACAACATCATACCACTTTGTGCTGTTTGCATAACAACATATTATGTAGAAGAATGGTCAATTATTACTGCCTTTGTTCAGTGACAACAAAACCATTAATTAAAATAACACAATCTTACTTAAGTCATCAGCTCATACTTATCATCATTTGGATCATGCCATGGTCCCATGCACACAGTTGCCTTAAAGTATATAGCTTAAATTTCTAAAGTGAAGAATTCGATCAGATTCAGACTTTAGTATACAGTAGCTGAACTGCAGCTTGTATAGCTACCATAGGTGATGAAAGTAGGGGGCTAGGGACATGACCTTAAATTGTAAGACTCTCCATAGGAATTCAATTTTTGCAATAGAAAATCACTTGAATGTACATAACTAAGTGACCTCATAGCTTCCTCCACCACTGGACTAGCTACCAATAGAACATTATATATTATATAGGTCAGTATTTGATTGATCCGGGTTGTTCTGGCGTTCAGAGTTTTCCATACACCTGTATTTGATACAAGTACACAGATAGCAATAAATTTGGAATTAGTGTTGGTTAAGGAGCTGTAGCCCCTCTTCCCTCTCGTGTCACCTTAGAAGGTGCAAAAGAAATGCTATGCACACTAAACACACAAACTCTTGCAAATAAGTGCACACTCCAGTGCATCAACAATCTACACCTTCTAAAGGGAACCACCATGTCCTTGTACCAGCTCCTGACCTCTCATACTATAAAACTACGTATATTCCATAGATGTGCAGTAAGTACACAATCTTGTATAATAGGTGGAATTTCTACCCCTGCTTCAGAGATCCATTGACCCCCTCTGAGAAAGTCTTATGGATTTTCTGTGAAAGTGTATTTAGTCCAGTTTGTAGTGAAGACCAATTAGCTACACAGAATTGATGATTACTTACAAATGGTTGTGTATTTAACTCACCACATGTCAAAGCATAGCTAAAATTTTAATTAAATGGTGAGCTCAAAGGGATAATGCTATGTGCTGTTATAAAGCCACACAATTTTTTTGTTACATGAAACACATAATCACAGCCACAAACCATTGGCTAATACAGTTGTAAAGCAAGTTTAATGAGCTTGTAAGGCTTACCTTGTATTAAAACAGCGCATAGCCCCTTTAAACAATTAGCATATACAATCTATCCAGACTGCGTATGTATGTGTAGTAAGTCATGTTATTGTAGCATGATACTTCTCTGACTAAAATTGCTTTGATCACAATTTCCATGTCAGACCCAATTATGTACAAGTGTAATGTACGTATGTAGCTACATATGTACATACCAAATTTGTGACCATTGTTAAAACTTTTGTGTGATCATCCTGTGAATAGCTATGGCTACATATAAAACATACAGTTACCAACCAAAAATTTTAAATTTCCCAATATAGCTAATTGTAATAGCTACGTAGCTACCAGTTATAATACTAATTTGCCGACCGACAGATTTTAATATTTTCATGCATCACTTTGATGGTGCATGTGCATGCATCAGATGCCACTGAAAGATGGACACTGTGGAATCAGAGAGATACATAAGTAAATTGTGTGAGTATCAAAAAATTAATCATAATGCATGCTGCTCATAAAAATTAATACGTAGCAGCTAGTAACCATAGTTACGTAGTTATATACAACAATTCCAGTTGGGCAAACCTTGTTATTACACAAGGCCTAGATTGAGGTTAAATTTATTGGTGCTGTGGTATGTATTATAGCAATGTATGTATTATGGTTACAACTACGTAGGTAGCTACCTTTCCCAAAAAATTTAATTTCACAATTTCATCGGTTATCAGTGCTGATGCCTTTGATGAAGGTTTTTGGGTTTGCTAACATACATACTAGAGTACATACGTACGTATATGTACTGAACATCTGCTGATGAAACAGAATTTAATTACACAAATACCATTATGATATTTGCTATATGTTTTTTTGGTAGACCTCAGGTTTTTAATTGTAAGTCTTCTGGTTCTTGATGACATTATCTAGTTGGCGCCATGTTATGCATTGTTTTAGAGCAAGATTATAGCTAAACAAAAGATAACCATCCATGCATCCCATAAACTATTGTAAAGCTCCAAGCATCATTAGTTATATCAAATTAGCAAAACATGTGCTGTCCATATGTGGTGGAACCAGGGGGTCACTGGGGACACTTGCCCCCACAAAATTATGAGTTGCTCATAGGAATTTAGTTTTTCACAATAGAAATGTGTCTTGCTAGTTTAAATTGTGCCCCCACAACTTTGAGTAAGTTCAGCCCCCTGGGTAAAGTATAGCTAAACAAAAACACCCTGGGTGTAAAAAAAGTGCGAGGCCAATCAGAAGCAGCATTGCAAATAGGTATGTACGACCAAAAACTTTGATATCAGTTGAGGCCAAGAAATTACTTATCAAAAATCTTTTTAACTACGTACTTGAATGACATACAATAGTTTATAGCATATTGTCACAACCATGATTGGCTTTGTCACTTGGCCACCTTTATTAATAATGATGGTGTGAAAAAGGTGGCCAAGTGACAAAGCCAATCATAGTTGTGACAATATGCTATAAACTATTGTATGTCATTCAAGTAGTTAAAAAGATTTTTGATAAGTAATTTCTTGGCCTCAACTGATATCAAAGTTTTTGGTCGTACATACCTATTTGCAATGCTGCTTCTGATTGGCCTCGCACTTTTTTTACACCCAGGGTGTTTTTGTTTAGCATATCACTACTTTTTTGGAAGTATAAACAGATGTTATTACTAGCAAGCAGCAGAGAAGTACTGCATGGGCATAACTTGTACTTGCCTAGTACACAATATTGCAAATTAAACTTTGAAGCTTAATTTTGAAAAACTCAAGCCCGAGATTTTTTTTTAACTTCCACTACAGAGTGGTGATACATCAATATAGATTGTATATCTGAAAGTTTATGCAAATCATTCGAAGGGGGTCCAAGTTATGACAACTATCAACCTGCAGTGTAATAGCCCTCTTCAAATACATTCAAGTGTTTACTTCAGACTAATAATTGTATGACAGGTAGAGCATACATAGGAGAAGTGCTGATACAAATTTGGCTGAAATCCATGAAGAAATGAGTGAGTTATTAGATAAACAAGTGAATGTATAAAAAGAGAGTTTGAAAATAACTTCCGGGGTTCACGAAAGCTCCCGTAAGCCCCCAAAAAAGTGTGCGATGAAAACAAAAGAAACAAGAAAAAAAACGACTGCCGCGTAAAATTTTTTGTGGTCACAGGAAGGCATTTATAGGGCTGTATCAGAAGAATGGTTGAATCGATGTCGATGAACTTCGGGATATTGATTCTTCAAACAATGAAGGTACTAAATGTCTAGTAAATGGGTGAATTGGGCGGGAAAGGATGGTTCGTCGTGCGTAGTCGCATAACGGGCGCCATAAAACTCGCAATGGCTGGTACTTAGGAATAGTGGCGCCTATTTCCTCCATTCTCGGTTTGTTGATTCTATATAGTAAGAACGTTGTGGGTCGGTAATAACTAAGCGATAGCTTTAATGGCGGCTTAGCTAGAGCGTTTGCGAGTTTGAGGGCGGTGCTACGTGTAAATAACTCACTCAGTGGTCGCATTGCTGTGCTTCTTCTTGGCCTCGCGACTCACTATCGTGAGTCTTGATCTATAACAGCTCCACTCATAGATACGTATAGCTACACATCTGAATACCATATAATAGTCTCATGTGACTCACTGGCTACACAGTCTTATTGGAGACTTCTTTTCTACATAGCTATATATCATAAAAGTATTCATGTAAAATGATTTATCCAATAGTAGTACATTCTCGGGCTATTAATTCACTGGTGGGCTGAAGTAGATTTGAATATACGTAGTCATGGGACCACGAGGCAATCACAAGTTTCTTTGTGAGCATAATATTATGCAGCTAAGCAATCATAGTACATATGGCTGTAGTATAGATGCACTCTAATCACTACTAATCTTCACTAATGATAGTACCTACATTAGGGTCATTCCAGGTGAAATCAACAAGGAATTTAGGTTAACCTTTTGGATTTCAACCAAATTTGGTATGCTTATTGCATACATAGAGGTGATCACCCATACCAAATTTTAGCCTCATACGTTTGGAATTTTCCAACTTACAGCCAAAATTAATTTGACTTTTTTGGAAAATTTTGGGTTACATCTGGTTAAAACATTGACCATAACTCTTAACTGCATTGATGTTTTGATCTACAAATTGCAGTGTTTGTAGCTTATGAAATGCTCTTTCATTTGATATATAAATTATGGGATATCTAATTAGATTTAGTTTAAAGATGGTTTTTTCAATACTTTGACCTTTGACCTTTCAAAAATGGCTGCTTGGATTTTTCTCATATTTTTTCCTTATACTAATTACACCTTCCCCTTTTTGTTGTGTAAGTTTTATTATGGGACTATTATTGGTTTAGGAGATATACTGAAACATGTAAAGGCATGTGAAATAATTTGTGGATTGAAACTCCTCTATGGGACTGTATACCTACCATGAATCCATTAATATCCCATATAATACACAAATTGTGTAAAGATTGAGCATGTGTACTAATCCTTTGATCTGCCCACATAAAGTGAATTTAAGTGATACATATTCTCTAATTCCGTTCCTTTAAATCTATGCATGTACAGTAGCTATACTTACACTTTGCTCTAATATTCGGATTCCAAAACTTGAACTACATTACCAATTGATTCCTTTGATTGGTATGCTTATGGCTATGCATAGTTCCCAGTTAATTGCCTTAGTTGTATACTTTCTTGTACTTAACCCCTAATTAGTTATTTGCCTGGGAAAACCCCATCTTGCATAAATCCTGATATCCCAACTGACCCAAACAGTCTAGCTCAGCTTGCCATACCACAACATGGCGTCTCCACTTACTGCATGTGCTAAGTGTTAATGCACCAATTTCTAATTAATGTACCCCTTCCCTAGTCAGTTGTCATGCATGCGCACTATCCAGTTAAGTTTGAACTACGTATTTAATCTGTATATGTAGTGTACACTTCTATATAGCATAAGTGGTCAATTATCGGACACATTTAGATTAACTACTGTAACTCAAGAAGTATCCGTCGTACTGTCACCAATCGATAGCCCACTCTTTGGAAACCAATATTCATCTTTGTGACATAATTAGATTTTCCGTGACATGCAAAAGTGCACAGGGTGTCGGCAATGAATTATCGGATACGCGTATGAATTATTGGATGCTGTACTTTTTCTAGGATGAATTATCAGATAGCCATGAAACTTTGTGGCATAGTTCCTTATAGGCTAGATGGATCCTTTAGATATTTTTGCAGAATGTAAGGGATATTATCCCAAGTAAGCCCTGTAAGTTTGGTGCTGTTATCTCTCTCTGTCATTGTGTTATAACAATATGGGTATTTGTACTTGGCTGTATTTTAGAAAATCAGCCAAACTGGTGAAAGTAGCAGCCTTAGTATGTCTTTAAAATGCTTTGTTATTGGTTTGATCTGGATAAAAAGTGTTAATTCCCATTCTTTCATAGTTAGTTTATTCGTATACTATGTTTCTCGTAATACTATCGCTTATGTTACGCATGTTTCAATACAAGAGGCCTTGTTCGATAATTCATACCGTCCGATAATTGACCACTTACACTACATTGTTGGCCATGGTATCATAGCAGTTTTAAGAGTCTTGTTTGAAAGTTTAAGATTAGCTGAAAAGATTGCAGCACCAATTTACACCCTGTGTGATCAACCAATAAGTGTTGATTTTACAAATCAAAAAAACAAATTAGCAGTACACATGAAGGCTAACAAATAAACTCCATTTTTAATGACGCAGTATAAATGTTTTGTAACTTGGTCTCTGTTGAGTCATTCTGTTATCTCCTGCTCAGGTATTTATACCTCAAAGACACTTGTATTACATGTCTAAGCCATTAGACTTTCTTAGTCTGATCCTATTATGAACTAAACCACTAGACTTACATAGAAAAGACTGGGGAGACTAGTATTGCAAGTAAAAGGCTTCATACCCTAAAACAGAATGTTAAAAGGTATCCACAACTGTGAAGAAAGGAATTAGAGACTCACGATCAGATGTATGTTATGAATACAGCATTTTCCAGTTAATGCGTACCTTATAATTAGAAGAGTGTTTGGTTTGTTAAACTACGTAGCAGTATACATGCTTAGATCTAAAGAAATGGAATTAGAGGATATGTATCACTTTATGTGGGCAGATCAAAGGATTAGTACACATGTTCAATCTTTACATAATTTGTGTATTATGTATATGGGATATTAATGGATTCATGGTAGGTATACAGTCCCATAGAGGAGTTTCAATCCACAAATTATTTCACATGTCTTTACATGTTTCAGTATATCTCCTAAACCAATAATAGTCCCATAATAAAACTTACACAACAAAAAGGGGAAGGTGTAATTAGTATAAGGAAAAAATATGAGAAAAATCCAAGCAGCCATTTTTGAAAGGTCAAAGGTCAAAGTATTGAAAAAACCATCTTTAAACTAAATCTAATTAGATATCCCATAATTTATATATCAAATGAAAGAGCATTTCATAAGCTACAAACACTGCAATTTGTAGCTCAAAACATCAATGCAGTTAAGAGTTATGGTCAATGTTTTAACCAGATGTAACCCAAAATTTTCCAAAAAAGTCAAATTACTTTTGGCTGTAAGTTGGAAAATTCCAAACATATGAGGCTAAAATTTGGTATGGGTGATCACCTCTATGTATGCAATAAGCATACCAAATTTGGTTGAAATCCGAAAGGTTAACCTAAATTCCTTGTTGATTTCACGTGGAATGACCCATTAGTGTTAATGGAGGATAAAGTTCACTAATGACAATGCATTAGTGATAAATAATTCTACATTGTCATGTTTATCACAGTTACAAAACCAAATGAATGTTTTAAGTAATTGTTATGCATACAGCACACAAGGCAACAATTATTTTTATTGTCTGATCATATACTCGTTATGAAAAAATTCATCGCTAAGGAACACATAGCAATGCATGCAAATTTAATCTTCAGTATAAACCAGCTTCCAACTTACTAAAATTGTAGATATAAACTTTATTTGATTGTGAGTAAAAATCACGTAAACAGTGAAAGCTTTCCTCCTCAAATGTTTTGTCATATAATAGCTGCATGTTCCTCAAAATAAGCTAAACACTATTGGCAAACTGAAAGTCATGATTTCAGGATAAAGGTTATAGATAAGCTAGTCTCATTTCATTTTTCTATACCTGTAGCTACCAGCTGCTGTCCATTTACATAGATAAAAAACAATTACAAAAACATGTATCTATATGCAGCTACTATACAATTACTAAGCTCCTTTGTATACGTAGGCTTTGCAATAGCTATAGGTAGGTTTTGTATTGTATGTAGCTACTCTGGGATACCCTGCCAGCTTTTCAGTACTACGTATACAGAATGAGTGATGAGCTGAAGACTGAAGAATTAAAGATTCTTTCAGGAAGGTTTGTTTGTAGCTACACTGTTAAAAAGGAAAGTTATATTTTAGCGCGGGGTCATTTTAAATCAGTGGTAGCTACGTAGTATGTAAAATATAACATCAGTCAAATTTGGCTGACTTACCTGTTTATGTGAGTTAGCTACCATATAGCTATAGCTAGTGGGTTATTTTTGAGGGTGAAATGTTTCAAGAATGTCCAGAGGTGCTATTATTTACGGCAAGGAAAATTTCACGAATGCATGACCCTGAATAACATTGCTACACTTAATATAGCTACTTAGGAAATTTTCACAGGGAATACTTTCATGAAATTAGCTCAATTCATGAAAATTCGTGAAAAACTTCCCCTTGAAATATAATAGCTGCTATAATTATAACTATTTCTCAAACTGGTGTTATTATTTTACTATATACGTAGCCGCATATATGTATATATGTACGTACCATTTTTGGTTGTTATACAAACGACTCCCTTGTGGTGTTAAAGGGACTGTGTGATGTTTACAAGAAAAGTTTTACAAATTTAGCTTAATTAGCCAATGGTTTGTGGTTGTAATTATTTCTTGTAACACAAAATATTAGCGATGTGGCTTCATAACATCTTACAGCCTCTTTAAAAGTTTAAAAAAATTTCATTCAACAGTGCTAGCTATTATGCATAAAGCTAATTATACGTAGTTAATGTTTCATGTGATTAACTATAGCTATTTTAACATTTTACATGTTCTTAAATGGTAGTAGCTTGCTAGTGGTAGCCATTTCACAAATAACATAAAATTCTTGTGGTGACTTTATCAAACTAACTAACTAACATAATGTTATGTATAACATGCATATATATAATTATTATTTTCCATATATGGAATTTACCATTATAATTATTATATGGAATGAATATACAGTACATATCTAGTCACAAGTTTCATAAGTTTCTTTAAAGAAAATTATAGTATGTTCATAACACATTCACACATGCTATAATTACATATGTACAGACATGTACTAATCACCACTAACCTTTACTAATGATTTTTAATGCATTAAATGGGGACAAAGTGCACTAATGACAATGCATTAGTGATAATAGTAGTTTTACATTGTTTTAGTTGCTATAGCACATAATTGTGTGGGGGCTATAGTTCTTAAGAATATAAAATTATGTCATCATGATTAGTGTTGCACCGATATGGGAATTTTGGGATTTTCCGATAACCAATATCTTTGCATCAAATCTGCCGATATACCGGTTTCATGTGATTAACTATAGCTATTTTAACATTTTACATGTTCTTAAATGGTAGTAGCTTGCTAGTGGTAGCCATTTCACAAATAACATAAAATTCTTGTGGTGACTTTATCAAACTAACTAACTTACATAATGTTATGTATAACATGCATATATATAATTATTATTTTCCATATATGGAATTTACCATTATAATTATTATATGGAATGAATATACAGTACATATCTAGTCACAAGTTTCATAAGTTTCTTTAAAGAAAATTATAGTATGTTCATAACACATTCACACATGCTATAATTACGTATGTATAGACATGTACTAATCACCACTAACCTTTACTAATGATTTTTAATGCATTAAATGGGGACAAAGTGCACTAATGACAATGCATTAGTGATAATAGTAGTTTTACATTGTTTTAGTTGCTATAGCACATAATTGTGTGGGGGCTATAGTTCTTAAGAATATAAAATTATGTCATCATGATTAGTGTTGCACCGATATGGGAATTTTGGGATTTTCCGATAACCAATATCTTTGCATCAAATCTGCCGATATACCGATATCCAAGCCGATATAGAGTTTATTGATTTAAAGCCACTATTGTTCATAACTGTACTGAAAACTTCAACTACAGAACCCACAAGTTAAAGCATACATCACATAACTAGCTTATAAATACAAATTAGCACTTCTATAAAGGTAGGCTGAGACTTGTCTGAAAAGTTACAGTGTTAACCTCAGTCTTTGTATAAGATATGGCTTCTTAACCACCAGCCGATACCAGATAAACAAAAAATAAGCCAATAGATGAACCAATAATCAGTGCAACACTAATCATGATCTCATTGTGAAAAGACTCATCACTAAGAAATATGTAACAAATTTAATTGTCAGCTTCTTTAATGTAACTAAACTCACTATATTTTAGTGTGATCACTGTGATACTATGTATGGCTGTAAGCTTTTATTTTAAACACTTCACAGTCATAGGTGGTAGATGCTTAAATGTTAATAGATGCTAAGTGGCCCACCTAACTTTCAGTAATTTGATCCTCCACTGAGTCTGTCTTCACTACCTTCATGACACACACACTTATGTATATAACTGAAGACTCCATCAGTGATCTTGGTAATATCATACAGCTGGTAAGGTCTCTTACAGTTAAATGAATGGCTAATTGTATAATACATGCAGGATTACATTACTCTTCTTTGGCATGCCCTCATGTCACACTTTATTACAAAGGTCACTCCGATAACATTATGGTACCATCGATGGTACAAAGGCTAGACTCTTATATATGGCATCATACATAATCAATGGCAAGTGTCACTGATAATATTATTATTATAAAGAACTGAAAAGCAGTGGCTAGAACTTGTTTAACCTGCGTATAAGTAGCGCTAGTTGTTAATACCCTTATATGTAGGAGTGGATGAACATGTACGCACGTGCTCGTACATACAGGCTGCACAGACAAAAACTATTTCAATAAAATTTGGCATGTAACATTGAGTAGCTATATATAATTTAAGATTACATATATAACTAGCTATAAGTATGTAGCAATGACCAATGGATATTGTTTTGTTTAAATGAATAGAAATAAAGTTATTGCCAGTCCATATATGTAGCTACTATCATATGTGGTGGAACCAGGGGGCACTGGGGCACTTGTCCCTACAAAATTATGAGCTGCTCATAGGAATATAGTTTTTCACAATAGAAATGTCTTGCTACGTAGTTCATTGTGCCCCCACAACTTTGAGTAGGTTCAGCCGCCCCCGCATGCATGACTACAGGTTACAGCTATAAACCTTGTGTGATTCAGTGTAGCTTGAATACGTACAGTATTGCTTTGAATCCATGGAGTTTTGTGGTTGGTGTTTTGATCCCTGCTGGCAGCAACTTGTATATCTTCTATAGTGAAAACAAATGCATTTATAGCCACGTAGCTACTGCAACTTTGAAGTCCTAAATATAACATACACTTCTGTATGATGCATTATATAGCCATAGATTTTATTATACATACCCGTTATGATATAGCTAGCTATTGGAAATGACGCAGGATGATTAGCTAAATATTCTTGGATAATAAAGTGGGCCACTGCATGGCTAAGTAGGAAATCAGTTTAAAATTTCAGCTAAATTTGTCAAAATTGATTGTTAGCCAGTGCATGTACGTACGTAGTAGCTAACTGCATGTCATGCGTAAATACATAATCATGAAACAATATTGACTTAGTCAGCAGATCTACGTACATACGTACGTACGTACCGGGGTTGAAACCAGGTCAGCATCACTGACCCGGATGACCCACTGACCCAGATAGTAATCCGGGTCAGACCTGGATGTGACATGGATGTAACCTGGTTTAATTATAGTAGTGGCATACGCCGAAACCTACGTTCTGCGTTACAGCATGTAGATGCAGGCTATATATTAACCAAACACAGCTTTATTCGTATATATTCTCGAACATACGTACGCATAAACTGAGCGTGGCTTCTACTGGACAACTTGTGCAGCATTTTCATGCGGCATTAATCCTAATTATGTCCCAATTCTCAACGAGTGAAAAGCAGTATTTGAATTGTATATACAGTGTAAATAAACTTTCTAGGTGTGCGACTGTGCGCGGTGGCTTTCACCTCCAGACGCCATTAATATCGCACGTGATGCAATCCGGGTCAGACCCGGATATTTTATAAAGCGGGTCAGACCCGGATGACCCGGCAAAAACGTGACCCGGTTGACCTGGATGACCTGATCCGGTTTCAACCCTGGTACGTACGTAGTTAGCTAGATGTTATAGCATGGATTATATGATAAGGGCACGTAGCTATGTATAGCTTGCACTGTATATCAGTTAATTGAATCAGATTTCCTTACACTTTAAAAATGATGTAGTGAAAACTGTGGGAACCGGCATGCATGCATGACGTTTACTACGTATACCTAATACCAGTACACATACGTATGTATCGAGTACACGTATGTACCAAGTACACATGTGTAGCGAGTACACGTATATGTACCGAGTACACACTAGGTATGTAGCTAGCTACGTAGCTAACTATAATAATAATACAATGATATATTCATATAATCATTAATTCAGGAGATGTACGCAAACATTTGTAGTTGGCTATACTGTTAAAAAAGAAAGTTTTATTTTAGCACCTGGATGCACAAGTCAGGGAGTGATTTGAGGACAATAAAAAACGGTAGCAAAATAGCATCAGTTTGAGAGTTAATGCCATTTTTGGTTGTCCTCAAAATAATTCCCTTAATTGTGGTATAAAAACTTCCTTTTTAACAGTGTTATTATATGGACTAGCTAATTAATGTTGCATGTGATTATTTTAACATTCCACATGCTCTAGCTGTCAATGGCACGTGGTATATCACAAGAAAAACCGCTAGTTAAATTCTTGTGGTGTTCTTATTGTCATGCATGGTGAGATCATATGAAAATATTTTAGCTATTATACTCATAGATGCATATAATATTATATAGCTAGCTACGTATGTGCATGTGACTGCCTCTGCAAAAACCCCTCCATGTTTGCTTTACATGCATACGTAGCCTTAAAAGTAACTCTATAGTTATAGCTAGCTGGATCATTTGTCAACATGCATGAAAATTTCTACATCACAAGAAACAGTTGAATTTAAGATCTAGAGTTATGATGGTCTCTTTAAATTCTAACAATGGATCAAATTTTGCAAGAGAACATGGAGGGTTTTCGTAGAGCCATACTTACAAAGAGACTTGCATGTGCATGATGGCGGCTATGACTATACCCCTTATAGTAAACTGGGCAGTATAGACTCTATTAGACTATGATTATAGCGAATTTGCAGGGTTACTAAATCACTTATATATTAGTCACCTGCATGTTCACTTAGTCACCCACACGTATTTACTTTAATAGTGCCCTGTGCCCTCAGGCGACGACCCACCATCAAATAAATTTCGACTATACTTTCATGTACAAAACAACCTTTTATTCTTACTTAGATAAATGGTAGCGCGACAAACTTCATTTCGCTGTTTGTAGTCTTCTTCGGCTTATTTGCTCGTGAAGATGTTAAGCGCGTCAACATCGTCAAAAATACACTAGCGCTAGCTAGTTGCCAAGAAGGTACCATGGAAACTTCAAAAGCTCTTCGCTCAGGAAATCTATAACTAGCTCTTTCACGCTTATAATCGTTTGAATTAAGGTATTATCATGTGATTCTTGTTCAGTGTAGTCTAAATAAGTTAGACGCCGCGACCTACGGGAACTAAGCGATTTAGTAACCCTCAGGCCCTTAGTAGCGCCCTCGCTAAGCTCGGGCGCCACAGCCTCGGGCCTTCGGGGTTACTAAATCGCTTAGTTCCCTTGGTCTTGGCGTCTAACTATAACTATTCTATAGAACATTCACAGTGTTTACATTATGCTGCTCTAATAGAGCAGTCACTGAGATATTTTGAGTAATGGGTTTTAATTTAATTTAATTTAATTTAATTTATAATGGACAATATACAAGCAACATAATTTACAATAAATTAGTTGCTATTAGGCCGTAGGCCTTTCTGAATGTCCATGTCTAGATGATCTCCAAACGAATTGTCAGAATGCTACATCATTGATACTGCATTCCTGTAATATTTGACACTTGGGAATGTTGGATGAAGCCATCTCAGTGCCGATAGGCTTGTGTGTGTATGGCTTTAAACTAAAACTTACTTATTTCCTTTGAATAGACATTTCAGCTTCATTCTTTGTGATATGCTACTGTAATTTAGTATACAGTATTGCTTTGACCACATGCACCTACAATACCGTCAGACATTTTTCATATCTTGCTTCTTTCAAGAAATATTTTGATTTTTCTATACTCCCAATCGAAGAGACATTTCAGGTTATATGAATATTTTCTATATAGACTAATTTGTGAAGTGTAAAGTTTAGGTAAAAAAATTGTCAGACAGTTTTTTAAAACAATAAAAAACAACCAAGTTATGGAGCAGCATGCAGACGGCTTTGGGACCCTACGATGACTTCTATATGTTCTTAGAATCTATTGCATTTCTTTCCCCAATGACTCCACTTAGCTATATACCAAACCATTTGAACAAATGCAAGGAAGCATGTAGGAGGGAGTGGCTAAAAGAAAGTAAGGGAACACGTAGAAAAATAGGAAACATACTGCAAGAAAAAAGGAAGGCACGAGGCAGGCAGGAAGGATGGGAATGAAGATTGTAGCTACTTCACATTTTATTGTCACTAAATAGACAAAGCTGAATAGTCCAACACTAGTGATTTATCCATATGTGACCCGGCATGAGAAAATAGGGCTTATGTGCACATAAAATTTGACCACATTTTTGGATTTCAAAATTAAATAACTTCATGTGCACACATGGGAGTCTAGCACAATTTTCATCATTTATGCAGCTTTTCATAGGGAATCTAACGCAGTTTACAGATTTTGTAAACCTTATACAGTAATGGAGATACATACTATAATATGAGTAGGTATATTTTGTGTACATAAGCTAGCCCGGTTTTCTCATGCCGGGTCACATATTACGTATGTAGCTATACCTGAATGTAATTGTCAATAGCATGGGTACATTAAGATACATACAGTACGTATATAAGGATAACTTGTTTACTGGTACCTTACCATATAAAAACCAACCAATTTAATAATGTACCTGCCTACAGTATACCATTTAAAACTATTATGTTTCATATACTCATTGATTATATACAAATAAAACCCACTATATCAAGGATGCGCATTAATTGGAATGCGAAATAAACTATATACTTTACACCATATAATCATCATTATTCATCGTTAACAATACCTTAGCAGTGAAAAAAATCACAAAAGCCACCTAGAAGCACTGTTGTGCGAAAACCGAACTGATATACAAATCGATGAATTGCCATACCAAACTGACCACAAATTGGTCATCTTACGCAGAAAAGTGCGCGTAGTTATTATTATTATTATTTATGATTAGCAAAGCCCTAGAATAGGGTAACACGCTAATTTACAGTACAAATGAAATTAACTAAGAAGTTCTTAAAGTCTTCTACAGATATATATATATATATAGCTACATTATTCAAAGTAATTATTCGAAGATTGTTCCAATCAGAAATAGTATGCGGAAAAAAGGAGTTGAGGTATACATTTGTTCTTGCATATGGTTTAATTAACTGGATGGAAAGGCTGGCTCTGGTACGTAACTATATGACTCTCTACTGATTCCATTACTGCACTGTTTATGCTGTAGGAGTAGTTACGTTTGGTGCATGTTGAAACTTGGAGAATCTTACATTTAGGAATATTAAATTCCATCTGCCATACTTTTGCCCAGGCAGTAAGAGCATTCAAATCATCTTGAAGGATTGTGTGATCGCGGGTTGATGTATAATAGTACGATATATCAAACAATCATCTGCAAACAAACACATCTAACTTTGAATATTTGTTGTTATATATCTTATATACAATAAAAACAAAACAGGCCCAAGGACCGATCCCTGAGGAACCCCGGATGTAACTGAACAAGGTGATGAATATTCTCCCAACTCCATGCACTACCTGCTGAGTGTGGTTAGTTAAAAAAGATTTAATCCAATGCAGTAAGGTGCCCCCGTATACCATAAAATTCTAATTGGTGAATCAACCTGGTGTGCGCCACTTTATCAAAAGCCTTCGAAAAATCGAGAATAGCCATGTCTACTTGTAGTTTATTATCAATTGCCATGGCCAAGTCATTATAGTTGTTAGAAGTAGTTGTGCCTCACAGGAGTGGTGTGATCTGACCCATATTGTGTTTCCAGTAAAATATTGTTTGATTCTAAATATTTCATAATCTGTCTATATAGTAAGAATATGTTCCATCACTTTACATATCAATGAGGTAATTGAAACAGGGCGGTAATTCTTAGGATCTGCCTTGTTGCCTTTAGTTCAATGGTATTAATATTTCTATAATACAGTTAAGCCTAACGAAGTTATGAATACAATTTCATATGGATGGAAGTTTATGACTTCCTGCACTAAAGCTATAATTCATGGAGGTCAGAGTTGAGGAAATTCTGAATAGAATGTAAACCCTACATGGTAGCTAGCTATAGCGAGTCCAAATCGAAGCTGAGGATGAGTGTAAGCTATAACTAACTAACTAACTACATAAGAACCCTTGATGTAGCTATAGCTACATACTATAATAAAAGGCTTTTTAATATTTCAATAAATCCTTTAAAGATTGCGTTATCATAGAGGCTGAAAACATATACGTAGCTATAGCCAGCTAGTCTAAGTGCATATTAACATCCATGCTGCCAGTATAGCTATTCAAATCTTCAGAATTGTGTTAGCCAAGCATCATCACTTTTGCTTCTATTTCCTTCAAATCTATAGAATTCTCTTTATTAGTACGTAATTGTTACCAAGCTATATGCATATAGCTATACACCTGTACGTAGCTGTATATATATATATCTATACCTACAATTGATATACCGTATAGGCGGTAATTTTCGAGGGATGAAATTTTCACGAATTTCGCGAGTAAAACAGCCTTCGTGAAAATATAATCGCGAACATTTCGTGCATCATCAATTATAGTATTGCCTGTGTAACGTGCATCCTCCAGTCTTCAGGTGTCTCGCGAACAAATAAACGCGAAAATCTTATTTTTAAGCTTTTCGCGAAATTTTCATGCCTCGAAAATTACCGCCTATACGGCATACAGCTACTGACGGAGAAATGTTTCCATTCTAGTTATGTACACAAAGTCGAAAGAAAAATCACGTTAGAACCAACTGAGAGAATTAGCTAGTATCCCGTAGCTATAGATATCAGTGCGTGTGCATGATCTCCCAAAGGTTGAGAAATTTTGCTGCGGCTGCACGTGATTTACAGCCGGCTCCCACGGCTTTGCCTACATCCCTTATACAAGGGCAAATTCAATTCAATTCAATTAATTCAGTACCTCGAGCTCCCCAGATAGGGAAAACACATAGCTATACGTAGCTATTAGCTAATAAAATAAAAAGTACTATAAATAAACATTAATTCGTGAAACAAGCTACGTAGCTGTAGTACACAACATAGATACTATAGCTAGCTACTCTGCAGTTTGCATGCATTCCAAACTTTATGTAGCTATAGCTAGCTAGCTAAATCGCCATAATATAGCTAATCGTCGCGCATTTCACATTTTATCATAGTAGCTAAAGATCATTAAGATAGTCAATGCTTATATAGCTACGTACTATGTTAACACAACTACAGCTACAGTATATCATAGTAGATAGTTCAGTTAGGACTAAAAGTCATCGCCAAGATACATTTCCAGATATATTTCCACCCTCGTGATAGTCTTGGTGTACTCCTTAGAAGCTGGGTCGAACGTCTCCACTGCTGTTTCTAGTTCGTCAATGGCCGCTTCCAGCTTGTCCCTCTCTACAGCTCCGATTATGGCGCTCGCTATCATATCGATACCCAGTGTTAGCACTCCCAACACCAGACTGGCCACTGCACAAGTTTTAATCACGCCTATGGCGGCGACGATCTTGGTCAGTATGATACCACCCTTGATTGCGCCAACCAGAACAACGCCAGCCACAGTAGCGGCAACACTTAATCCTGCAGAAACAGCTTTCTTTGCAAGCGCAATTCTATCCTTAAATTTCATATCAGGAAGCTTCAACTGTTTGTAAGCCTCCGGCTCTAGTTTCTTGGCCATATCTTCGTCAACCTTGTCCACGACACGCATAACCTCGTCCATCTTGTTGAGAAGTGTCTGGCAATTTGTTTCAACGCTTGCTGTGTTATCTACGTTAACCTTTGAAATAGGACTGCTTGGTTTCACGTCCTTGTTTAGCAGGTCGATGAGACTATTGGTTGCATCGAAGTTGAACTCCATGAGAGTATGGAGCTTGGTGGAAAGGCGGACCACTTCATCTCGTCTTCCAGGGTTTCCAGGATAAAATATGTCGCCCCAAGACATCTTGTTTCAGTTATAAGATAACTCGTTATTTGTCTTCGGCAAGAAGATATGATATATAGAAGCAAAGCGACCATATTTATAGTAAAACTGATAATTACGTCACGAGTATATATGTACAGTTAAAACGTCATTATATGACGTAACAATCGAATGACATGTTGAATGATTTAATCCCTCGTAGCTAGCTACGCTTATGGTGTACATATAGTATATCATATAACTATAGCATAGCCACGTATACGTGTATATATTTCGTTTTATTATTATTATTATTATTTACCAATACTGTGAAAACTTCTAAAAGAGGATTATACACAGATAGCTAGCTAATTATTTAATTGTTAAGTCTATAATAGTCTCGTAATACTGACTTAAATGATTCGGTTGAGGTAGATTCAATCATGTGGCGTGGCAAAGAGTTCCATAGTCTGGACGATGATGGCACAAAATTTTATATATAGCTAACTGTCTTCTGCTGCAAAATTAGGCCTGAGCCTAATATGCCGGCATAATTTTGAGAATAATAGGTTGCAATTTTAATGAGAACAATTCTGGGAACATTCACGAGCATGATACAAGAATAATTGGAAGTCACAAGAATAATTGGACGTTACAATGGGTAAATGTAATGATTATCTCAAGGACTGTTTAAAATGATGATGATGGTGAAGATGTTCATGAAGATAGCAATATTTCATGTAGATTCTTAAGAAAAGTCTGCACTGTCAATATCCTATTCACCAGTATAATATCACTGTGTGTATTGTGGACATTATTATCACCAATACAATAAAATTACAAGAATAAGTAGGAATAATAGGTCACAGTGATGATGTGGGAATAAAATAAGAATAATGGATCAAAATTTTGGGAAGTTCAGGAAGGAATAACAGATGATAGGTAAAATTTTGAGTATATTAGGCTCAGCCCTATGCAAAATCCTTGTATGTTCTTGTGTAACTAGTTATTTAGCTACGTATGTATACCTAAGTAGCTACACATTAAGTCACCGGCGTTGATACCACCAAGTACCTCCCACCTTTTCCAAGTCATTGACACACCACAGCTATAACTGTACAGTTTTGCTGCCTGTGTTTGTAAATGATCCACGGTGTAGCTACGTACTTAAAGAAATTCATCAAATTTGAGCCAAAAAGTACAGGACTCATGCAGATTATGTAGCGCCAAACTACCCTCCATTTTAGCTATAAGACTTTAATTAAAATGATTTACTAGTACATAGCTACGTAGCTGGCTAATTAGCTATAAGGCTTAGCTAAGTATTTAAAATTTCATAGTAGCTAACTATAACTAGCTAGGCTATGCATGTGTAAAGTATAAACTAAATACGGAGAATTACTATTAGCTATACAATAATTATGCAGATGTGACAGCAGTGAGTTATAGTTTCTTAATACTAACTAGCAATACATTATAGCTATGTGTGAACTCTACACTTTCTCTACTGTACTTCATTTATTTATAATAACTTTAGTTTAACATACTGGCAGTAGTAGCTAGTTCACAAATTTAAGTTGGCATGGTTAAATTTTTTAAATCAGTTTTTCTTGTAGTGATATTTAACATTATTATGACTGACTTTTATCACAAGAATAACATACGTAGCTACATAGCTAGCTGCGTAGCTATAATAATAGTAGTGTTGGTGGGGTAATATATAGCTATTGCATATTGATGGCCTAGCTAGCTAGCTAGCTATGTACTTCAAAACTGAATTAGCTATATGAACATGCTGTTCAGTACAAAAAGTTGTCATGGAGAGAATTTACATAACAACTACTCTTAGCTATAACTATGTAGCCATATATTAAAAATACATAGCTAAATTAAAATATTTGTAATTAATTATATCATAGTAAATTAAAATCTTTAAAAGGTTTGTAACTATATTAACCTGTAACCATATATAAACCAGACAAAAGATAATTAATTATAATTGTGTTTGTTACCCATGCATTACTACGATAATACCCTACCATTAGTGTACTTTGTACTCGCATTACAGGTGTGAAGTTTATGCATTATGCCCCATTAACACTAATGCACTATTATTGGCGAGACCATTAGCATCACTACAAAGCACTGCCCTGGATCATTATAGCCAAGCATTGCATGGAGTTTAAACTAATAACCATGCAATCAATGTTGATTAAAATGTTTCATATTGATCATATTATATTTTTATAGCTAAAGAGTGCATTCTAAGTTTCTTCATAAGTTAGCTAGCCATACCTTCAAGCTACAGTGGCTCTAGATTTACCACCACTCTGACTGAACATTGTATAGATTCCACACTGCTATATATTCAAAATTTTACATAGCTATTTCAGTTATTCAAAAGATGTGACAGGTTGTCTTAGTTGTAACATCAATCGCTTTTTTGTTTTGAGAGTTTTTACTAACTTTGGAAAAAGGAGTCTTTTATATTTTATATGTAGCTATTACCATGGGACAGTTTACCATCTAGTGTTACGGAATGTGTTATATATATAGCTATGTGCATGTCTTCATTCAGAAGATTGTATCTTACAATTACAATTATATAGCTACAATGTGTAGCTACCTATAGTAGCTAGCTATTCAAAAGGTTGGAAGTTAGTAAGCTGTTAAATATACATAGCTACTGTTAAACGACCTAATGATATGTGATATTGCGGTCTGCTAGTTTAATTAAAGGTAAAGACACACGTGATAGCTATAATTATGTTATTCCTTTCCTTGCATAATAAGCATTGACCATGTTTAAAATGCTGTGCTTTTATAAACTTGGGCGAAATAAGCGTTTTAACACTTTCTACAACAGTTCGCGCATTGTAACCTGTTCAACAATATGGCGGACTTGAAACTGTAACCATGGAAACGGAAAAGCTCTAATGAAGGCTTTTGGAGGGTTGTATATCAGTTGAATTCCCTTAAACCAAGAGTTAGTGTGCATTTTGTTTCAGAAAAGATACACCGCCTGCGTTGCCCGTTATAGCTAGCTATTACCACTATACTGTTTGACAACCCATTGTGTTGCGCATTGCACGCGGAATCGCATTCATTATTTGAGCTTAGTATCACGTGAAATCAAATAGCACCCCATGGACCATGCACAGCTCACTTTTGCGCGTGCGCTTGTCATCTTTAATCGATAACGCTCAGCGCGAAAAATGTGTGGCCACGCGAGACTAGCCAAAACCAACCAGAGATGAAAATCACTTAGCTAGGCTAGCTATATAACTATTTTACGCAAGACAGATATACGAATACTAGGCCGGTAGCTATGTAGCTAGCTAGCTAGTACATTTATTATCGCATGCTCGGCCTCTCCCTAGACTACTAGCTAGCTATATAGCTCGCAGCTATAGCTACACTGTAACGGTAATTTTATAACATTCAATCGTTTATGCAAAGGATCCAAGCTAAATATCATCAAGTTTATAGTTTATATGGCGCATGGCTACAGCTACTGATCTTTTCCTGTAGAATAGTCTCGCGTGGCCAGACCTCTAATTTTTTACAGGGTGCCATCGCTTGCTGTATAAGTGCCCGTATAAAGGGTCTGCATGGTGTCGTTCCTATTGCAAAGTCGTTCTGACACCTCCGTGCCGACCGGAGGTGTTGAAATGTATTGACGTCACGTTAAACGTAAACCTCCAGAATGTACAACGGAAACTCTAAACAACATTCCACTGTCGAAATAAACAGAACGTTAAAGAATTCGTCAATACATTTTAACACCTCCGGTCAGCACGGAGGTGTCAGAATGACTTTGCAATAGGAACGACACCAGACCTTATTATTACGGGCGCAGCGATAGCGCCCTGTAAAATTAGAGATCTGGCCACGTGAAATTAGCTGTAGAACTTTTAAATAAAATCAATCGAGGATCCCGCATTAAAGGCCTCTCTTCATCACTTGAAGTGTTTCCAACCCTCCATGATTTTGTCATGCATTCGAGTAAATGGAAATAAGGAATCATGTAGCTAATTATATAGCTATTAATAATTCAGTTAATGCGCAGCTAGATAGCTATATTTAGCTACCAATAGCCATGGTGCATTTAATAAATTCATGCACGCATAAATCATCATAATTTTTATAAAATGTACACTAAAATGCTCTACTATTAGGGATCCCCTAGCTAGCTACTACTAAGCTAAATCTACAACTTGTGAAAAGTATTATATGATCTTATGATGCACTTTGCTAATAGTTCAGTCAACGAGATAAATGTATTGAAAGTCAACTAATAACTAATAATCAGTGACAGATATAAGTCAGATAATTACCAAAAATGATCTTCCAGTACTATCTGTACATAAAGGATGTCTTTTTGATACTTCTTTGAGGCTGGCTCGAAGCTTTCCAACAACTCTTCTAGATCATCTATTTGCTCTTCCAGTTTATCGCGTTCAATAGCACCCGAAATGGCTCCGTATATCATCCCGACGCCCAGCATAAAAACACCAAGTACAATTCCCGCGACTGCACTAGTTCCCGCTACTCCGATAACGGCGACCATTCCGGGCAATAGTGCACCACCTGAGATTGCGCAGCATAAGGCGATTCCCACAACGGTTGCAATTACTGAAAGCGTTGCGGTAAATATTTTCTCGGCTTTTTGTACCCTCTTGGAGAAATCTAAATCGGGTGATTTCAAGTCTCGGTATATGGATGGGTCCAGCCTTCGCGCCAGATCTGCATCAATAGTAGCCACAATCCTTTCTACCTCTTCCATCCGACCAAGGAAAACATCGGAATTGGTTTTAATTGATTTGTTATGATTGACGGAAATATGTTGAAGCTTTTTACTCATCGTTACGTTTTCATTGAGTAAATCTATCAAATCATTCGTAGCCGAAAAGTTGTCTTCCATCACAGTGTACACTCTGGTCACCAGTGTAGTAACCTTATCTCGGCGTTCAGGGTTTCCGGGATAGAAAGTGTCGCCCCAGTTAACTCCCATTCTCGTATTGCTTGCTATTCACTGCATGTAACGGTAAAAGGATTGAGCTACTGTGTGATCTGACCAGACTACACGGCTGGTTATATAGCCTACAAAAGTGGTATTAAGTAGCTACGTACTTATACACGTAAGATTAGCTATCATTACGTTGTTGATAACTAGAGCTGTTGAATCTCCGAAATAGTGCCTTTGCTGGACTTCTAATATGCTTACCTGTAATTTGTGGTTTGTAGCTATATAGCCGTAGGCTAGCCATAATTATTAAATACGTCAGTACCTATAGCTAATAGTAGGGGTCGCTGTGAAATGTGTGGCTTCAGTAATTTTAAGTGCCTTACAATAAGTTTCACCCTAAAATGCATTGATAATATTATTTATATATATATCATATACTATATAACCATGCATGTCGTCTGCAGAGTTTTAAAAGTTTATACCTAATATATAGCTAGCTATAGCTACTAGGTAGCCATTTCGTCTGACTGCCGGCTTGCCGGGCCTGCCGTAAGACCCACTTGCACCAGGAGTAGCTATAGTAGCAAGCTATAGGGCTCCAGATTTTTCACACAACAAATGTAGCTAGCTAATATCGCGTCCGATTCCGTTATACGTAGCTATATATACAATTAGCTATGAATAGACTTGATGTTTTCGCGTATTAATTGACCGTGAACTTCGTAGACAGATGGTGTCTTTTCTGAATGGCTCCCTGTGGCCATGTGTTATCAGGAGTTCCTCAAGGATCAGTGTTTTCTCCTCTGTTGTTTTTACTTTACATGGATGACATCCACCATTGTCTTTCTCACAGCTCAGTTCAAATGTTTGCTGATGACATTGCTCTTTATAAGGAGGTAACTTCTCCACCTGATCAAGAACTGCTTCAATTTGACTTGAATCGAGTTTATGTGTGGTCTCGTAAATGGTTGCTTAGTCTGAATCCATCAAAGTGTGATTCCATATGTATTTCTTATAAACGTTCACCACCTTTGGCTCAGTATCAATTAGGAGATCAGCCATTGTCCACTAAGTCATCCCTTCGATACTTGGGTATTTACATCAATTCTCACCTTAAGTGGAATGACCACGTTAAATTTATAACTGCCAAAGCTTCCAGGACACTGAATCATCTGAGACATTCTCTATACACTTGTCCTTTATCCGTGAAAGCTGCAGTTTATACATGTATAGTCCGCCCTCTATTGGAGTATGCTTCTCCTGTATGGTACCTATATTCAACTGGCGAAATTAAACAGTTAGAAGCAGTTCAACATCGAGCTGCCAGATGGGTCTGTGGCAGCCGTTGGAATGCCACTCAGAAGTGTTGGTCTAAGTCATCAGATTCCTGCCTGGACCAGTTGAAGTGGCCTTCATTACATGACAGACAGAAGTATTTCATGATCCGTCAACTGCACAGTATTTTTAATAATTATTCAGCCATCCCATTTAAAAAACATTTTACCATGTCCAATAGACATTCATGTGCAAATCCCTTTTCAATTGACATATCAATGTCTACTATCAACCCTTATCGATATTCGTTTTTTATCAATTCTCCATTTCTCTGGAACACTATTCCCACCAAGATTCTTCAAATCACCCATACTAAACTATTTCGATCTGCCCTCCGATGCTTTCTTCTGTAGTTATTTTGTGTATATGTAATTGTATGTGTGTATTGTTCTCTTTTGTAGTTTCCTTGATTTGTTTGTAATTTTATCTTTGTTCACTGTATGTACGTATGTTGTACGTATAGCTATCTTTTGTGTGTATGTGTGTTTGTACTCTTGAGGAGTACGTTTGCAGGCCTCGCCTTCTGTGTGACCCGTGTCTCATTTCCTACAATTGGCGGTCACGGGTGCTTATTATTTTAAAACATATCCTACAATTGGCGGTCACGGGTGCTTATTATTTTAAAATTACAAATCAATAGGCGTATAACGAGAAACCATCCCTACGTTATAGTTAGCCGTGTCTACCAAACATTATCATGTTAACAAAAGTGTTTTAGAAGTATATAGCAAGATTTACCAAAGGATTTCGAATGTTTGATCGTGGCAAATTTTGATTTTACAAACCATTACCCTGGCCCTACACCGAACTTGTAAGTTAAATAGCACCCAAATAACAATATTATAACGATACTACCAAACTAATATAGTATCTTCAAACCTTATGGAGTGTTAATAACATAACATGATCGGCTTAAGTACGTTTTTCACCGTGGCAAAATCCCTTTGTTTCTAGCGCGTTGTTCTTCCATCCATGTATTTATATTGATCGAAGTTTAGATTGTGGGTTTCGGTTTTTCTAGTGTAGATTCTAGTTGTTCTTTTTCGAAGGAAATATTAAATTTGTGGCTACTGTGGAACAGGAATAGCCATTTTAACGAAAAACAGAAATACCGCCATTAGCCTTACAAATTTTCTGTGGAGGCGCTTATCTCGCACATTTCGCCATGATCGCGGAAATAGACGTGGAAATAGAAAGTGAGGAATACTACTGGACAAGATGAAATGAACGCATTTCAGGATTTGGAATCTTGGTATGTAGCTAGCAAGAGGATAGTTTGTATTAGTACTTATACTAGCGATTTCAGACCACTGAAGAGCATTTGTTAACAACTGTTATAATAATAATAATAATTATTATCTCATGCCTTACTTTTTGTAGTAGAGGTCTGTCTCCACTCACTTTTTATGTATAATTGTAAATTTGATGAGAAAATGTCAGGTTTTAAACATACATATTCATATAGCTAGCTAGAACTTTGTTAACAATCAATGTTTACATGCCAAAACAGCTATATTGATTTGAATAATAAAACTCATCCTAAATCATTTGTCCAAGCATACAATAACAAAGTAGTCAAGTACAGTTAATAGTATTAATAGTGGGCACTTTGACAATTATGTTTATATGTTATGTGCAAGGAGCAGATTTTGTATGCAAAAGCTATGATTATCCTTGTTGTAAATGTTTAGTATATACAATGCAGTGTGGTCACACCACAAATCCATTGTGAATGTGTGGGAGACAAAGAAAACATTTTTGGATTTCACTTTGTCAAATGTAGTGTATGGCCCTTTGTGTTGGATGTCATTTATTTTAAAGGCTTCTTAATATGTTATAAACAATATGAATTATGTGTTGGTGAGTTATTCATAGCCAGCTGATAGTCTATTGTTGACAAAGATCATATCAAAGATCATATCATATTATTGTTATCAAGGAAAACATTTTTTTGGATTGCACTTTGTCAAATATATATGGCTTTCTAGCTAGCCACCTAACAAATGGCCCTTTGTGTTGGATTTTATTTATTTTAAACGCTTCTACATTATCCTAATAACCTTATGTGTTGGTAAGTTATTCATAGCCATATTGTTGACAAAGATCATACATAGGTGCCAAAATAAGGGGGGCAGTGGGGGCAGTTGCCCCCACAGTTTTCATGAGGTGTCCATAGGAATTTAGATTTTTACAATAGAAATACATCTTGCAGGACTGTTTTGTCCCCACACTTTTAAGTAGCCGCTGATGCTCTTGTCATACCACACCCTGTAGTACATAGTTACAATAAACATATGCATGTTAAGTTTATGACTTGTTGCATATGTGTACATTTGATCTGATTCTGTAGGATCGCATAATGGCAACTCACCTTTATTCATTGATTACTAAATGCATAAACATTTGTTTATTATGCTGAAACTGACTACAGAATTATATCAAATGTGTATGCAGCAGGCCCATACTTCACATGCATATATGTATATTGTACGTAACTACTACAGGTCTACAGACAGTTTGTATACATACAATGTATGTACAGGTGTCAGGTCATGTCCTACCAAGACTTTTATACCCTGACACACTGTAAGATCAATTCCAACCAGTTATATTTGTCTCTTACATTTGATATATAACTCTGTAGTCTCAGTATAATAACAATAGTGTAAATAATCTATTTCATTATTAAATATGCTCACATGTAGATAAAGAGCTAAAAGTTTTTTCCATGAGTCAATATTTATAATATAGCCATAGCAAATCCAGCAATTGTACAATTTTTATCTAGTATGCTTGTTTTCAATGAACTACGTACAATAAAATACCATTGTAGATACTAAGCTGATATGTGGTGGCCAAAGTAGTACTGTACAAAGTTGGCACCATACAGACAAGTAATCAATAACCAATTAAGTAATAAATACATGGTTATGTTATTGTAAACACTTCATATAATAATTATATTAGTGACCTTGCACCTTTCAACCATGCAATTGCCTACGTAGATGATGTAATCAATGAATAATAAATTAAAGTATCTACGCACCATGTTATAATATGAGGAAGGTTTACTGCCTACGTAAAATAATACTACTATGTTTAGATCCTGACATTTTCTCATTATCATATTTAGCTACAATTAAAAGTTTAAAATTTAAAATGTGATTGGAGACAGATCTCTTCTACAAAAGTGAGGAAACAAGGAACAACATTCTGACAGGAGATAATAAATTGTTACGGGGTTATATATTGTCCAAGTTATGCAAGTCATAACATCTAAATAGTGTCGGTATTGTAACAGATTATTATTTTACATTATTAGAAACTGTAATTTGGTGCAAATGTGAACATTGATATTTTGTATGGCAAAACAGGAAGTACAAATATTAATACATTGTTGTCATGTGTAGATTTGTAACATATCTGGTACACATCTTTTATGTACGTAAGTCTAGAACTCTCTTGCTAATGTTTTATTTTATACTATCATCATACAAGCTGGCATATGTACGTATACATTCTACTCAATCTGATATTGCTTTTCATTTTTCCATAAACGTTAAGACTTCCTCAAAGTTTTGCCTGTCAAATGATACATTTGTCAAAAGTTTTTCTCAGTCAAAATTTGTGTCACATTTATTCAATTTCACCAGATCCATAAAATAGGTCTCAGTGTTAAATTTAAAGTCCAAGTAATGCAACTGACTGCTTCATGAAATGTGATCGTTCTATTAGAGTATATTGATACAACTACTGTACAGTTGTACTAATACGTAAGACTGTAATCTCAACTATTTTCATGTTCTTTACCAAAAATACTAGTTTACTGACATTTTCTGGTTATGAAGATAGTAAGTAGTAGTAATATAACAATTAGCTAGAATTATTTACACTATGTACATGTATTTTGAATTTTAAATTTATGTAATTAGCTAGCTATACAGTTTCTGTTTCTAAAAATAAAACTAAAATTGGTTCAAAAACTAAAACTTTTGAATTTTGGTTCAAATGGAGATAAACTGACATATGTATATGATATTAAAAAAGTAGGTGCCATATACAGACATGTATGTATGTATGGCAATCACATGACTGTATGCATTAACATTCCATATTATCATATACCTGATATAATAGTGGCCTCTACACTTCTGCACCTTTCAACCACATAATTACCTATGTAGATAATATAATAATCAATGAATATAATAAAAGCAGCATTTTTAAGTATTACATAATAATGTGTAACAGGTTATTTTCAAAGGGGTTTAATTTTCAAATGTTTTGAAGAGCATGCCTTGTACAAAAACAAAACTCTTCAATAAATCACATGCCCACAATCAATTCGGATTCCTATTAAGTGTAGCCATCTTGTGTTTGGTGCTGTCGGTGTGTAGATACGTAGCTATCCAGTTGCTAAGTTCGCCATCTTAATGGACTGTTGTCAAGGTGATCTCGAAGACGATACTAACAAAGCGCACACTAAATACACGGAGTTGCCTCAAATTTACTACAGACAACAAGCTCAGATAACAAAACATGCATGCCATTAAAAGTGGCCTGAAACCAAGAAACTATACTTCTATGCTCAACTTCTCGTCGAATAAAGGCACACTCAACACTATTTAGCTAGCGTTACTAAAAAAGATCATGCGTGCAAGAATCATTGTTGGCATATGGAAGAGTACGAAATTAAACCTTTGAAATTTAATTTATTAGTTTTTGTACAAAAAAGTCTGCTTCTAAAAGTTATTTCATCTGCAAGTTAATCAAGCATATGTAGGTGCTTGCAATCATGAATGAATTCACATTTTGTGCTTATACAAGTACAATTACGTATTTAACAAACTAGGCAAATTCATAGTCAGCTAGTAGGAATTGATCTCAAGAAGGAAAAAACATTGGGGCTGGAGCTCATAATATTATTGCATGAGCAGGGATAGGGGAGCAAGTCAGGCAGACAAGGCGGTGGCCTGATATTGTGGCTACTATAGTAATACACAAAATACACATTCCTAACAGTATATGGAACTAAACTGTTATAATAATCATCTCATGCCTTACTTTTTGTAGCAGAGATCTGTCTCCGCTCACTTTTTACGTTTATTTGATGATGAGAAAATTCAGGTTTTAACATATTTACATACGTATGTAGCTAGAACCTATTCAATTGGTTTGTTTAAATTTGCTTGTTAACAATAATGTTTACATACCAAAACAGTATATTGATTTGAGTAATATAAACATCTGAAAACTCATCCTAAATCATTTGTCCAAGCATATGTACAATCACAAAGTAATCAAGTATGGTTAATAGTGGGCACTTTGACAATTATGTTTATGCACAAGCAGCAGATTTTGTATGCAAAAGCTAATGTATATATAACCTTTTATCATGATCATCCTTGTTGCAACTGTTTAGTGTATATACAAAGCAGTGTTGTTACACCGCAAGTCCATTGTGAATGTGTGGGAAATTTTAAGTTTCAAGGAAAACATTTTTTGGATTGCACTTTGTCAAATATATAATATTATGGCTTTCTAGCTAGCCACCTAACAGATGGCCTGATAGATCACCGTGTTGGATTTTATTTATTTTAAAGGCTTCTACATTATTCTAATAACCTTATGTGTTGGTAAGTTATTCATAGCCAGCTGATAGCCTATTGTTGACAAAGATCATACATAGGTACCAAAATAAGGGGGGCAGTGGGGGCAGTTGCCCCCACAGTTTTCATAAGGTGTCCATAGGAATTTAGATTTTTACAATAGAAATACATCTTGCAGGACTGTTTTGTCCCCACACTTTTAAGTAGCTGCTGATGCTCTTGTCATACCATACCCTGTGGTAGTTATAATAATACATACGTACGTACGTATGTACTGTAAGCATGTGAAGTATGAGCTTATGACTTGCTGCATATGCATATGATATGATTCTGCAGTCTCAGCATAATAAACAAAATTTTATGCATTTAGTAATCAATGAATAAAGGTTGTCATTACGTGATCCTCCACTGGAATATTAGATACTTGTCTTAGGCATATTTAAAATAATTATGTGAATAGCTACGTATGTGTTAGGAGTTATTACAGTTATACAGGGTCACGGACACATTACTATAAGCACACAGAAGCAAACAGTGCATCTGTACATACATACATACATACATACAACAATGTAACTGTACAAGCAATACCTACTGCAGTGGTAGAATCACTTACGTATAATTATGGGATTGCTATTTGTTATACAAGGTAGATAAGACCTAGGTACTAATACAGACCTATGTTGTCACATATGTATACATAAATGTAATAGCAATAGCAATAACATAAATTGATCAGTTTTGAATTTCATGTTCTGTATTAGACAACCATACAAAATCAAAAATGCTTCAATATGTAGCTACCTCGGATTATGTGTACCAAACAGCGTTACTTAACATCGCATGATTAATTAAAGTGCTATGGTATGTTGCAGCTGTTTATATTCACCACACACATGCAGCAAACAAAGGAATAAATGTCAAACCACATGTGTCCACTGTAGCCAAATGTATGAAACACTTCTATGGATTTATGCAAACTATAAATTTTTGGGTTGTACTAGTGCTGATTTGAATACATATGTGGCAGTTGGTATTTAGTGGGTGTTATGTTGGATATTTAATTTTAAAGTCCTTTAAACTTTATAAGCCTATTGTGATGACAAGCTTTTGATATTAAATATTATCCTTGGATTGACACTGCATTAACATATTAAAATATTGTATATACCTATTTCTATCCTAGGTGATCACCTATTGTACTGGCTGGTTGGTAATACATTTGCAATTAATAAACCTTCAAACAGAATGAGATTATAACCATATTTGTCACAATTAATGTATAATTTTATGAAAAGCATTATAATCTCATACATGTAACTACGTACGTATGTAGTACAAGTTTGTGACTTGTTGCATATAGTTACGTATGCCGGTATATTTGATATATAGTCTCGGTATAATAACAATAGTATAAATAATCAATAATATAAAATGTAAATAGTTTAAAATCATTATTAAATACTCTCATATGAAGATAAAGAGCTTTCTTTCCCTAGTCAATATTATATAGCTCAAGCAAGTCAGCAGTTGTACAATTTTTATCTACATAGTATGCCTGTTTTAAATGAACTATAAGGTAAGTACATATGTAGCTATGTCTGTATAGTTTATTAAGTATACTAGACAGATGTTTCAACATCGTGGGGCGAGCCTTCGTGAAGTTTGGCGACATGTATGCATAGTTAACATTATACATGCCAAGGTCATGTTGTGTTAGTGAGATATTATTTATTGTTTTCTAAGGAGATGATATAGCCCGGCTATATATAGTTTAAAGTAAGGTCACATGACTTTCGTGTAAAAATTAAGTGATGAAATTGGAATGACTCCTTCAATAATCACAAGTGAGATCAGTGACTGGTGATGCTGATAATTGTCTATAGTCTCTATGATGAAGCACACTCTATAGTTACATGACTCTTGCATAATTACATTAGCTATTGATGTATAGAGCTTTGTATTAAATTAGTGCAATTAGTCTAGTCCATATGCATATAAGCGCATATAACTGTGTATAGCAAGCGCTTATACAATGGCGCTTAGATTGGAAATATTATCGTCATAACTTTATTTCTTTGCCAGTCGTGAGTAGCGATATATCTAGACCTTGTGACAGGTGTCTAACTGAAGTAGCTACTATACATATTTGCGACAGCGTAAGCGCGTAGACACTATAACTGCTAGTATACTATGAACTGTTTGCCACAGCGACAGAAAGAGACCGTATGACGGTGTCTAACTGAAGTACCACATTATATTTGCGTAGACTATATAATTTATAAATAGCAACATGCATTATATTTGCGTAAGCGTGTATAACTGCTTACCATAGCGCTTACAATTCAAGTAGAGTTACGTACGTACGTACCTACGTCGTACCATCGGAATGCAGTGATTTCGACTCGATACACCATTTATGTGGGGCTCGCCCCAATAAGCTTGACATGTGGTGAGCAAAGAAGTACAAAGTATGTGCCACCGTTTAGTGCAAATTTTGAAGGTGGATAAAAGTTTGATAAATTACGTAAGTATAGATGAATGGCTAGCAACATGTTTAAGTTTTTTCATTTTTCCCTTAATATTTCTACTTTAAAACAGCACAATTGATTCCTCAAAGTTTTGCCTGTCAATGATATATTTGCCAAAAGTCAAAACTTGTATCATATATTTATGTCACCAGATCCAAAAAATACGTATAGGTCTCAGTGTTAAATTTAAAGTTCAACTAATGCAACTGACTGCTTTATGAAATGTGATTGTTCTATTAGAGTATATTGATACAATTATCACATTATTATGCAATACATTGTAACACTTAAACATGGGTGCTTTTATAGTAACTACAATTATTCATTGATTACAGGTAATCATTTGGTTAAAAGGTGTTAAAGTGTAGAGGTCATTGTTTATAATGGCTTCTTTTTTAAGAAATCAGGCCACTTTTTAATCATGTGATAAACACATGATAATAAGCACTGGCTTTACAGGACTATAGCCACCTGTAAACAGACTTCCACTAGTTTTAGCTGCATTACCTCTGTAGAGATATAGCTATATTTAGCAAGTAATCTTCAAATAACCAGGAAGCTCCGTGTATCTTCCACTAACTGGCACAAAGAACAATATCCAGGTTTAATTATACAATCGATACAATGTGAGATGTACTAACACCCTCAGGCATTCTATCTTACCACGATCATATATATATTCACATTTGGAGATTCCACTATTCCAGTATTCCACCATTCCAGTAGTTCATTCCACTGTTTATACACTAGCTAAGGTAACCATAGTGGGATTGAGTAATACCTCATCTTAAATCATTTGTCCAAGCATATACTGTACCATCACAAAGTATGTAACTAATCAAGCACCATTGTATGTTAACAGTATAAATAGCAGGCACTTTGATAATTATGTTGATGTGCAAGCAGCTATGAAACCTTTCATGTAATTTCCTCATCTTACCATGTACAAACAGAAGAATAAAATTATAGATGCAGACCCAGTCAGTAACAGTATATTATTGACATGTGTTACAATTACTCTTGAACTTCCTGTTTTATATTACACAACCATACAAGATCTCAATGTTTAAAACTTTGCACCAATTAGTACATAGCAACTGACAACTGTTTAGTTATACAAAGCACTGTGGTCACACCACAACCCCATTGTGAATGTATGGGTTCATAGAAAACACTTTAGGGTGGCTCTATTGTATACCTAACAATGGTTCTTTGTATAAACATTATCCTAATAGCATTATGTATTGGTATGTAGGTAAGTTATTCATAGCCAGCTGATAGCCTATTGTAATAGCTACCTGGTTGACAAAGATTTAAAGTATACATTTGATATGATTCTGTACATAATAAACGAAACTTCGATTCTTGCAGTTAGTAGTCAGTGAATAGAGGTTGACATTAAGTACGTATATCAGGCATGATCCTCCATATGCAGGAATATTATTTGTATTAGACATATGCAAAATATGCAAATATGTGTTATAGGGATTATAGGTCACAATTATTATATATATAGGGCCAACACATTACAATAAGTACACAGAAGCAAACAGTGCATCTGTACGTACATACAGCAATGTAGCTGTACAAGCAATACTGCAGTGGTAAATTCTCTAGCTTGACAGTTTCAGCATTTGTTATTTCATTGTTTCAATAATTGCTCCAAAAATTTAACTTGTACACAAGATTATAGTTAGAAATGATATCAAAATTTAATGTACTGATAATACTCATGTGGCAGCTGCTTACATTTAGCTACCATAGAAGTCTCCCATACTTTTATAATGGACATGTGGTTTGACACAATACTTTATTCCTTTACTCCTTTACCACATGGGTGTGTGTGGGTTGTACTGTGTAGATTGTGTGCTGGTGTGGGGTTTTTTCCAGTTACTTGTGCTGATTTTTAACAATATTCTGGCAGTTGATTAATTTTAAATTTTATTTATCCTCAACATTACTGATCACTTATTGTACTGCATAATAATAACAAAGAAATGCAAATAAAGAGCTACGTATAAAATTAACATTTCATTCTTTCCTTGACTCAATATTTTATAACCATAGCAAATTAACACAAGCCAGCAGTTGTATAATTTTTATCTATAATATGCCTGTTTTCAATGAACTCAAAGGTACCTTAGGTAAGTTGACATCTGGTGAGCAAAGCAGTACAAAGTAGGCAAGAACAATCACCAATAATTATAAGCAATAAATACCGTATAGCGTAAATTATTGGCGACGGAAAATTTTGACGAATTAGACGAATTGTAATTGATTTGTCAAAATTTCACTCGTCAAAGTTCTCACGTGACTCAGAAAATAAATTTTTTAAGCCAGAGAAGGAGCTAGCAAAAGAGCAAGTGAAAGATGATCTTAAATGCATTCGTCAATTTTTTACCCGTCAAATATATCTTGAAAAGCAATTCGTCAAAAATTTCCACCGCCAATAATTTACGCTATACAGTACTACATCAGTATGCATTGTTAACACTTCATATACCTGACCCTACCCACCTAATCAAGAATCCAAGACTTAGTGGAATGGCTAGTAATGTACAACATTATTGTCGAGAATGCAAAAATTTCCAAAGATCCAAACCCCATCTCCTATTCGAGCATCACTTGTTAACGCCTCCATTGAGAATCCATGGAAAATGCTTGCTGTGTTGACATCCTGGAAGTACGTACCAGTGTCACAAAACAATCATTACTATATATATTTACTTGTTATCATGGATTATTTTACCTGCCATTCACTTTGTGATCAACTAAGTCACTATTATTACATATGCTGTTATCAAGATACAGGTACGTATGCAAGAGTTTAGGTGTACTGGATATTTTACATTCTGATCAGGACAGGAAGAACTTTGAGAGCACACTGTTTCATCAAGTGTTTGGCATTCACAAAGCCAGGACAACAGCATACCATCCACAGGGTGATGGAATGGTAGAACATTTTAACCGCTCCCTGCTACAGCTGCTCAGGTGTTATGTAGATACTGAAAAACATTACTTGCCATTGGTGCTCTATGCGTATCCTACTACTCAATATTTCTCACCATTTCAGGGAGGTCATCTCAATCATCACCTCTCTGTCAACCCACTGATTTTGACCCACATAATTACTCAAATCAATTACCAGCTAAGCTTGGAGGTTTTGTCCATACTAACATTTCAGCTAGTGCTCAACAATAGAATCAACATTCCCACCAAGGTTGTTCATGTAAACAGACTGCGACACCTTAAGCAACCTCGACACAATTCAGCACTAGTAACTAACACTGGAAAAATTTTCACATTTCCTGATAAAGGATAAGTATAGGAATAGCATAGGGCACATCAAACGTGCTGCATAACAAAGTGCTACAGGGCAGATGATGTGGCTGATGAAATTTCCTATACCAGACAGGGTCTATTTCCTATATCAAGAAATATCAAATTTCCTGTACTATTCAGGTGCACATTAAATATCAAATTTCCTGTGCTATTCAGTTGTACATTAAATATCAAATTTCCTGTGCTATTCAGTTGTGCATTAAATATCAAATTTCCTGTGCTATTCAGTTGTGCATTAAATATCAAATTTACTGTGCTATTCAGTTGTGCATTAAATATCAAATTTACTGTGCTATTCAGTTGTGCATTAAATATCAAATTTACTGTGCTATTCAGTTGTGCATTAAATATCAAATTTACTGTGCTATTCAGCAATACACATATAGCTACCCTACTATATAAATTACCGTATACGTCAAAACATTCGAGGGGGAAAACTTTCGCGGTTTTCGCGGATTTTAGCAAAACGCGAATGTTTTACCATTGAAACTTTTCCTGCTTCACAATTAGAAAATAATTACCGTTCGCAGTAAAGTCGCTCTCCAATCACAGGTATCCAATTGTCTTGATACACATGATAACCATGGACAGAACTGTCGGTTTCAAATTCGGCTTTGGCCATGCGCCCAGCGCGCGTGTCAAACGTTATTCTAACCTGCGCACACTCCAAAATCCGTATTGCAGAGGCGCGCGTGGGCTTTAAGGCTGCAAACCGCGAAAGTTTTCCCTACATAATGCACATTGTTGATGAACCGCGAAAGTTTTCTCCCTCGAATGTTTTGACGTATACGGTATACTATTCACCATGTAATTCCGTATACACAACGTAACCTCCTTTTGGCATTGTAATAACAGTAACAATGTTTGATTGTCAATATGTACAATACATATACAAAAATGCACATATGGCTACTTGCAAGCATACACTATACATACGTAAATAATACAAAATATTTGAGTTTTATCAGTACCACACACTCTAAATATTAGGTTCCATATGTATAGTTCAGTAAACTCGAGTTTCATACATCTTCAAAAGATACTACCAGCTTGTTATCCTTGCTACCTGCAGTTAGATACGCATGTATATATCCTAATAGAACATTCACTTAGCGAAATGAAATAATGCAATTTACTGTATCATGAATCAAAGGTATTGCAACACCCAGATTAATTATATTTAATCCCACAACTATTTAAAGAGATTAACTTGTATACTGTATAGCCTAAAATTTTGAGGGCATGTTTGATTTTGGAGTGCCCACAAAATGCAGTACTACTGCAATCCACAAAATTTTATCCACGAAACTACTAAATCCACCACCATAACCGCTGTTTTATTCACGGGACATTATTTTCACGAATTTCACGAAAAAGCTATTGGTCCGTAAATATATAATCGTGAATATTCTGAAGATTACGGAATACCACGTGCGGCTTGACTTCAATGGCTGAGATATCAAAAGGATTCGTGAAAATAAAATCGCAAATAGTGAACACATTAGGGATTCGTGAAATATATAAGTACCGTGAAAATAACAGCTATTACGGTATTCCACAACCCTCAAAAATTTTAGGCTATATGTATCTGTGACTGCTATATTAGAGAATATTACAAACCCAAATTTTTAGTTTGACTCAGTGATCCACATACGGTAACCCATTGACCTGGATATGCAGACTGGTTTCAACCCTTGTACAATAAAGAGCCTAGTGTAGATAGGTTTACGGTACTACAGTATAATACTCTGTGAAAACCCTTCAGAAATATACTACCTTTCATGTAAAAATGACAGATTATGTTCAAACATGTAACCCATATATATACTGTATAGTGGGTTTTCTATTATTCTAGCGAATGGTCTAATTTGCTAAAATTGCATCCGCAACTATTTTTGTCACGCAATTAATTATTGATCGCGTGAGTTGTCACAGCATACATGAAACTTAGATGGTTACAACAGCTCTTACAAACACCAGCGAAATGCTTTCCAGTTAATACCACTGCATGCTACAGCTACAACAAACCATGAAATGAGCGAGCCAGCTTATGCAGTCCCACAACGCCCAAGTGAATCGCAGTAGAAAATAGCCCAAAAATAGCTAAACTGCTATTTATATATCTTGTTGCATACATATGGTAACGTGTACGAAAGCACTAAACTACGTGGAACTCCAACTTGTACGTGCGCTAGTCTTTCGAGCCTGCCGTTAACACCCACAAAATAAAAATTAGCCTTGCGTGAACGCCTCGTAGTTGCTACGTGCATGCGCGTCGTTATATACTACTTAGCCTCCAGCTATGCTGTGAATGATAGCGAACGAGTTTGAATTATATAGAGCGAGTAATAAATTTTAGCAAATTCCTGTGATAGCTAAATTTTGTGGAGCTATTATATAATTTCGTGGGATATTCGGACGCGATAAAGACCCGCTATACGGTATATATATGCATGCATGTATGTGTATGCATGCGTGTACTCCTTTGTAGTTAGAATTCCACATGTCTGGTGTTGGTGCATGCCGATACAAACATTGCTAACGAGAATGGTCCATGGAGTGCTATGAGAATTTGACCCGTCAAAGGAGTCAATTGAAGATTTTCGTGAGCGGTTTGAATTTTACTGCTTAGCAAAAAACATTCATGGCGAGGAGGAAGCAGAAGAAAGCTCTGTTCATTACCCTTCTCGGTCAAGCAGCGTTTGCCAAGGTGAAGACATTAGGGAGTCTGAGACTGGTTGGTGAGTTAACATTGGATTAAACCATGGAACACTTCATTGGTCTGTCTCCCTGTAGTGATTACAAAATGTATAAATAACCTGTTACGTGACATACAGGTTTGCTTGTGGGATTCATTTTAGGCCTGTGGGTTTAATAAGTTTAGGCAAGATGCTAATGTCAAAGAAATGAAATCTTGAAACAATTCACATGTTGCTACTGCCTTCAGAGGGGTCTTCAACTTTTGCAAACAAAGTATAACATAAACGTTACAATTAGAGCTATGTGAATATGAGAAAAATTGCAATTGCATGTTGGTTCATAATCATGATTTTGCGATTAATTGCATGCTATATATTTTAAGGTAAATTTCATATTTCCAGCATATTTCAATCATATTTCCAGCAATGAATTTATCATTTCACATACCATAATTTGCATATTACAAGCTCCTCACGTAATACTGTGTACGTATGTATGTGAATTGCATGAAAAAATCATAAACACAGTACTTAATGCATTTGTGATTAATCGATTATTTAAATTTTTTGCGATTATTGCATATCACGATAAATTATAGTGTTATAATAGATTAATTGCATAATCAAGTTAATTGCACAGCCCTAGTTACAATAGCACATCCAGCATGAGGCACTTGGGGCAAATGCCTCCTTCCCAACTGAACACCACATTAAGGCTGCTATCAGTGAAGGGAAAGCAACTTAGTTAGCTGGAACCAATATAAAAGAGGGACTTATAAATTTATCATTACTCTCTAATAGAGCAGTCAAATACTTTACTGATCACTCAGGTTATAGTAAAGTTCTCTTTTATGTCAGCATTGTACAATACTGACAATACAGTAATTCTGCTTGCCCCTCCCCTAGAAGTTCCATGGATCCACCCCTTGGATCCATGGAACCTTTTCCTATAACAACCCCACACAGCTGCTTTATAATATTTAAATAAAGCACAAATGATACTAGCAATGACCAGCTATTGTTTCAATAGATCCTAACAGCAGGATTGGAGATAACTACCTAAAAAATGGGATCTCACCATAATATTGACTAGATTATAAGTTTAGCTATAACGCTATAACTACAGTCCAAGATCTAACATTTTCCGACTACTTTAACACCAACCTTCTAATAGGATATCTAATCAAATCTTTTGTCTGATCATTTCTGTCGAGTTATAACTGCATGTAAGCACTGGTGGGCTTATTAATTATTATAAGACTGTTCTATTAGAATATCAGTTGTCTACATGACTGCTCTATAAGATAATGAATGTTCAATTAGAATGTTAGCTAATTAATCACTGTTCAATTGTTAAATCATTCACATTTAGTATAACAGCTGACAATTTATAGCAATCTACTCCAGTGCCTAACTGGTAAAGTTGATATATCTTCAGCTTGGCAACGATCGACCCATACCCAAATAAAAGTGTACGTTCTGTTAGGAAGTAGTTTGGGATTTTAACAAACCCTGCATGACTATGACTATTGCATACAATACTAGCGTACGGAGAATATACTAACGGTATAACTAACTTCCAGTTCTGTAGAGATGGCTTGAAATCAGTCGATTGGCTACAGCTCCAGAGTAGTAAGACGGCTCATCGTTTCTAAATATACTCGTTCTAATGGCGCGTTTCGCTGAGGATGGAATTGTCTGTGGCACTGTACACAACTCTTTTCACTATCTTCGTCATTTATCCCGCTCAAAAAATCCCGCCTTGAGCCTCCCGCCTTGTTTGAGTTGCAATGACTTTATACGCATGCGTAATAGTTATGTGCAGACTTCAACATTTCACGTGCGCCCACTATGCCACTACCGGTTTGGAAGTACCAAAGGTTAATAATGACTGTCACAGGAGACAATTATGTGTATGCGACAATTATGTGTATATGCTACAAGTAAGCCATACTATTTGTAAATGGATAAGGCAACATCACAATGTGTTTATTTTTTGTTGCCCAAGAGTTATAATGCATACTTATCAAGGGGATTGAAAGACAATGAAGTACCACAGTACCGTAATACTGTAAATTTAATGATTTAATGTAGTTACTCAAAGCCATTTATATATTTTGTAACCTGTTCACTCAGCCATTAAATTTTATTATATGACTTCAAAATTGATAATCATGACCGCTCTAATTAACCAATGTGACCCATAATTCAATCAAGTTGGAATATTCATTGTTTCTGGAGTACCACAGTGTTTTTGACATTGATAGGATTCACACCTGTGCGGTTTTCACCAGATACCTCTATGGTGTTGCAGGACTATAGTGAAGTGTGCATTATCAATAGTTATCGATATCTATGTCACAACATAAAACAACCTATGTCATATCATATCGTGGAATTTGTGTTACGACATGGACTATCGTGGCGTCCCTACACAGCATCACTGTCCTTGCTTCTAGAGAGACTGTTCAGCACAGATGAAGTATTGAACATTAATCATCATGGAGCCATGATCTCTTTGATCTGCACTGCTACATAATGATTGCCTTCTTGCAGCTCCTCCCCATTGTCATGGTAGCAGACCAATCAACTGCAGACAGGAAGAAACAATTACCATAGAAACTACATGTACAAGGCCCAAAATAACTTTTAGCATACAAATGTATACTGGTTACATAATATGCATTTCTAGCTGCCAACATAATATTATTATATACAGTAGCTACTGACCAATTAACAACACTGGCCCATTTCGAGATTTTATGTAACCCCCTTTCTGGATCCACCCATAGATACTATAAGGGTATAGTATCTATGATCCACTCCTGACTTAACTCATATACGTAAAATACTCTCAGAATCAGTAGCCCTACATACTGAGCTCAAGCCGACTGAACTACACTTATTATTTAGAACCCACGAATACAGTACACTCAAAAAAGTGTGGTGTCACTGTGACTATACTCATAGATAGTGCATTCTCCATAATACATATTAGCAAGCCATAGTTCTTCGCTATAAACCGAGCTATAAACTTAAGTTTTATGAGCCTACTGTGATAGGGTAAGAGGGTTCGCATGGGCCCAGTACACTCTCAGAATGAGGCCCCAAGATACATCATACTACTTATTGTAATGTACGTACATACCATAAAATGGAACCAATCAACCACGCTCGAACTTGTACTACATTGTAAGCGCGAGGACGCTTGTATGAGTATAGCGCCCTTTCAAAGGTACAGCTAGTGTCATTCAGTGTCATGGGTATTAGCTAGTGCCATGGGTATTATGTAGTAGCTAAAGTCCAAAAGTAACCTGAATAGTCAAACTGAGACATTAATTATTTTGATTTAATGTATACTGACATAACTCAAGAAAGTAGCCTCATGCACTAATTTACCATCAAGGCGGTATGCATCACTGTATCAAAATAAACTGAACAAATGTGCTTGGCCAAAGTACGGTAAGTACCAATGTGCTTGACCCCATGCCTGGTATGTACGTACGTACGTATACATGTATGTATGTATATATGGTATGTATGTATGTATGTATGTAATGTATGTATGTATGTATGTATGTATGTATGTATGGTATGTATGTATGTAACTATGTATGTATGTAACGGTATGGGGATGTATGTCATGGACCCTAATACCATGATTTAAACTATACATAATAAAGCCTCATCACTTATTTATATATTGTTCACTCAGTCATTAAATTTTATTATATGACTTCAAAATTGATAATCATGACCTAAGCTCTAATTAACCAATGTGACCCATAATTCAATCCAAGTTAGAACATTCATTTGTTTCTGGAGTACCACAGTGTTTTTGATATTGATATAATAGGACTGATGTATATATACTATCACCAGACCATTTTTGTGAATGTTGTAGCCAAAGACCTAGGTAGCTATAGGGCTATCATAATGTATATAGCTATATATATAATATACGTAGCTACATGCACTGGCACAGATCTAGAGCTAGCTATGTTGTCAGATCAACTTTAATTTATTATCTGATAATGAAAAATGATCATTACAAACAATACCTATAAGCATTAATAATTATTAATAATAGCTACCTAAACATCACATGGACAGCTAGCATTAAATATTAGCTAGGATGTTTTATAGATCCAGGCCTTCCCAGACGATGGTTGTGGTCTCTGTGATGTTCCTTCAGCCATAACCTTCTTCTTCGTCTGTCTTTTGGATTGAGAGTTCATATGCTTTAGTTTTTCACTGTCTAATATTTGTTTAAATTGCTTTACATTTTCCGATAGCCAGGGTATCTGGCGGACTTTAAGTTCATTATCGTTTCCATCACTCTCTTCACTAGACATATACTCCATTTTCAGTACTTCATCCCACTTCTTCCTCTCTGTATCATTCATTTTCAGTTGCTCAAATACTGTTTTCCTCTCTTGGAGCTTCTAAAAATTATATATTATTATATAGCTAGTTAGCTATATATGTTGCATAGCTACTACATTCTATTATCATATGCATTGCTACATGGTGGATACATAGCTATATATAGCTATATAATTATAGCTAATTAATACTAGTTATATAAAATAAGCATGTATACTGCATGCATGTATGTACATATATAGCTACATATATAGCTAGTCATACGTATGTGTATATATATGGCATGTAATAGGTATGTATGTATAGCTCACTCTTGCTAATCTCTCCCGTTTTCTTTTCATTTTATTACTGTTTTATCAACTCCTCGGTCCTTCTTAGATTTTTCATCCACCAGTGTTCTGAAATACCTGTAAGCCGCCCCTATATATATAATATAATAATATACACGTATACATATATAACTATAGCTATACCGTCTGCATGAATGGAACTTACAACCGTGCCAAAGTAAAATACGAAAAGTATATAGCTATTATGATAGGAATATTTATATAGCCACATTCCCAGATGCATGGCTATCCTTCATACATATAATCATATACATGCAGGCTAATAGGTGTATAAAATATAAAAACTACCTTTGATCTGGGCTACTTCAAAAGTGTCATTCAGAGTTTTTACTTCTTGGATAAGATCATCCAAAACTTTTTGATTGTGGGCACTATTGTAACACTCCCTATGGGAATACATGCATGCAAACATTAATGTACATACAGTACGTAGTTACATAACATATGTGACCCGGCATGAGAAAATAGGGCTTATGTGTGCATAAAATTTGACCACATTTTTGGATTTTAAAATTAAATAACTTTCATGTATACACATGAGAGTCCTGCACAATTTTCATCCTTTTCATATATATATATATAGGGATTCTAATGCAGTTTACAGATTCTGTAAATCTTATACAGTAAAGGAGATATCGATACCTACTATGATGTGAATGGGTATATTTTGTGTACATAAGCCTGGTTTTCTCATGTCGGGTCACACATATATATATATTATATATTATATACATGTATACATGTTTATAATTACAGCGGCGGAACCTGTTCATTTGGGACAAACCAAAGGGGTCCAGGTTATCACAAGGTTTCCTGATTTTTGAGGTTAAAGGGCAACTTTGGAACCTCAACTGTTTACTTATGTGCATGAATTTTGCAAGTGTCTTCATTTTCAAGTTTTCACATTAATATAACAATGCAGGCCTATTATGGGTTCCGTGCACTGTGTAGCTGAGCTATACATAGTTACATGCATGCAAGCATAGCTATACATAGCATATGCATGAAGAGGATTCTGGTACATAGACCATAAACACAATGATATAGCTATTGCTGTTATTGTCTTATAGTCAGTCAGCTAGGTACGTAGCTACTGCACAATTGCTACGTAGCTAATAACATCATTATTTGCAACCCCAGCGCTAGCAATAATAAATAATAAAACCAAGATCTTTGTGATTTCTGTTTATGCATATAACTACATCTAGCTATATGTGATACATAGCTATACTGCAATTTATAAATAATTTATGTTGTGACATGGAGTATGACATTACTCAGCAGTAGCTATAACTACGTATAATATTTTCATGCTAGATACTGTATCACATAGTTTTAATGACTATTCTGCACATACATTGCATGTAGTAATAGCTAGCTATGTCACTAAACTTATGTGCATGATTGCTCAAATACTGCAGTGTTAGTGTAACTATGTTGTGACATACATATGTTCATATCGTAACCTCACTCTCGTATAATCATATAGCTAGCTAGGACTTGACAAAAATCAAAAAGTACACTATAGCTACTTTGTATAGCTAGCTAACTAGTTAGCTAGCTATATTTTACATATAGCTAAGTATATAGCTAAGTAATTTATACAAACTACTGTAACTATACTATAGGTGAGCCCAGTGCTATGATAGATGCATCTATACACTTAGCTACCATATATAAGCACAAAGCACAATGCATGTACAGTCAAATATGCCAGCATAATTTAAAGCATAATAGGCTTACCTGCTATGCCAGCATAATGCCGGCATTATAGGGATAGTATCCTGGAATAAATCATAATTTTTAGTAAATTGTCTCAAGATGGTGCTCCTTGTGACAGCAGACACAGCAACTCTGAACAGCTGTTGTAAAGTTCGTGAGTATAGTAGTATATACATAGCTCCAAGGGGTACATTGTGATGTGTGTGTGAGTTGTAATTAAAGCCATAGTACAGTTGTATACACAGTTAATGCAACTAACTCAAAGCTGTATACACAGTTAATAGAGCTAATTATGTGTATATACATAACTCACAGCTATAATTTCTGTTAGCATAATCGAGCATAACAGGGGAAATTTTTAGGAAAATTTTCTAGCATAATTGACTCAGGCCTAATGTACAGGTCAGTCTCAGTGTACAAGCAAACAACAGTGCAGCTAGCTACATGAATAGATCAATGGCATCTTATAATTTTTACCGGTGTGTCATAAAAGCTTGAATATTATAATAATAATAAAGCAATTACAGTGGCAAGTATATGTGTACAAAGAGTGGTGGTACTGCATGACTATTGAGGCCCTTTGACAAAATGTAGATGAATAACATCTAATATAGTGTAGGGGCCTGATAGCTACCTAGTGTCTAGGTTTTATTCACACTTGTGGTTAATAACTTATGGTTAGCACTTGAATGGTATATACATGGTGAGCACTTAATGGCTTGTTATAGCACTCCTCACATTGTATAGTCAAGGATGGTTGAACAAGTGTAACAGGGGCGGATCCTGGATTTTCTGAGAAGGGGGTCTGAACACAGAGGTGTATCTCAGAAGCAGGGGGTCTGGGGGGCACAGCCCCCCAGAAGCTATATGGTTTTTATTATTACAACACCAAAACCATGCTTATTATAAGATATAGAGCATATTTAAGTAAATACAAGGAAGTATTTAGCCAAATATGGAGTAGGGGGTGTGGTGGGTTCAACCTCTTGGAAGTTATAGGTTGTTTTATTATATAAAGTGCTAAAATGACACTTATTTCAAGAAATAATGCATTTTAGTGTTTTTATACCAATACATTCACTCTTTTGACTTCTTTCATATATTTCTGGAGGGGGGGTCTCGAGACCCCAAAGACCCCCCTGGATCCGCCCCTTTGTAATGCATGATAATTGTATAGCCTAAGCATCTGTAGAGTTGAACGTAAAATTAACATTTGAAGGTTCCTTAATAAAATGGTCTGAATTAAGGTTCAAAGGTTTATTGTTCCATAAATTAATGGCTGGAAATAGCTTAAAATGGCGTGATCGTGTCGGACCCCCCGCATGAAATGTAGTCATGCGCTGCCAAACATTTTTTGCACGAGACTATGTTATATGTGTAGCTAAGTCACTACATTCAGATAATTAATAATACATTTATATATAATTAGTATCTTTGTATGTTCTAGCTGTTAGTTTTGAGTATAGCTAGCTAGCTTAGCTACCTGCACTGAGAATTTCGTTATGAAGTTAGCAGACTAGTCTGCTAACTTCATAACGAAATTCTCGAGGAAATTCTCCCAGGAAAGTGTCTCATTAAACTTTGTCAAGGCAATCTGGGTGTTAACAGTACACATGATCCACCACGCTACATCAGTCCATCAGACAGCCTGTGTGATAGTACTACTACATAACATTATAAGTGCACGATGCCTCGCTTGGTCATACCCTAACTGACGCGCAGGCCCTATCTTTTACAGTATAGGCGCCCGCGCTGTTAGCCACGCTAGACTATACGATACCATCGATCCATAGATACTATAGTATATAGCGTCGGTTTGCTTGCTTATAAAACGTCGGTTATTCATTTAAGGTATCTTATGGTGCTTCACAAATACATCACGTGAGCTTAATCACGTGTTTATTGGCGCTCTTAAGCTGGCGGGTGTTGTGATATTGATGCGGAGATGTAGGATGAATACACTGCACGGGATCAAATCGGCGTTGCGAGTAGCTAGCATTTCAATTCAGGTAAACGACTCACTCACCATAATTATATAGATACACCGTAGATATAGCTATCGCATTTCCTCGCACATACCGGCATTTCCCGGATTGAAATATACAAGTCATAGATGACAGACTTGCAGAGTCGCCATAAAAGCGTAGCTATAGCCTGTCAGGTTACTATATGATATTAAATTAAAGTAAGGTGACCTCTTCGCCTTTGATCCTTGGTATTCCGGGTTCCCACTTCGGTGGTTGAACCGTGGTGGAAAGGATTGGGTGACTATTTCACGTTACTTCGTTGCATATTATATAGTAATCTGGTGGTATATTATATTCTTTTGAGAGAAGAGTAATATAATAATAACCGGGTATAGCACAGTTACTATTCAAGATCAAGATCTTTATTGTTATAGTACAACATGGCTGCACGCTGGCAGCTGTACAGACATGTAAGGCAGGCAATGCAGTTGTCATTTAAGTGTCATGCTGGTTGCTAAGCTAAGCTTAAAGCCAAGAATACAGGTTCTTTCTTACTGGAGCACATACATCAAAGGATTTTACAGTAATTTTATAAGTCAAAGCTTTCTTGAAGTCTTTGGTGGGAAAAAAGCCAGTTATATCACATTAGCTGTAGGATATCTTTGTTATTAACACTCGTCCTCAGCTTCACCTCGGACTCGTGTAATAACAAAGATATCCTCCTACTGTGATATAACTATGTATAACTTAATGACATTTTACTTTTTTATGTAGGTTCATGTTGCTGTGATTGAACAGCTGAAGATGTCTATGTAATGTTATGGTCTAAAATAGCTATCAGTAATGTCTAATTCTCAGTAAAATCTATGTATATGCGTGATGCACTTACGTATGATGTGTGTTTATGTAAACTGTTACGTATATGGGTGGCATCCTTACATACGTAGATTGTAGCGATATATACGGTATACTTGATCATAGCTACATGTTTTTGTTAATAAGAGGTGGAGATGTCACACTTATTATTATTCTCTCCACCTATTATTAACTCTTGATATCACAGTATATTTTATTAATGAGATTACAATGGACATCTGGGGTTAATTGACCACAGTCCTTGAATATCTTTATCACAAATTTGTGGTGAATCTAAACAGCTACTTGTGTGTGTTAATCTATAAGGTTAACTAACAGTAAAATAAAGAACGCAGTCCTAAAGTATAGTCATGGCTGCACTATTTGGAGCCAGCCCTGGAAGGATGTTATGAACTACAAAACAACAATTCACAATTCTATACTCTAAATCAAAGTTACCAAACTATATTTGCTTATATCTTGACTACCATGAAAGCTGTGTGACTGGCAGAACTTCGTGCTACCAGAAAAGCTATACTCTTAATTGTTTCTTTTGTGATGCAATGAATGTCGACGAAAGTAGATATCCGAGTGATGTGCTGATTGCAAAATCTCTAAATAAAATTATTGTAGTAGTCACACAGTATGATTATTGATATCATATATGTATTATATGCAGGATAAGTAATATAATTGTATAGCTAGTTATTATGCTGATAGTACGTATTGCATAATTTGCATATGCTATATGATTATACTCATTATAATACTTGCCACCAGCCAACATCACAATTTATAGTATGTATTCACGTGTGTGTGTGTGTGTGTGTGTGTGTGTGTGTGTGTGTGTGTGTGTTTTGTGTGTGTGTGTGTGTGTGTGTGTTTTGTGTGTGTGTGTGTGTGTGTGTGTGTGTGTTTTGTGTGTGTGTGTGTGTGTGTGTGTGTGTGTGTGTGTGTGTGTGTGTGTGTGTGTGTGTGTGTGTGTGTGTGTGTGTGTGTGTGTGTGTGTGTGTGTGTGTGTGTGTGTGTGTGTGTGTGTGTGTGTGTGTGTGTGTGTGTGTGTGTGTGTGTGTGTGTGTGTGTGTGTGTGTGTGTGTGTGTGTGTGTGTGTGTGTGTGTGTGTGTGTGTGTGTGTGTGTGTGTGTGTGTGTGTGTGTAGATTTACATAATGATAATTGTGATGAAGCTTATGCAGAGCAACAATGATTGGATGATTGCAAAATAGTTTCCTTGAACAGATAGCTAAACACAATAAGCTGCTCTGTTTCATCGTAAGCTGTATGTATAGCTGTATTATAGCTACGGTGGAACCTGTAAATGTATTGTATTAATTTGTATAATCCCAAAGTACACATATAATAATATATAGCCCTTTAATACATGTGTATGTATGCATGCATGCATACAGCTATGTATGTATGTATGTATGTATGTATGTATGTATGTATGTATGTATGTATGTATGTATGTATGTATGTATGTATGTATGTATGTATGTATGTATGTATATAGTATGTGTATATGTATGTATATATATATATGCATTGAAACAAAACAAGGAGTTTAGACTAACAAATTAAGACTGCTTTAGCTAAACACTACTGGAAAATCAGTCAAAAACATTTTATCTTCATGTATGTTATGAATAAAATTCAACAACAAAATGGTTATTCCTAGGCTTGCTGAAACTTAGTTTTAACTTTTTCCACTAGCAGGCAAACAACATTAAACATTTAATTTCATGCACCAGCATGCATGAAACAACAGGAAATTTGAGATTTCCTAGAGTTAATGCAATCCACTAGACAGATGATGTTTTTGTCACATCCTGAAATTTGGCATTTCCTTAAGTTAATATTTTCACCAAGCAGATGATGTTTTTTAGGATAATGAAAATTTCAAATTTCCCAGAGTTAGTGCATTCCACTAGACAGATGATGTTTTTGTCACATCCTGAAATTTGGCATTTCCTAAAGTTAATATTTTCACCAGGCAGATGATGTTTTTCAGCATAATGAAATTTCAAATTTCCTAAACTACTTTTGACCACATGTACGTCACATGACATTCTCAAAGCATCATGAAATATCATATTTCCTGATATTTTCCACATATGGACAGACCATATAACATGTGGCTGCTGGAAAACTTAAGGAACACACCAAATTTTTTGTGAATTATGAAAACAGGAAATCTCAATTTTTTTCCAGTGTAACATGCATCCCTTAAACAATTGGCTTCCACCTCAAGTTGATCAATTATTATTAGTCTAGATCTCATACCTTCTTCACAGTATCACCCACAACGTACCACATGCACACCTGATCGATTACAGTCACAAAACTTGGGACAAGTTTCTAAAGGAAGGGTAGTATAACCGACTGTGCTTTTCAGGTTGCTTGTTTCTTATACAAATACTCACGTAAAAATGTGAAATTGCGCTAAACACTTTGTGATGCAGTTTGATTTGTTATATTTCTCACATGAGTTTTTGTATCTGCAAAGCTGAAAAGTACTGTAATTAAATTATTGTGCACTATTATGCATGTACGTTTTGGCACGTGATTCTAATTATCGCTCAATTGGCATCATGATTGATTTCACTTACGTAGTCAATTACATACGTAATTATTACGTATATGGCATGCCAGAGATTTGGTGAGTGGCGTCTCATTTACGGAGTGCAACTTTCATACACCATCATTGTTACAGTGATATCCTGTGAACATGTATAATGTATAAGTTACCCAGTGAGCAACAGCTTACCAACTATAATGTAATCTTGTAAACAAGTATCAGTTTTCCTTGTGGGATTTAACCTTATTCTAGATAGCAACAACCTTATTACAAGGTTGTTGCTACTAACAACACAAGTTGAATTAATAGATACTGTACCATATACGCACAATATTTGAGGGACTCTAACTTCACAAACAGATGTTTTTGATGATTTTCGCAATTATATTTTCACGAATACTACACGGTTTGAGGAATAGTTATTCACAAACGAAGCTTCGACCTTCGTTCACAAAATTCGTGAAATTTACATCTCATTTATTATGATTAAGGTGCAAACCACGAAGTGTATAAAGCACCGGTATAACTCTAATGGTGGTACATGTGTATGCATAGCATGTGTTTAAATCATCTAAAGTTTTACAGTCCCCATGGTAAGGAGTTCCAAATTTTTATAGAATTTGGGACAAATGAATGATTAAAACACAATGTTATAGTAGACAATTTTGGGAATGCTTTTCCAGTGACTTGTACCATAGATAATATATACTCCAAAACTCAGATTTTCAAGCACCTGGAATCAAATCTATATACAACCGGACATGACTCCTACTGAACGTGAGGCCTATAGAAAATTACAAGAAGAAATCAAAAGGCGTAAAAGCCTAGGTGAAAGTAATCTGATCATACGAAATGGGAAAATAACTCAATATATCCCAAAGAAATTTAAAACACGCATGCTTATCAACAATTCCTCTGCTGTTGTGGAAAGTAAAGATACTCCTGCTCCAGGTGTAGCTGATCATTCTACTGACAACTCCTCTGCTCCAACTGTGGTCGAACCTAATGATTCCTCTACTGACGATCAGAATGATGTACCTATGGCTCAAGATAGCACCACTTCTTCCTGATATAGCTATTACATTCTAATTTGACTTTATCTATTATAAATTTCAGATCAATTTTAAATAAGAAGGCTGAATTTTTGCTCTTTTTATGGAATGTTAAACCAAAAATTATTATTGGTTCTGAAACATGGCTATCTAAAGATATCTCAGATAACGAAATTATCCCCAATGAATTTAATTACACAATTTATAGGAAGGACCGTGATGATGGCTATGGAGGTGTCTTGATTGCTGTGACTAAAGATATACTGTCTGAACCTCTGCCTGATCTAAATACTTCTTGTGAGTTAATTTGGTGCAAGATACATGTAATTGGCATTAAGGATTTTTATGTTTGTGCATATTACAGACCTCGCACATCAGACCAATTCTCACTTGATCAGTTAAATCTTTCTCTTGCTAAAATTCAAGAACATAAAAGCAATCCCACTGTATTGCTTGCAGGGGACTTTAATGCTCCAAATATTGATTGCATAACACTTGTATGATATAACAAAAGAGTTTGCACACACACACACACACACACACACACACACACACACACACACACACACACACACACACACACACACACACACACACACACACACACACACACACACACACACACACACACACACACACACACACACACACACACACACACACACACACACACACACACACACACACACACACACACACACACACACACACACACACACACACACACACACACACACACACACACACACATACACACACACACACACACACACACCATTTCATTAATAGAAGCTAAATCCCCAGTACCTATATGTATTGTTTGTGGTGGTCATAGTGGTATATAGCCGTGGCTGGATGCCAGTAGAGAAAATTACTATCACAACCACAGCTCCACCACAAACATTACATATAAGGCAATTCTACCAAAGCAATTTACTAAACCACTTCCATGTGAAACTTAAAGGTAACAGTGCTTTTCTACTCCAAAATACTCAAATGTTGTTTTTGTGTTTTCATACATAAAATTACCATACATTTAGCTGAAAGCTATTTTTCACCTTTAATAGACTCTTTACGTGGCCAAAAACATTTTTACAAAAATTTGTGTTGTGTATTTGTGTATTTAATTGTGTATTTAATGTGATTTTCTGGTGATGTCATATAAATATACTGAAATGTACGAATATATTACTCGAGGTCAAGTCCCATCCGTCAGTTAGTGCAGTATGTGTCAGATCTTGTTGTCAAGTTTAAGCATAGCTTGAAGTAAGGGCAGTTGTACAAGTGATAGCTACTGAATAATTATATGATGAAAACTGTGTGTGCTGTACAGTTTGTAATATCATAATGGTTATTATTCTATTCTTCAGGTGTGATCCAAGTGGACTCGAGGTCAAGTCCCATCCGTCAGTGCAGTATAGGGAGGTGTCAGACCTTGTCAATTTAATAATGATGATACCATATATACAAGATTCTTCTCAAAATTGCATTTCATGACTGCAACAACGATAAATTTAGCTTTTTCATCTTTACTAGACTCTTCATGTGGCCAAAACATTTTCACAAAAATGTGTTGGGGGCGTTACTTGTGGGAGGTGGGCCCATTAAATTTATTTAACTGGCACTAACTGTCCTGTGAAAACTGCTTACTCAATACTGTGAGGCACGATTGGACGAAATGTATGGTAACATACAAGTTTAAATGCATTATATTCACACGTTATTTCGTTGTTGTATCGTTGTGTAATGATTTACTGTATTATCAGTACAGTGTGTGCGTGTGTAATAGGCTAGTAATGATGAAACTATCCACAGAATATATAATAAGTAATTGTGGGTTTTAGTTAGGGTTAGGGTTAGCAATGCATAGCAATAAATCATCTCATAGTCAAAACTTAATCCGCTTCATTCCATGATTAATCTCGTGTCTTGTTCATAGCACACACCACACACACTAGCTGGTATGGCACAGGCCCAACCACCCATAATCAATAGTGTATATTAAATACATGTATCTTACTGGGCATTAGTATAGCTAGTACTATTTAACATACTTTCTGTTTTTAACTTGGGCGAAGTCTCAGACGAATCTTCACTCCACAATTTTGTCTTCCTATAGCGCGGGCGCTAGTAGTAAGTATGCACCCTTATAGTTATTACGAGTAAATTTAATACTTATATTGATACTGACCATCACTCATATTGTATTCACCATCTAGAAAGTTGAATGTATACGTGTGTAAACCCGGAAGGCTGTACAGACTTAAGTGCCTTATGATTTCAATAAGCGACCTTCTATATTTAAGCTCCGGTGACAATAAGCAATATTCATTTGTCATTTGCTCGTCCACGATAGCTTTCAGAAGAGTAAAACGTTGTACACAACAATACATCAACTGTCTCTGTTTGCTAAGCAAATCTCGTGTAGATAGCATGGACAGGTACCACTTGGCATAATTTTAAAAATGCTTCATTCTCAAAATATGATCCCATGTATCTGAAAAACTAAAATAGCAAAATGAATAAATCTTTGCACGACATCATATTATCACTTGAGAAATATTTTTACCAATTATTGCAGCTTTTGGTTCAGACAAACAATGCTGACAAAAAATCACTGCGTCCATTTAAGGACACACTCATAATGTACAATTTATTGTGATGTTTTCATATAAGATGGTTTCAATAATTCAGTACGACATGTGGTATCAGTTTGAGATGAACAAAACCTTTCTGCCAATTTATATAATGAAAAACGTGATTTTACTTTAACCAGAATATCTAAACCAGCAAAGCATCTACCAGAACAAAATTTACCGTATGCATAGGATACATGAAGATATCTCTACTAAGAAAATTTCATAACCTTTCATCAATAAATAGCAGCTATATAAGCAAAAAACTGAATTGACCACAAGCCACACCCACATTTATACAGCATCACAGGCATGCTTAGAATATAATTTAGAACACAAAATGTAGGTGCAATATATTTCTCCAATTGAAATAAAGTGCAAAATTTGTAAAATATTTACAATGGCTCCACGTCCCACAAGTAACACTCCCAACAAATTTTTTTTGTGAAATGTTTATCAGCCCCATAAAGAGTCTATAAAAGTTAAAAATTAGCTTTCAGGAGAATGTATGGTAATTTTATATGCCAAAAAGCAAAACGACAATTAAGTGTTTTGTAGGAATAAAGCACAGTTACACTCATACTCAAGTAAGACCATATTTTTCTCAGCTTTTGCAAAAATTGGCTCTGATGATTTTAGGCCTTAAAATTATCATACATTCTCCTGAAAGCTAATCTTTAACTTTTATAGACTCTTTATGGGGCTGATAAACATTTCACAAAAATTTTTTTGTTGGGAGTGTTACCTGTGGGACGTGGAGCCATTGTAAATATTTTACAAATTTTGCACTTTATTTCAATTGGAGAAATGTATTGCACCTACATTTTGTGTTCTAAATTATATTCTAAGCATGCCTGTGATGCTGTATAAATGTGGGTGTGGCTTGTGGTCAATTCAATTTTTTGCTTATGTAGCTGCTATTTATTGATGAAAGGTTATGAAATTTTCTTAGTAGAGACATCTTCATGTATCCTATGCATACGGTAAATTTTGTTCTTGTAAATGCTTTGCTGGTTTAGATATACTGGTTAAAGTAAAATCACGTTTTTCGTTATATAAATTGGCAGAAAGGTTTTGTTCATCTCAAACTGATACCACATGTCGTACTGAATTATTGAAAACATCTTATATGAAAACATCACAATAAATTGTACATTATGGGTGTGTCCTTAAATGGACGCAGTGGTTTTTTGTCAGCATTGTTTGTCTGAACCAAAAGCTGCAATAATTGGTAAAAATATTTCTCAAGTGATAATATGATGTCGTGCAAAGATTTACTCATTTTACTATTTTAGTTTTTCAGATAGCTACGTGGGGTCATATTTTGAGAATGAAGCATTTTTAAAATTATGCCTCGTGTCCATGCTATCTACACGAGATTTGCTTAGCAAACAGAGACAGTTGATGTATTGTTGTGTGCAACGTTTTACTCTCCTGAAAGCTATCGTGGACGAGCAAATGACAAATAAATATCGCTATTGTCACCGGAGCTTAAATATAGAAGGTCGCTTATTGAAATCATAAGGCGCTTAAAGTCTGTACAGGGTGTAGCAATATATATATGGCCTGTCAAAACCTAAGAATACATCAGAGGTGTAGGAAGATGGTACGTATCTGTCAGGGGGGCACTGATTCATCCATATAGCCATTATAACTATAATAAAATATCTACTATTAGCTTGCATGTGCGTTACAGAGCTCAAAATATTGTGTGGTCTAGTTTGCTGTCACAGGTCACGTCTGACAAAAATTAATAATAATAATAATAATAATAATAATAACAACGGAGCTTACAACGATCACGTTGTTCACGATTTTTCTTCAACACATACAATGGCCAGGCTGCTTTAGTTGTTCAAGGTGCTGATGAATTCCTCTATAGTAGAGAAGGGGTTGCACAGGGTGATCCACTATCTATGTTTCTTTACGCTGTTGGTATCCTGCCTCTTATTAGATTGTTGAGGAGACCATCAATGTGGACTCAGATTTGGTATGCTGACGATGCATCTGCATGTGGGGGACTCACGCACATACGGCAGTGGTTTGACTTGTTACTTCAGAGGGGCCCTAGTTTCGGTTACTATCCTAACCTCGGGAAGAGCTCATTGGTTGTCGACTCAGCATCCAGGTCCTCTGCTGAGCAATTGTTTGGTCCTCTGGGTGTCAAGATTGTCTGTGATCACAGGTTTTTGGGGGGGTTTCTTGGCGGCTCTGCGGCTAGGAGCTCCTTTGTCTTGGGCAAAGTTCATCAGTGGGTCTTGGACATAAAGAACTTGTCACGTGTGGCTATATCCCAGCCTCAGGCTGCGTATTCTGCACTGGTGAAGTCACTGCAGCGAGAATGGATTTATCTCCGTCGGGTTGTTCCGGATTGCTGCTCGCTGTTTGCGGAACTGGAGGAAGCTCTACTATCATCCTTTCTTCCAGCAATGTTTGGCTGTGAAATCTCCTCCCTGGATCAAAGGTTGTTTTCTCTTTCTGTGCGTTTGGGAGGCTTGGGACTTGACCTCCCTACTGTGTCAGCTAATTCTTTGTATGCTGCATCCAGACATGCCACTGAAGCTATTGTAAGTGCCATCATTTCTGCCACTCCCTTTGAACCCAGTGTGCATGATGATTTGGTTTTTGTTGCTCAAAGACATTACCGGAAGCAACTTGATACTAACCACGAGGCGTTGTTTTCCGAGATTTGTCTTGAATTGGATCCTCTTCACCGGCGTGCTATTGAGCGGGCTAGGACCAATGATTTATCTGCATGGCTGTCTGTCATGCCCATTGAAAAGGACAACTATGATTTGACTGGTCAAGAATTTAGGGATGCCCTTGCTGTTCGGTATAGGAAGCCTCTTCTATGTGTTCCTCCACGCTGTGATGGTTGTGGTGCGTCCTCTAGTTTGGATCACTTTTTGATTTGCAGGAAAGGGGGACTTATTGTCCAGCGGCATAATGAGATTCGTGATGCTATCGGTGACCTGGCTGCTCTACTATGGGGACAAGTTAAGCGGGAACCTGTTGTGTCTGAAGATGGTGATGATGGAACCCTTGTTGCCGATCTTGGTATTCGTGGTGTATGGTCACCACAGTCTGAGGCGTTGTTTGACATCCGTGTCACAGACACTGACGCCCAGTCCTATCTTGGCCATGCACCTGAGTCCATTTTGTTTCGGGCTGAGACTGAGAAAAAGCATAAGTATTCTGCCGCTGCTGCTGCTCGCCGTGCTCACTTTACCCCCCTTTGCTTTTCAGTTGATGGATTGGCTGGTTCTGAAGCTGGTTGTTTTATTAAGAGAATTGCTACTGGATTGTCATCGAAATGGGAGAGGAACTACTCTGAAGTTCTGTGCTGGGTTCGTACCAGATTGGCGTTTGCGATATTGCGTGCCACTGGACTGTGTGTGAGGGGTACTCGTTCAAAGTGGAGATGCCTTGGTTTGGAGGATGGTGCTGGCATCAGTGACTTGACCTAACTTGTATAAATAAACTCATATAGCTAGTTATATGTTGTGTGCTATTTTTTTTGTGTATATATTTTTGCTTTTCTGTTTTTTTCGTTTGTTTTTGTCTGTAAGTGTTTTGTTAATCTTAGCTTCCTCGTATAGGTAGTTTTTCTTTCCTTATGTCTGCTTTATGTATGTACTTAATATATATATATGTGTGTGTTAGTTATATGTATGTGTCCAGTACTTGCATGTTTGTATGTACCCATGTGTGTGTATAATAATAATAATAATAATAATAATAATAATAATAATAATAATAATAATAATAATAATGGGAGAGGAACTACTCTGAAGTTCTGTGCTGGGTTCGTACCAGATTGGCGTTTGCGATATTGCGTGCCACTGGACTGTGTGTGAGGGGTACTCGTTCAAAGTGGAGATGCCTTGGTTTGGAGGACGGTGCTGGCATCAGTGACTTGACCTAACTTATATAAATAAACTCATATAGCTAGTTATATGTTGTGTGCTTTTTTTGTGTATGTATTTTTGCTTTTCTGTTTTTTTCGTTTGTTTTTGTTTTTGTCTGTAAGTGTTTTGTTAATCTTAGCTTCCTCGTATAGTTAGTTTTTCTTTCCTTATGTCTGCTTTGTATTCCTGCATGTATGTATGTACTTAATATATATATGTGTGTTAGTTATATGTATGTGTCCAGTACTTGCATGTTTGTATGTACCCATGTGTGTGTATAATAATAATAATAATAATAATAATTATAACCAAGTACTAAGAATAAAAATTGCGGTTAAAAGTGACGTCAAAAATGGGCGTATATAAGTCTTAGGTAATTAAGTATTAGGTAATTTATAAAAAACAGCGAAACTACGCACTCTAGATGCATATACTAACCTTTAATCGGGTCCTTATTCAATGGCGTTCATTTAATATATAGGGTTTTCCTCAACTCCCTCTCTTTGTAAAATCGCTAAAATTCTAATAAACGCCTATTCCAAGTGACCATGTGGAATTTCGGATAACTCCGTATAATATCGGCGTGACGTGAGTGAACCTGCACAAAGGTAAGTTTAATGTTTTGGTTGTAGTGTATAGCAATAGTATTGTGTGCTAGTGTGGTTCATTTGTGTGAAGCGCTTCCGCGTTGGTTAATGGCTTCAGCAGGCAAATTAGCAGTGGGTGAGAAGCCATGCCAAACGACCTTTGTGGTAAGTTAGTTTTGTATTGGCTAAATAAATACAATATTATATAGCAGCTATATACTTTATTACCGACTAGCCCTATAGTCTGATTCAGTTGTAAGCTATGCATGTATTCTCTGAATTTTATCAGTAGTGATTCATGTGTATCTGATGTGAATTACTATATATATAATATTACTAGCTCTATTATATAGACGAGAATACACACCATGAGTGTAAATAATCTATAACCTACTGCACTGTTATACCTATATGATCTCAGAAACTATAGCTATACTGTGACCTGTGGTTTTAATATCAGCGACTAAAACTAATTCGCTGGTGATTGATTCGTAATGACTGTACTTGGTTGTATGTCATCGCTGCTAGTAATAATAATAATAATAATAATGACGTGTAGCTACCCATTTACGTAGCTATAACTTAGAAAAAAAGATTTCAACATTTAACTATAGTAAGCAATTGTCCCTTCTATATTTACACATGAAATATCAGACTAGATAATTATTGTGTAGCTAAAAGAATGTAGCTGCTAGCTAGTGACGTAGCTAGCTATGATACTTTCCAAAATCAACCGAACAGTTTACCAAATCACCTATATATGTGACCGGATTTGCAAAAAGGGTCTTATACATGCATCCAATTTTGCAACTTTAAGGATGTGTAACTCAGCTCATGTTTGACCTATAACTTTGAAATTTGGTACCTGGCCTTTCCTATCATTGTGGTTATACGAGAGAAAATATCAGCTTAATAGCTCACTCACAAATGAAGTTATGCCTCTTCAAAGTTGCAAAATCGGATGCGTGTCAGAAAAAGACCCCTTTTTGCAAATCCGGTCACATATATAGCTATAGCTAACTATATTCAGCATTAATTTTATTCGCTACAACTTTTTGATAAAAGTTTGATTTAGTTACTATATGCAACTATATAGCGTAATTATAATAATTCATTGCACATGTATAGTTATGCATGCATGGGCATGCAAATCAGCTAGTTATGGTAGCTAGCTATATAGCTATATCTGTCTGGACCAGATTGGTCTGCAAAATTCATGCGTACCAGACAAGTTGCAGAGATAGCTATGCCAATAATTCATCCCTGTAATCTTGTTACAATACTAATACTATGCAGGGGAGACTAATGTAGCTTATATATTATATAAGTGATAAAGCTTTTTAGCTATACACTATGCAGATAATGTGCAGTTATTATGGAACCAATCACCTGAAGAATTTGTTAGCAGTAATTTATTATCACATAGCTAGCGGGTTTTATTTGCGAGGCACAATTTTTGTGAATCTTTCGTTTTAGTCTAGCAGTAATATCTGCTATTATTAAATTTACGAACTGCGTGACAGCTACATAGAATAATCTGTTGTTATTTGCACTTATCTCAGTTTAAAATTTGCAAGCTCATAAATTCTCACAAATTAGAACCTCGCAGATAAAGCCTGCTATATTCTTAATAATGGCTGTAGATTAACAGCGGTTTAATTTACAAGTTACAACTCCTGGATTTTCAAGTAGTTGGTAAAAGCAACTTGTTATAACAATAGCTAATAATAATCAAATAAGATGCTTCCAATTATTAGCTAGCTATATGTATTATAGGGCTGTGATAATTATGCCAGAAATACATATTATGCACAAATTGTAATTCTGACGCCCTACATGGACATCAAAGCAGATATACTCTAATAGACAGTCAACCATTCTGTTAAATATAGCTATATAAAGCACTAAAATATTTGGAGCAACTATGTGTTACTCTAATATAACAGTCAGATGGTTGGAGTAACAAAAGTGATGTATTTCAAGAATAATCAACTTCATTATATAGCAGAATGAACCAGTAATACAAAAAATTGAGCATATAGCTACGTATACGTAGCTACCTAATTTACTCACTTCAGCCCTAACATTCTGTGCTCACTTGTGACTGCAGTGTATTTCACTACTGGTGGGCAAGGAGTTCTGACACACATCACTTCTTCCAATGACCTCATCATCAGAGCATCCTCCATTGTGTTAACAGAATATAGCTACTTCACTAGTAGGCTGATAAACTTTACACTGAGAGCAAGTGACTATGTGACATTTAAACATTCAAAGCCAGTACAAGGATCGATCTATACACACATATGCAGTTATGTATAATTTAACACATATAGCTATACACGTACAGGGCATATGCATGGAGGGGAGGTTTCGCCTTTGTGCATGGAGCTGTTGAAACAAGCTAGCAGAACAAACAATACTATACCTTATCTTTCAGAATTGTCCTTAATACAAGCAGTTATTTCACTGCAATAATCTTCATCAATTGCACTTTAATTAGAGTTTTATGATCGATTGTGGTATCGGTAATTATTGGTGAGGAAATGGAAATGTCGGGGGGTCCGCAACCAAGCAAAATCACTTACGAGATTTCGAAATCTTTAGATTCCAAGTAAGATTTCAAGATTTCAAGTGGGATTTCAAGAGATTTCAAGATCAAGATTTCAAGATTTCAAATGAGATTTCAAGATTTCATTAGATTTCGTTAGTGTGACCGTACTTGTGGCCTTGCACGTGTGAAATTATAAGTGTCTCACGTGATCATTTCCGAAAATATCCAGTTAAATTTGTAAGTTTCAAAGATTTCAGATTTCAAGATATCAAAGATTTCACGAAAGATTTCAGCAATGACCTACGAGATTTCAAGCTTGTTGCAGACCCCTCGGGAAATGTGTAGTACGGCTGCATGAACAGGATATTATCAGATATATGTTCGCATATTTTCGGATATTTTCTTAACCTCAGTGACTTCCGGATGGCAAAACTCAATGACAAGTGGGTATGGTGGTAGAAACGATGGTCAGATATTGTTACTACATTTGGAGATGTATTGAACATTTAATAAATATATAGCCAATGTTAAGGCTGCGCCTAATTTAATGTGCCGGCATAATTTTGGGAATAATAGGAAGTGAAAAGAATTAAGAATTATGCTGGAATAATAGGGCAAATTTAAATTATACTACACTATAAATCCGCCATAAATACAAAATACTCACTTGTAAACTCTCTAATATCTCTGATAATCAAAGTTAAATACGCTGCTGCAAAATCTTTAACATGTGAGTTAGACTAATGGAAACTTAAACCCACAATCAAATATTTCTCGTGTCCATGACAACTTCAAATGCTGTAGAGGGCCTATTCTTGCACATTTAAGGTAATAAATATTGTGTACTTAATAAGTAATTGTTTAATTAAATGTGATTTTTATTGGGAACAATTTTGGAATAATAGGTAAAGGTTGGAAATAATTTTGGAATAATAGGTAAAGTTTAAAAGAAATTCTCAAAAGAATAATAGGTAAAAATAAAAGCATAATAGGCACAGCCCTAATAGCCATCCAATAACAGTGCTAGTGGTAAGAGCTGTTACCAAGCTAGCGAAGAGTTTGTACTGCCATCACCATACAAATTTGCCACCCAGAAGTATCTAGGGAATCAAAAGCTTTTCGCAGGTCTAGGAAAGTGGCACAAACGTATTTGCCAGCATCAATAGCTTGAACAATCGTATCTGTGGCATACATCAAAATCTAATTAGCTGATCTTCCATGGCGATAGGGTCCCTGGAGACCATGCAATAAATGATGGTGCTCCAAATAAGAACTTAATTGTGTAGCAATTATCTTCTCTAATATTTTGGCAACAATTGACACCACAGAAATTGGGCGATAATTCCCAGGGTCATCGGCATCCCCCCCTTGTGCACTGGTGTTACATTAGACCTTTTCCAAGCTGATGGTACTGTTCCAGTCCCTAAAGATCTACGTATTATAAATTTGTGTCAAGGGAACAGCAATACACTCAGCAACTCGCTGAAGAAAAAGTGCCGACAAATCATCAGGTCCATGATCCAGTGGATTTCCTAGTGTCAAGCTTTGATAACAATGATGATACTACAGAGCTATCCACTGGCTCAAATTGAAACAACTGCCTACCACATGGAAGTGATGGGGCAACATAACTATCTGCAGTTCTATGATCGGCAGAGGCAGCAACAGTCCGAAAAAGTTGATTAATGTCATCAAGTGATAAACGAGAATCTAAAACAGGTGTCTGTTTCTTTGCACACCCAACTATATCATTGACCTCAGATCACAAAGTAGCAGCAAATCGAGGAGCTTGACGAGCACGGCTCAACAGAGACCTCAAATAATTCAACTTAGCAGAACGGATTGCAGATTTCAACTTATTCTTAGTAGACTTATAATGAGATATTAATATCAGAAGGATCTTTAGAGTGCTCAGCAAGGCGTTTAGCCTTATTTTTGGCATTGATTTCACTTAACAACTCATCAGTAAGCCAAGGAGTATGTCGCTTTGAATATTTACAATAAATCTTCTTCAATGAAACATAGGAGTCTAAACATTGATGAAGGATACCGTAAAATACTCCCACATAATTATCATTTACACATGGGAATCCAGCACAATTTTCACCATTTATGTAATTTTTCATTGGGAATCTAATGCAGTTTTCAGATTTTGTAAATATTAGCTATATATAGCTACAGTAATGCATGAAGATACAAACTATTGTCAATACGAATAGGTGTATTTTGTGTACATAAGCCCAGTTTTCTCATGCCGAGTCACATATACACATAGCTATATGTACGTTTAATTAATAATTAATTAAATTATATCCATTTATATAGATATAGCATACTCAATAGTTCCCATATGTGGATCTAGCAGTATAGCCAGCTATGTCAAGAGAGAAAGATAAATATCGACGTTATATTACGGTTAGTTAGCTAGCTATAGCTATGTAGCTATGGCATTTGCTATGTATTTAAATGCTTTGCATGACAGGTAGCTATATAATTGTGACTGAATTTTGGAAAACAGTTCCAAATCACACATTTTTACTGATTTAGTTATATTTATCACTGCCACATGAACAGTAGCTATTACATATTCCAAAATAGTACATAGAATTTGATGCTCAAATTACTAAGAAATATTCTGGAAATATGAATGCATAAATAGAAGTATCATTAAATAGCAGAAATACACTGGATTTCATGTGTGATTTGGAACCGTTTTCCAAAATCTGGTCACAATTATTATTTGTGATCTGGCATGGTTTTTGTGTACATAAAATTTGAATAAATTTTTGGATTCCTACTTTTTGTGTATAGCTATAGCTAAACATGAGGTCAATGAGGGTCCTATACAATTTCACCATTGATTAGAGAATCATATGCGTTTGTAAATCTTATACAGTAAAGGAGATGCATACTTCATTTTTAGAACTTTAAAATCTCATAAGTCTTTAATCATATTATAGAAACTACGTATATTAGTTGATAATAATACAGCTATGCTTTAATTAATATGAAGTAGTTAAAAATTGGTGCAACTTTCAGGTTCTTTACAGCTATTTTTGTAAAGCTATGTATATATATTTAGCTACGTAATATGGGGTTTCTTGCAGAGCCTGTCTCATATAGGGACAGTAGGGAGCTAATTGAGTATATAAATAGAGAAATAAATAAATAATAAAATAAATAATAAAAGTTTATTAATTATGTACACGAAATACATCCAATCATACTATGTTATAATTTGTACATGATAGCTACACGAGCAAAGTCAGTCACAAATGATAAAAGGATTGCTATTAATTGGATCATAGTGGAAGCCTTTGATCAAAACTGAAAGTTGGGTTTGCAATCATATTAACCTGTAACCATATGAACCAGACAAAAGATAATTTTCAAAGTGTAATGTTTACCCCATTAATACTATAATGCTCTACCATTAGTGCACTTTGTATTTAATAATATTGTAGCTAGTAGCTATAGTGAGGTGCAATATTACCCCATTAACACTATTCTTACACTAATGTACACTGTTGCCGTATTATCATTAGGGTATGTATTAGCTGTAACACATTAAACACCACTGTAGCTAAGCGCTACCCCATACAGTAATATATTATATCCCTATTATACTATTATTACTAAGTATTGGATAAGTAATAGCATTAGTGGATGTATGACGTCATTGTGAACATGATTTTCTCAATGTTCTTTAGAGTTTATATCGTCACAGCTAGCATCACTCCAAACACTACCGCCTCAAATTTTATTATGCTTACTTTACTCCAATTTGTGACTGATTTTCTAACTCTTACAAATTTTTGAATGACTTTCGATAATTTTGTTTCAAAAAAGTGGAAACTTTTAGTAATGATTTGTGAAAAATGACCTCCCGCCTGCATGCTTTTCTATAGAAAAGCTCTAATGACCGCATACTTTTCTAAAAGCTTTGACAATAAACTGTAAATCAACTTTGTCTGGCCTTAGTTGCTTAGCCGCATTATTATATTAATTGTAAGGATCTGATATGGATATAGTACTACCTTACGTGGCTACAAAAATCTAACTATCTATATAATGGCTTCTGAGTAAAAGTACCTTGATCTATTATTCCGATAGTAGTTAGCTACCAGCTGGAATTATAGCTAAGCTAACATTTATGCATAAAGCTATATGCATGTATATAAATGCGTAGTTCTGATCAAGGTACATATATCCAAGATTTCTCAGAAGGCCAGTGTCAAATTTAATTAGCTATACCATCACATGCAAAGGACAGAAACCAGTGAAACTCTGGCTATTACCTATTAAGCTACAAAATAACTAATGCATTTTGTATATTTAAAAACAATTTTAAACCCAAGATAATTAGCTACAATTACAATAGAACTCAGGGAGAACCATGCAGTTGTTACTATCTTTTCATACATTTCCATTTTCAGCTCAGTAGTTAGCTAGCTACATTGTGTAATAATTTAATAAAGCTTTAGATGTTAGCACACTGCAAATGATATGATCTAGCTAGCTAGCTTTTTAAAGTAAAGCAATTGAAAATAAATATTACATTTATGCTACGTATGTATAGCTGCGTAGCTATGTATACAATTATAAAATAACAACTTTGGAGACAATTAAACAGTACCCAAGTACATCATAACCGTAGTAGTATCTATAACTACGACAAATAGCCATGTTTCAATTATCATTCAATTATTATGCCATTTGTGACGTCATTACACGTATGTACGCAATTTAAAAACTCATGACGTAATCGTTGGTTTTAACTATAAATACTTATGTTCGCTTCGTTGTTAGCTACACATCATAGCTCGCAATATAGCTACCTTCTTGTTGAAGACAAATAACGAGTTATCTTATAACTGAAACAAGATGTCTTGGGGCGACATATTTTATCCTGGAAACCCTGGAAGACGAGATGAAGTGGTCCGCCTTTCCACCAAGCTCCATACTCTCATGGAGTTCAACTTCGATGCAACCAATAGTCTCATCGACCTGCTAAACAAGGACGTGAAACCAAGCAGTCCTATTTCAAAGGTTAACGTAGATAACACAGCAAGCGTTGAAACAAATTGCCAGACGCTTCTCAACAAGATGGACGAGGTTATGCGTGTCGTGGACAAGGTTGACGAAGATATGGCCAAGAAACTAGAGCCGGAAGCTTACAAACAGTTGAAGCTTCCTGATATGAAATTTAAGGATAGAATTGCGCTTGCAAAGAAAGCTGTTTCTGCAGGATTGAGTGTTGCCGCTACTGTGGCTGGCGTTGTTCTGGTTGGCGCAATCAAGGGTGGTATCATACTGACCAAGATCGTCGCCGCCATAGGCGTGATTAAAACTTGTGCAGTGGCCAGTCTGGTGTTGGGAGTGCTAACACTGGGTATCGATATGATAGCAAGCGCCATCATCGGAGCTGTGGAGAGGGACAAGCTGGAAGCGGCCATTGACGAACTAGAAACAGCAGTGGAGACGTTCGACCCAGCTTCTAAGGAGTACACCAAGACTATCACGAGGGTGGAAATATATCTGGAAATGTATCTTGGCGATGACTTTTAGTCCTAACTGAACTATCTGTTATGATATACTGTAGCTGTGTATAGTTGTGTTAACATAGCTGTATAATTATAAGATTATCTATAAGCTATCTTAACACTGATTATATTTACTACGTATGTTAAAAATGTTAAATGCTCGATGTAGCTAAGAGTAACTCTTACTCTCCATAAATAGCTATAATTGGTGGCCGATAATCGGTGGCTTACTCTATAGCTAGCTATGCGAGATCTTGAACGTTTAGTATTATAAATTTGGAATGCATGTATGCAGAGGAGCTAGCAACTGCGCTTTGCACTAGTCTCGCGTGGCCAGACCGCTATTTCCGCGCAGGGCGTTTATCGCTTGCAGTATAAGCGCCCGCACAGAAAAGGGTCTGGGAGGTTTCACAGTATCAACTCGTACTGAGGCCAACAGGTTTTGTTGGGCGTTGATTGACATGATTACACGTGACATAAACTTAAGAACACAGGGCTATTAAAAAGTTAATATATCGACACGTTTGAAAGTGTGAAAACCAAGTCAGCACTGTGAACCCCCCCCCCCCCCCCCCCCCCAGACCCTTTTCGGTGCGGGCGCTTATACTGCAAGCGATAAACGCCCTGCGCGGAAATAGCGGTCTGGCCACACGAGACTAGCTTTGCACTTGCATATTCCAGGTTGATATATCTAGCGTGAAATGATATAATAAGAAAAGTAGCTAAAGACCTTTCATTTGCAGCGGGGGTCGCCAACGGCCCTGAAAACTCGCACGCCATCAGTGAAATGCGACAAAAATCCATGTAAATATTTAGAAATCTTGAAATCTGAAATGTTGCATGACGGTTTCATTCGCATTTTGATGCTTAGTCAGATATTATGGAAAACAAGCGAAATCCTACGATAAATCCTAAATATTGAAATCTCAAGCTTATTTTTATACAAATGAAATATTGAAATATCCTACACGATTTTGCTTCGTTGGCGACCCCTCGATTTACAGAAGCTGTCAAATGTAGGGCACCAATTAACGCCCGGCAGCCGATTAGCAATATTCTGATTATGGTTATACGCGACTGCTATTATCAGCGCATGCATGACAGCCCCCAGAAACGGAAAATGCGTTTGGCTCGCGAAACTTGTACATGATCTTCAGCTCTCGTTCCCTACTGTGTCCCCATGCATACAAGGTTGCATGGGTCTAATCTACGGAAGTTTCATAACTTATAGCTACGGACCAATTAACAGATCACGAATTTTACAGACAAGCCTCTTTTGCTAACCGGCTTTAACACATGCACATCCATGCAGCACCCTAGCTCTGGTCGTATCTATAACTGTATCCAAAAACTAATGAAAATTAGGCTTTTTGGTGGTTTTTCAGCTGCATAAATTTTAGCATATAACTATAGTATAGCTATAATTGGAATAATAGCTTTGGATTAGGTCACTAGTTAAGTCAGATAACTATTTATAATTGTAGCCATGTAAGCATGATTCTTTGTGAACATAAAATTATTGCTATGCAGCTAAGCAACTAGTTATCATCAAGAAAATTAGCTACGTAGTATAATAGTTTTAGTGGATCATGTAGGGTAGCGCTTAGCTACAGTGATGTTTAATGTGTTTTAATGCATACCCTAATGATTGTACAATAAGTACATTAGTGTAAGAATAGTGTTAATGGAGTAATGCATCTCACTATAGATAGCTAGCTAGCTATATAGTAATGACAGTACAAAGTGCACTAATGGTAGAGCATAATAGTATTAATGGGGGATAAAAACACCGGCACTTCAAAAATAATTTTCTGTCTGGTTCATATGGTTACAAACCCAACTCAGTAGTTTTATTTTTGATCAAAGGCTTCCACTATGATCTAATTAATAGCAAATTCTTTAATTTAGTTACTACACATTGACATGTACATATGTATAAACTGACTTTGCTTGTGTACAAATTTTAACTCATTTTTGAACTTTAAAGTCTCATACAGTCTACATACCTACATATAGCTACCTACAGCTATAATATCTATACCTACCTAATACATTTATGGATGCATGAGGTTCTCAAATTGGTTCTTACATATATATATATACACAGTACTCCATGCACTTCACATGCAGGTATTCGGAGTACTTAATAACTACAATATTAATGTTACTGTTAATTACTCAAATTTGAGTATTTAATTCATAATAGCATACAGCTACGTAACTAATGTTGACGTGTATTCTCAACTCAACTGAGATTTTGCCTGTTTCACAGATTATGACCTTATAGTATTTTTTAAAAAATTGCCAATAGCTATTAGTAAATCCCTCTCAAAAATCTTGGAAAATCAGTTGGTTAGCATATATAGTTACCAGATTTTTCACAATGCACTCCAGTTATAGCTATGTATGTATATATTTAATTCATTTACTTTGTTAATTTCATTATCTATTAAATTTTGTCTATTTATATTATACATACTTTAGCATACTCAATAGATACGTAGCTACCCAGCTGCATGATCCTTACTTTTCCCATGTGTACAAGAACCTTCACATTCATGTATTTTACATACGTAGCTTCATAGAAATAAATACGTATAGCTGTAAAAACATGAAAGTTGCACAAATCGTTAATTGCTTATAATTATTAAAGTGTAGCTACCTGTATTATTTGTCAGTCAACTAATATGCAAATTTCTACAACACAGTTAGAGAGTTATCAGTGACACTTAGCTATAAAATGAGTAAACTTGTACATGAGCAAAGCCAATCACAATTGATTAAAGAATTTGCTATTAATTAGATCATATAGTGGAAGCCTTTGATCTGATCAAACTGAAAGTTGGATTTGTAACCATATTAACCCGTAACCATGTAAACCAGACAAAAGATAATTTTCAAAGTGTGATTTTTATCCCATTAATACTATAATGCTCTACCATTAGTGCACTTTGTAGTAGCGTTACTATAGCAAGTTGTAGCTATAGTGTGATACATCACCCCAGTAACAATAGTAATTCTCTTACACTAATGTACTTATTGTACTATCATTAGGGTACGCATTATAACACATTATAACACATTAAACACCACTGTAGCTAAGCACTACCCCATGCAGTATTATCCATTAACACCATTATGCTATTATTGAGCAATTGTATATCATTAGTGAGTGGGTTTATCACTGATATCATTAATATTGTGAACATAATTTTCTTGATGTTTATTATCTGCATATACGTAGCTGTGACAATCTTAATAAGTGATTCTTACAAATATCGCACACCACACCTTATATACAGTAGTTACAATCATATGCTATATATAGCTACAAAGATCAACATTATGTTACATCCTCCTTTCAAGCTATAAATACAAAAGCTATTTGTGTGTACATAAGTCATAAGCATGAGGGTGTATAAAGATCACTGGTGTGTGTATACAAGTTAGCAGGTCAGTCATTACGGTACCTTAAAGGAGGTCTGATAACACATCCATACCTCGAGCGCCTTTCACCCAGTTGGAGTGGTTCTTCAGATTGAGGAGCCTCATTTAATGGTTGTGAATCTAAATATAAATCACCACTTAAGTCGTCATCAAAGTAGTCATCAGTATCATCACATGGGGTGAAAGCCTCTTTAGTCTGTTTCAAGTGATGTCTATTTCTTCTCAATATTGTGCCCTGAGGTGTTCGGATGTTGTAGGATCGTGGGCTTAAATGTTTGCTGATTACAACTGCAGGCTTCCACATCCTGCCTGTTTGGTATCTCACCACATCATTAGGTTGCAAGCTTGACATAGGCTTTGTTCTGTTGTCATAGATACCTTTCTGCCGTTGTTGCCTTTGTTTGAGCTTCTCCCTAACTCCTACACTGACAGAAGGCTGAAGCATGGTAACTGCCATTGGTAGACTTGAGCGGAGATGTCTGCTCATTAGTAGCTGAGCTGGTGATTCATCCAGTCCTGTGATGGGTGTATTTCGGAACTCCAGCAGAGCCAACTCTTCATCTTTGCCTTCGTCATGTACTTTCTTGAGCAGACGTTTGATTGATTGTACATTGCGCTCAACTAGACCATTGGATTGTGGGTAGGTAGGGCTGGATGTCACTATCTGAAAATCCCATGATTTTGCAAAGGCTTCAGTTAAAGTCTTTACTATTGAACGGCATGTTGTCAGCGATTACTATTTGTGGTATCCCATGTCGAGCAAATATCATTTTCAGTTTTGCAATTGTTGCTTGAGCAGTCTTACTGGTCATCTGTAATACCTCAGGGTACTTAGAGTAGTAGTCCACAATTAGTAAAAAGTCCTTCCCATCAAGAGTGAAGTAATCAATCCCTACTTTTTCCCAAGGATGTGTTGGAACAGGGTGTGGTAACAGGGGTTCCTTCTGGTTAGAATTAGAGTATTTGTTGCACACAGAACACTATTTCACCTGATTCTCAATCTCACCGTACATGTTAGGCCAGTAGACACAAACTCTGGCACGAGCCTTGGACTTTTCAATGCCCATGTGCCCTTGATGGATGCATTTCAGTATGTACATTCTCATGGCTTGAGGGATGATTATGCGGTTGTACAACAAAATGAGTTTTTCGGCACAGTGTATTAAATCATGTCTGAGTTTCCAGAAGCTGCGCAGTGACAATGGGACACTATTGACATTGGGAGGCCAACCAGTATTGATGTATTGGTATAGCTTCTGTATCTGCTCATCCTTTTGGGTTGCAGACTGGAGCTGTGACAGCTTGGTGTCAGATACTGGGAGATCTCGCACTAGAGCACGAACTGCAAATTCCAAATCCTCAACATCATTATCTGTAGGGGGTAGAGTTAGGTAAGCACGAGATAGAGTGTCAGCTACAAAAAGTTCCTTGCCTTTCTTGTAGTGTACTGTCAGATCATACTTTTGTAACTTTAGGAGCATTCTTTGTAGTCTAGGTGATACTTTAAATTTGTGTAAAGCTTTCTGCATTATTGATTCAAGAGGTTTGTGGTCACTTTGAACCTTGGTGTGAAATCCATAGACATACTGATGAAATTTGTTGCAGGCAAATACAATGGCCAATAGTTCCTTTTCAATTTGTGCATAGTTGCACTCTGATGGAGAGAGGCTTCTGGAGGCATAAGTGATGGGCTTGCCTTTCTGAAGTAGACATGCCCCTAGACCAGATTGACTAGCATCGGCTTGTATTGTACTGATTACTGTGGGATTAAAATAGTGCAGCACAGGTGCAGATGAAAGGACTTCCTTCACTTTTGTTAGTGCAACATGTTGTTCTGGACCCCAGTTAAAAAGCACATCAGATTTTAACAGACACCGAAGAGGGGCAGTAATACTTGACATGTTTAGAATGTGTGCTGCAAGGAAATTTATCATTCCTAGCAGATGCCGGATTCCAGCCTTATCATTAGGTGGGTCCATCTCTACTATGGCCTTTACTTTGGATGGGTCTGGTTTGGTGCCTTCAGGAGTAACAATGGTACCAAGATACTTGACCTCATTTACTCGTAACTGTAGCTTGTCTAGGCTAAACACTATGTTGCAATCCTTGGCTCTTTGCAGCACCTGTGTTAGGATGTGGTCGTGTTCTTGATTACTGTTTGCTGCAATTATGATATCGTCAGTAACTATGTGGACTCCAGGGATTCCTGAAAACGCCGCTTCATTCTTTTTCTGGAAGACCTCACTCGCCGACTTTATGCCAAATGGCATTCTGGTGAATCAGTATCGGCCAAACGGTGTACTAAAAGTACACAGTCGTGAGCTTGCTTCATCAAGTTGTATTTGCCAGTATCCATCTTTCAAGTCTAAAGTGGAGAATACAGTTTTCCAGCAAATTCGGTGATTATCTCTTGCAGAGTTGGGATTGTATAGTGTTCGCGTTTAATGGCTCTGTTTAGATCTTTAGGGTCTAGGCACAATCTTAGTGAACCATTCTTTTTCTCAACCACTACTAGATTGTTAACCCAGTCAGTGGGTTCATCCACTTTTTTAAGGACCCTGATCTAACATTCCTTTCAAGTGCTTGTCATAATCTATCTTTGAGAGAGTGAGGGATTCTCCTTGCTGGGTTAATTACTGGTTGGTGGTTGTCATATAAGGTAATGTTGTATGCGCCAAGCTTGCCAAGCCCAGTAAACACTGTTGGGTATCTCTCCTTCAGTTATTGTTTGGTCAACACCCTTTCTTGAATGGAGCATACACGTTTGATCAAACCAAGCTGTATACAGTCTGTGAGTCCAAGTATTGGGTGAGCATCGACAGGTGTTACATAGAAGTCTACTTCAGGCATATTGCTGAAGGCTGGCGTGTCACACATCAACTTGCAAATACCATTAGGTTGAATGGGCATGCCTCCATATGCTGTCAGTGTCATACTGGTATTCTTCAGTAGTGATTTTGGTTGCAGTTTATCATATAATTTAGAAGGCAGCACACTTACTTCTGCTCCTGTGTCTAGCTTCACGCATAGCTGGCCTCCACTGGTGTTGAGATCAGAAAACCATGCCAATGATTTCTTCTTGAGACCATTAACTTCCAAAGGCATGATAAAGAGATCTTGTGATTCTTCTGCCAGTGAGTTTGAACCTGCATCATTGTGTTCAATATCGTGTACCTTCTGGCTAGCTGTTGAGCTGTTCCTTGCGCTAGGTGGTGATGTTTGCTGTTGAGGATTAATCCGTCTGGTGCGGCATACCCTAGAGAAATGATTAAATTTGTGACAAAGCATGCACTCTTGTCCAAATGCTGGGCACTGTTTAGGCTTGTGTTGGTGTCCGCAGTTTCCACAATTGATTAATGGAGTAGTCACAGAGGTAGGTTGATTACGACTTCGCTGCATAACGTATACCTCGGAGTGAGTGCTCATTTCCTTGATTTGTCGTTTCGAAGATTCAGCTCGCTGTGCCTGTCCCACTGCAGTAGCTAAGTCTAGGTTCTCTTCACGGAGAAGTCTTTCCTTTAAGCGATCATCGATGAGTCCGAAAACGAACTTATCACGTGCCAGATCCTGGCGAACTTCTGCTGCGTATTCACACATCTCCAGTTTGAGTTTTATCCTAGTCAAATATGCATCGACAGACTCGTCTACCTCTTGTTGGAGGGTCCAAAATGTGTATCTTTCGTAGAGAATATGTTTGCGTGGCTAACAGTATCTTCTAAACGCTTCGATAACCTTGTCAAATTTCTGGTTATCACCTTCAGCATTCCATGGCAGTGTTTTGTACACTTCTCTAGCCTCTTTCCCGGCGTGTGATAACATTATGCCGATTTTAACCATGTTGGATTTGCTAGAACTCTCTGTCCCTTCTAGAAACCATGTCAGTTGCTCCTCAAAGTCTTTCCAGTTTTGAGATACGTTTCCACAGAGCGACAGTGGCTCTGGAGGCTTACAAATTGTGGCCATAGGTACGGAGAGACAACCGCTTCTAACACCATGTGACAATGTTAATAAGTGATTCTTACAAATATCGCACACCACACCTTATATAGTTGCAATCATATGCTATATATAGCTACAAAGATCAACATTATGTTACAGTAGCTATATTATAATTATATGTTTACAAGGATATGATATGCATGGATATGGTTATAGTTATTACCAGAGTTGGGAAAGTTACTTCAACAATGTAATATATAATTACATATTACTAGTTACTTTTCAGTAAAGTAATACTATTACAGTTATGTATTACTGCTTTGGAAAAGTAACTAGTAATATATTACTTTACATATTACTTTATAATTAAAGTGTGCATTTCTAGCTTAATTTGCTCAAATAAGGTATTTTGCTACCATTTCATTGGAAAACTGACATACAACAATATGTTAGCAGTAAAAATCAACGATATGAGAATGACAAAAGTGCTTATTTTACTGATGCTAAGTGATAATATTACATAACTATAAGTAATAATATTACATGATAGTAATATATTACAATTGATCAAAAGTAACTTCAGTTATGCTACTACTGAAATAAATGTAACTAAGTTATGTTACTTGTTACTGAAAAAGTAATAATATTACAGTAACTTAAGTTACAAGTAACTAAGTTATCCTAACTCTGTATATTACCGTGACCCTGCATGGCTATACAAATAGTAAACTATACGTACATTTATGACTTGTGAGTGAAAGTAACTTAATCTATTATTCCAGTAGTATAATATTATAGCAGCTAACTACGTACCTTAGAGCATGTAGGTATATACATACGTATAGTTCTGATCAGGATTTCTCAGAGGGCCAGTGTCAAACTAGCTATACCATCACATGTAAAGGACAGAAACCATGCAGTGCATGGAACTCCAGCTATTAGCTACACAAATGCTAAAACTAGTAGCTAATGCATTTTGTATTGAAAAACAATTTTAAACTCACAATTACAATAGGAGAACAGTTAGTTACCTAACCACTGTTGTGCAGATTGATGGATAACTATATGTCCTATACTGAAAAGGTGAGTACAAATCAGATTCATGTTGCTATCTTTTCATACATTAACTTATCCTCCATTTTCAGCTCAGTAGCTACGTAGCTAGCTAGCTAGCTATCTGCATTGTATAATAATTTAGATGTTAGCACACTGGCCAGCTATGTAGTTTCCAAATGATCTAGCAAGCAACGTTATTTAATGTAAATTAAGCTTAGTACATGGATTTTACATTTATGCATGTATAACAATGAAGGTAATGTAGCTACAATAACAACTTTGGATACCAAAGTAGTTATAAGCGTAGTAGTATCTATAACTACGACAAATAGCCATGTTTCAATTATCATTCAATTATTATGCCATTTGTGACGTCATTAAACGTATGTAAGTAATTTAAAACTCATGACGTAATCGTTGGTTTTTACTATAAATACTTACGGTCGCTGTGTTGTTACACATCATAGCTACCTTCTTGCTGAAGACAAAGAACGAATTATCTTATAACTGAAACAAGATGTCTTGGGGCGACATATTTTATCCTGGAAACCCTGGAAGACGAGATGAAGTGGTCCGCCTTTCCACCAAGCTCCATACTCTCATGGAGTTCAACTTCGATGCAACCAATAGTCTCATCGACCTGCTAAACAAGGACGTGAAACCAAGCAGTCCTATTTCAAAGGTTAACGTAGATAACACAGCAAGCGTTGAAACAAATTGCCAGACGCTTCTCAACAAGATGGACGAGGTTATGCGTGTCGTGGACAAGGTTGACGAAGATATGGCCAAGAAACTAGAGCCGGAAGCTTACAAACAGTTGAAGCTTCCTGATATGAAATTTAAGGATAGAATTGCGCTTGCAAAGAAAGCTGTTTCTGCAGGATTGAGTGTTGCCGCTACTGTGGCTGGCGTTGTTCTGGTTGGCGCAATCAAGGGTGGTATCATACTGACCAAGATCGTCGCCGCCATAGGCGTGATTAAAACTTGTGCAGTGGCCAGTCTGGTGTTGGGAGTGCTAACACTGGGTATCGATATGATAGCAAGCGCCATCATCGGAGCTGTGGAGAGGGACAAGCTAGAAGCGGCCATTGACGAACTAGAAACAGCAGTGGAGACGTTCGACCCAGCTTCTAAGGAGTACACCAAGACTATCACGAGGGTGGAAATATATCTGGAAATGTATCTTGGCGATGACTTTTAGTCCTAACTGAACTATCCACTATTATGATATACTGTAGCTGTAGTTGTGTTAACATAGCCGCTGTATGTATAAGATGATAGCTAAGTTGTTTTAACACTGATTATTTCTGCAATATATTACAATATTAAAATGTGAAACGCGCGTAATGTAGCTAGCTAGTTAACGTAACTTGTATAGTAAACTATTGCTATAGCTACTGAGTTTTTCCCTTACATATTCCGGATATTATACGTATATATCATATATTATATAGCTATAGTCTATATCGTGGTAACTAAAATATGAAGGCATGAAACCTTTTCATTTAAGTAGCACTACCAGCAACTTGAACATGAAATAAATAGATTTTCATGGCATGCTTCATGGTATGATTAAACATTTCATGGCTATTTCATTGCTCAAGTTGCTGGTAGTGTAGCGCACCATTTTACGAGCCAAACGCTGTTCTCCCCCATTATAAGCGCTGGTTGTTTTTGTATACGACATAATATTATATACGTATGTGCATGCATGACAGCCAAAAAGTACCAAAGAAGCCTTAATTGTTTATTAGTTTGGATACAATTAGATATGACCAGAGGATGCTGCATGGGTGAGTTAAAATTAGCAAAATTTGTCGCAGGACGTAAAATCCAACCTTGCATATGGGGTAAAACCGAGAAGGAGAGTTTGGAGATCACGCACAGCCATGCACATTAATTTTTCTCAATGAGCCTTATCCGAAATTAGCTAATGTATTAAAATAATAATATTGCGTCTTCTACGTAGTTATATAGCTAATACGTTTACTGGTAGCTAACTAACCGGTAACTTGGTAATCAGTAAGGACCATTGTTCAGAACTTTGTAATACAGTTGATTACCACAATTAAGGTGTCTGGCTTACATCTTGCATGCGATCACAGTGACGTAGGAAGATGAAATGTTGTAGGGGGCCACACATAATATAATTGTATTTAGGGACCGTGGCCTATTAAACTTTCTTTATAAAGTCACAGACTGTTTTATTAGAGTGTATTCACCTATCCGTAAAGTGACTGTTCTATTAGAGTATATCGATCTTTTGTCAGATGCCTAATTATACTGGATTGACAGACCTGTGAGACTTAGTATGCTGCAAGGTATAGGGGCCCTGGCCCTTGTGCGTGGTCCCTCTGTTCCTACGCCTCTGCAATCATCTACAGATCTACAGCATATGCTGGTATATTAATATATACGTAGCTAGCTAGCTAGCCGGTTAGTTACTTGGTAAAAACTTCAAAGTAACTGACTTAAAGAATTAATCTCCTATACAAGGTAGCAAGCTATGCTGGTAGCTAAGGAGTAACTTGGTAACCCACAAGAGACATGCATTGCACAGAACTTTACGTGCATGGTTACCACAACTCCACAAGGTACGTAACTTAAATTAAAGCTCTGTGGTCAAATCTTCCCTACTATGTTTGTATTAAGCTTCAATTTGCTAATTTATGAATGCTTTATCAGAGCGCATATTTCAATAAACATTTTATCCTGCTGAATGCTTTATTAAGGTATTTCAATATAACCTGACTGTTATATTAGAGAGTATGATTCTATTTTAACAAAATTAATAATAGGTTCATGTTTCATCCAACATGTTAACATTATTCTGCCATAACAGCTAATATTTATGCAACCTATTATGCTTATTGCAATGTAGGCCTATTGACTATATACTATACTAGCTATTAGATTATTAGCTCTATCTATTCCACAAGCCTGCAAGGCTTGAACCAATTATGCCAGTTGCATAATTTGAGCATAATAGGATGGCAAAAACATAGGTACGTATGTTTTGACATTTTTACATGTGAAATTTTAACAGTATTTGTTTTGTCAAATTATGTGATGAATGCAATGATAAAAGTGATGAATTCAACAAAGTAGGAGTCATAATGTAAATGTATCTGATAATGAGTTAAATTGCCAAGCAAAAAATATAAGCATAATAGGCTTGATTTTGAAGCACTGCTCTAAAGCATGGCTAATTGACTCAAGCCCATGAGAGAGCCTCAGGAGCAAAGTTTGCAGTTTTGGCAGATTTCGTATAGCTATATATAGCTACAGTCCGTGGAAGTTCTCCCTATATAGCTAAATGTCAAAAGCTTTCCCTCATTCTACATATGCAACAAACCACAAACTTTCTCCTTGAATATTTCGTAGTTTGTAATAGGCCTGAGTCAATTATGCTTGAAAATTTGCCTAAAATGCTTTTGGGAATTTCCCAAAAATTCCCCCTATTCTGCTTGGACTCTTTCCTATTATGCTCGATTATGCTAACAGTAATTACAGCTGTGAGTTATGTATATACACATAATTAGCTTAACTGTGTATACAGCTTTGAGTTAGTTGCATTAACTGTGTATACAACTGTACTATGGCTTTAATTACAACTCACCATCTCAGTGACATGCGCCACAATGTACTATACAGTATACGTACTTAGCTACCCTTGGAAGGCTGTTGAAGCTATGTATATACTACTACTACTACTACTACTACTGCTACTACTGCTATTACTGCTACTACTGCTACTACTGCTACTACTACAGTACTACTACTAATACTACATCATCATCACGAACTTTGCAACAGCTGTTGCTGTGTCTGCTGTCACATGGAGCGCCATCTTGAGACAATTTACTAAAAATTACGATTTATTCCAGGATACTACCCAAAATGCTGGCATTATGCCAGCATAGCAGGTAAGCCTATTATGCTTTAAATTATGCCAGCATATTTGACGCAGGCCTAGTTTGTAATGATATATTTGAGCTTCTGTGACACTTGTAGCAAGTTAGGAGATTAAACAGCCAACATGAACCTTGTTAGCAATACCTACGTATATATGTACTATCATATACGTATATAACAGTAGCTAGTAAGCCTAGTATTTGTGACTGTCCAAGCGAAAACCAGCCTAGGTCACACCTCCAATTTTGCCAAGTTAATGGTCCATAAAATCTTATTAGAATGTTACACAAAGCTCACATTTTCAGCAATGATAAAGTGATGTTTGTTCTACTAATTCTGTAAATTTGATGTCTGTATGCCTTATGCAACAAACGTTATAATGCACTAAAGTAGCAAATTTGGAAACGTGAACTAGGCTGGTTTTCACTCGTATATATAGTCACATTTATTGTGTAAGCAGACAGTATATATATATATACACGTGTAGCTACATATAGTTGACTAACTCATATGCATGCATGCTTTAACGATTGTTGAACTACATAGCTATACTACATGTGTATATTGAAAGTTGAAACTCAAAACATAACACTCCAATTAATATACGTAACTGCCTCTAGCTATAATTATGTAGGAAACTTTGTCAATGTCCAGCAAATGATTGTACATAGCATATATGTAGCTGCCAGCTTAGCCCCTCAGTTGACATGGATATTCATAGCAACGGAATGTCCCATCAATGGCACTTATTGTCTGCAGAAATATAATTGCAAAATATAATTTAAAGTACTGATATAATTATACTAATTCAAATTTACGTACCTGGCTACCCACACAACATGCCCACTTGTAAAGACATTTGCGGCTGGGAGGGAATGTGCACATATTACATTTTGATGGGGCTGCCAGAGCTTTGTCAGAATAATAGCACGCCTTACAAAATGTTGTGCGACAGCTGTCAGGGCATGGAGGAACGGTAAGTGGCGGTGGCCTGTATAACAGTATAACACAATGGTGCATAAGTATATGTACGTAGTGTAATTACAGTTAATTGTTTCTCACCTACTACATGGTTTGTTTTTGTTCTTTGGATCTCTGCAAAATTCAGGTGAGCAAGTCGGAGGACATTCTGTATAATTTTCAACAAAGAATAGTGATACATGTATTAGGGATGCAATAGTATGGGTCATTGCCATATTGCATATTGCCTTTGAGTGTATTGCAATATATTGCCGTATTGCAATACATGATTAAATTTGAAAAAAGAACACATCATGTCTTTAAAACTTGTGTTTAGCAGTAAAGGCTAAGTAGAAACATGTAAAATAGCAAGAAATTGTATTGTATATTTATGGTTACAAGAGGTCCAGTCATTTTGTAGTGTAATAATCAGATACTTACAACTTTGAAGGTAATAAATGTTGCAATATATTGCAATAAGCAATATATCGATATTTTTATCAGGCTTATTGTATTGTATTGCAGCAATAGATATTGCAATACATCAATATATTGTAATACTGATTGTTGCATCCCTACAACACATACGTGTATGCATGTAGTAAGTAATGCATGCATATTAATCACTGCATATACATGTAGCTAGGCCTTTGTCAAATATGCCAGCATAAAAGATGCTAGTATATATATTAGGTAAAATGTGAACTTTCATTTGTCAAGATAGATTCATACTCTCTAATAGAACAGTCAGTAATAGAACATTTATAAGCTAAAATGCTCAGTCATGTATAAGAGAAAAGTTGAGGCATAATGCAAGCATAATATACCGGAGGTGAAGAGAGCATAATGGGTAAAATTTATGGAAATTCCCGAAGGCATTTTGGGCAAAATTTTGAGCATAATTGCTTGCTCAGGCCTGCACATCATACATTCATATTCTTGTATGTAGTTACTGTGTGTGTGTGTGTGTGTGTGTATGTGTGTGTGTGTGTGTGTGTGTGTGTGTGTGTGTGTGTGTGTGTGTGTGTGTGTGTGTGTGTGTGTGTGTGTGTGTGTGTGTGTGTGTGTGTGTGTGTGTGTGTGTGTGTGTACAGGTGCACATGTGCTTGCACAGCTAAATTACATAGCAGAATTGGGTGGCCATGCATGGTCCCTTCTAAATTTTAAGTCTCTTGAAAGGATTATACATAAAGTTTGTGTTCTCACTTGTGACTGGAGTGCATTTCACTACTGGTGGACAAGGGGACCTGACACATGTCACTTTTTCCAGTGAGCATACTTCATCATCAGAGCATCCTCCATTGTCAAGATCACATGATGGCTCACAGAATAGTTCACCAGTTGGTTTATAAACCTTACACTGAGAGCCAGTGGGACATCCAAAGCCAGTACAAGGATCTATACACACACATAGGTATAAGTAACATGTAGTTATTATGTGGAACATTCAAAAATGAATCAAATTGTGCATGCGGGTTGTTATAAATGACATTAGCTATACAAATTCTACAATTGTGCAGTATGTTAGGTTGTAACTAGCTAGCTGGCTATATAGCTAGCTATACATTTATGGTAAATTTCCATGAATGGTAAAGTCATACTTAGCCATGTAATAATATACATAGTATACATACATGACTATTGTCAATATGTACATATCTCACATAGCTAGTAGTGTTCACATATGCAGTTACACTTAATAAACTTATATGGCGGTTGTTATATTTTTGTCAGCTGTTACCTGCGCAAGCAATTTTTGTGCAGACAACCAGTCCATTATCAGTGCATGTACTGTGATGGGATAAACACACAATGACATAATAATATCAAAAATTAATTTTGAAAACCCTACCAAGTGTTGCAGTCCGCTTTGAATGTCTCTCCCGGAAAATAAGTTTCATCTCCATTCTTACATACTAAGAAGATATCAAAAGTACAAGTTGGCTAGCTATATTAGCCACTCAAGATTAATTATGACTAACCAGAGTGGGCCTGAGAAAACCAGCTGGCTTATCCACATGTAATATTTAGGCTTCAACATGCATGCATGTAATAACTTTTTGATGTAATGTGGTATTTTAACATATAGCTACGTAGCTATACAGAAATTCAATAAATGTTTCAGCAGATTTTATATTAATAGCTCATACAGATTAGATACCATTATTTGAATAGGTGTATTTTACTGGTTTCCTCAGGTCGGCCTGGTCACATATTACTATTATTATAGTGCAAATGAATGAACTCACCACACTGGGGACAACACTGTCCTGGGGGTACAGCAGTTTCCACTCCAGAGGCACATTTAGGCAGTGCACACAGTACAGTCTATATACAACAACAATGTATATATGGCTATAAGTATGTACGATTATACGCATGTATATATATGTATGTACTTTGGAAGATTTGGTTTCCATATGTAATATAGCTAGCTAGCCAGCCATTTTCCATTAGCTACTGACAGCAAATTTAATGGTCTAATACGCATGCAATATATTATCCTATAAATACAGTCCTTTTAATGTCTTGTAGTACAGTCTATACAAACAATGTATGTGTACGTATGTAATGTAAGATAACGAAGCCATGCATTATAATAGAGCACCTATTACGTATGTATGGTATGTCATTAATACATGTTGGTGTTGACTAGACATAACAGATGACTTAGCTGATAATTGTGAACCCATGAAAAGTGTAATTTACACTACTAACTAGCTAGCTACGTATGTATAGCTACGTACCAATAAGATAGGCAGTTTGTTCAGCTAACTTTCTTAATTAGCTACACAGCACTCTACTGTGTATCGGTAGCTAAATTGTGATCAAGTTTGCAAAAACAGTCTTAGCTACCTGTACATTAAAATTACGTATGATTTGAAAACACCCTGTTGGTAAGCTACATACAAATTTGATGCAACAGAGACTAAGCAATTACAAAGCACTATACAGCTATAAATGATGCAAATTTTTAGCTACGTAGCTGATTCACCAGTAAAGTTATGATTCAGTGCATGTGTATTTGGTGCCCAGACAACACCTAGCTTGCAGGGCAATGCAGGCACAATTTTATCAATAGCTACGTGTACTCACTGCACATATTGGTGGTAAGGGACACTTTTTAGGATCAACGCATTTTGGATTTTTTTTATCAGTGATATCATCAATCAGTTGGCCAGGGGGACATCCACAACCTGGCACACACTGAAGTGTACATAACAGGTTGGGATTAGAGCAAGTAGCTGGACATGTTTTACACTGTTGGTACACTTGGCCTTCTATCTTGCAAGTACCTGCATGTCAATGAAAACATAGTAAAAATTAATACCGGTATACATACGTATGTAACTAGTTAGGAATAAACTAATAAAGCTAAAAGAGTTTTAATACGTAATTTGAAGTAGCTACACATAGTTATAGAGACACCAGAATACAATAAAATTCGTTACAAATATTATGTGTATAGCTACCGGCATGACAATTAACATAGCAGTCTTAGCTTGCATGGAGATATACGAATAAAGCTTCTCAGACAGTAGCTATCAGTTGATTTGTAGCTATTATACAGCTAGCTATACGTATGCAATTAGCAACTACTTACTTTCTCCAATAATAGTTGCTGAGCTGCAGATGGTGATTATTGCTGCTAGGAATAGTGGAAGAATCATCTTGCTAGTGAGTAGCTAGTTAGCAAACCAGGATAAAAACAGTACAGCTAGTAACAACCAGATTGTAAACTTAAGTTATAGCTACTCTGAATGCAGCAGATATATAACTATATACTTCTCTCTACCTTGTTTTATATGAGAAAAACTTGCTAAACATGGTGAATTGCCAAGCAAGTTGTAGAGCTTCTGTTTACAGACTCTGTGCTTTAGACTTAAGCTTTTGAGTGAACACCTTTGACCCTTGTGGGCAATGATGACTAAACATGTTGCTATACACGTATTACATAATTATTGTTGTATAATAATATTTTATGTTTTCCAGACAGTGAGCTGAGAATGGCTCCTATAATAATAATATATACATAATTACATAAAGCACTCTTGTTGCCTAAACAGCTACCTATAACTTATAGTGCTAAATTATACAGTTATAGGTTTGAGTAAATTAGCTATAGCTACATATAATACATACCAGAGTATATATAGTTAAACTATTACGTATGTAGCATGGCAAAAGCACTGAAGATTCTGCCATATGGACACAGGTATTGACATTTTGGAATTTCTTGAGAGATTTTGGACATGTCACAGTCTCTATATAGTATAGAATATAGGGAGGGAACCTTTAATTTCCTGCATGATCACACACAGATACGTATATGTACATATTATAATTACAATATAACTACACAGAAAGAAGAAGATAGAGAGAAAACTATATGTGACCCAGTCTGACAAAACCAGTCTTATCACTGCAAAATACATCCATCCATATTATGGTATCTATCTCTTGTTCTCTGCGTGCTATTTGAATTCTGTAAGTTTTATTGAATTGCTTAGGATTTTCTGCATACATGGTGAAGTTTGTACTAAAATATTGTGTTCAGAGAAAGAGTCATTAAATTTGAAAGACTGAATATTAGCTCAAAAATTTTGGGGCGATAAGACTGGTTTTGTCAGACCGGGTCACATATGTGTTGTGTAGCTATATATCTACAAGCGTAATTTGTACGTACGTATACCATAGACATAATAGCTACATAATTATATGGATCTGAATCTATGTATTAATGCATGTGTTACAGCTAAACAAGTTTCCATTGTTTCCAATCAACCAATACCATATGAGAATACATAGCTAAAGTTTTAATTGGCTAAGTAACTATATTTGTTGCCAATACTTTTATGGTAATAATCCTTTATGGAAGTACTAAACAGATTACCGTACAAAATAGCATATGATAGCTAATAATTAGCTAGCTACATATAGTGCTTCATTGCCAATTATACCATGACAAACTTAATATAGCTTTATACATGCATAGCTATAATAAAATATGCTTAGTTAATGCCTGGACAATAACTGATATACCAGTTTAGTAAAATCCTTTGATGTATGCATGTATGCACCCTCATACAGGTTATGCCTTTTGGTGCCACCCAGTCTCTTGACAAATCAGATAATAATAATAAAATAAAATATAATAATAATAATAATAATAATATGACTTCAATGGGAAAGAAATTAAAATTAACTACACACGCACACGCACACGCACACGCACACGCCAACCTAGTATCACTACTATTTAACCATAGTGGTAAATGATCACATGAGCCTTAGTTTGTCCATAGTGGTATGACTACATTTGTGATGATGTGGGTGTTTATTAGTAGGTGAGAGGCGTGCGCGAGCTTTCTTATGCGGTGCTACTGGTTGTTTAGCATCGTCGGAACGCTTCGATGGTGGGTTTTACCATAGGTTTCACTTCAGCATTCATCGAGGGGAGTGCTTCTGTTTACCGGTATAGATTATAAGATGTAAGTTGATTTTTAACGATTCTATATACTGCGTACCCAAGGGCGCTTAAAAAGTCTTTCGCCCCCGCTGACTGGGTTAACCCTAACCCTAACCATAGATACTATACGTATATTATCTATGCCCTAACCCTTTGCATATGGTCCGATTATTTATAATCTATGTATGTACGACGTATCAATGTTAATCCTAGCGTGTGGGCTGTATTACAATCACTGCACTGAAGCTTGCAATTGTACGTGTTTGCATGATATATTTTGAACTCTACATGAGATATGATCAGTATATCACAATTAAATTTTGTTGTTACAGCCAGTGGCTTATCCATGCAATGCCAGATGCATTGATTTAGACGCATACCTCTAACCATTGGGATTTTATACTTGAATGAGCAAATTAGATTGCCAGTAAAGGATATCAAATTATCAAGCGAACCCGTTACTGTATAGCACAAAATTGGGTGGAAATTTTTGACGAATTGAGATCAGGAAAAATTGACGAGTAAAATTTTGACGAATTGTATCAGGCTTGCGTACATACAAACAGCTAAAATTTTACGAATTGCTACAAATTCGTCAAATTCATCATCAATATTTCCCCCATCACAACTTTGTGTTGTACGGTATAAGGTGCATGCAAACATGTAGTAATGATTATGCGATGGTCTGTGACTCTTCAAAATTGTATACGAGATTTCAGTGAGTGACAGACCCCTTGTGATAACCTGAAGTTTTGCTCACATGTATGATGTATTCCATAATAGTAACATTACTAAGCCATATAATATATGTATTGATTATATGGGCAGTGATACTAGCTGTATGCTAGGGGTGAAACGAATATGAATTATTCTTTACATAAACGAACGAATAAACAAATATTTTCTTTAGCCAAAGATGTCATTGTTATGATAGTTGTCTCTGTATGTTTTATTAAGCAGCTATAAAAAGCATGAAAATTCTGCTTAGCTGATATAATTTCATAGATTTGGACTGTCATAATGTCAACACAATGTATAATTAGCAATTATCGACTAAACGAATATGTGAAAATAAAAATTAACAAATATTTGTTTCAGCCCTAATGTATGCATGTATGTTGTATGTCTGTCATTACGCATATTATATATATATTGGTATGTATGCACATGGTAACAATGTTACCAACATTACCATGACAGCATGGTAACGTTGTTACCATGACAATGTTACTAGGCATAGACACATACGCATACGTACTGTACGCATATACATACATGCTGCATTTCACCCCTTACATGTCGTGGCTATTATAAGTACCATTACGACTTTCACATTGCTATACGACCCTATAGGAATATCAAGTTGCCAGTAATTAACTGGGGGTGGTAATCTGTAATATATTATGCATTAGTGTCTCCACTATCATATGCACAGGTCATAAACACAGGTGATAAGTTGTTATGTATATTGTGTTATAATTATAGTATCATGATAAATTTGGTGTGTAATAACCATGACAGGCAATATCCAAAATGTTTACATCGCACATCGATACTGTGGTTGTATCATTATGGTAGCCAGCTTTACGGCTCTACAATTATTTAGTGGAAACTTATGGTTGTGGAAAAATCAGCTAATACACACTTTACTGTACCGTATAATATACATGTCGATACAAAAGTGGCGTATTGTTATACTTCTAGTATACACAGGATATATTTTATGAATCCAGTGAACCAGTCCAATCCACTGATCATACGTATACATTGCCTTTGTGCATATATGTAGTATACCGTAAATTGTGATTTTTTCGTGTTGAAAATATTTTCATATACGTATAAGAAATTTGAAAATTATTTTATGAAATTTTGTAAGAATTTAATATGCTTCAATATATGAGTAAAATAAGCAATACAATAAATATAGCTAATTAATAGGCTAATTAATATAAAAAAATTATTGTTTATTTATTTATTTATTTATTTATTGTTTTATTTATTTATTAATTTATTGTTTATTTATTTGTTTTATTTATATATAATGAGCTGAGAACAACTCCTATTATACATAATTACATAAAGCACTCCTGATAATAGCTACTATGTACCTATAACTTATAGTACTAAATTATACAGTTAGGTTAGTAGTTAAACTATTATATGTAGCATGGCAAAAGCACTGAAGATTCTACCATATGCATATGGACACAGGTAGGGCTGGGCGATTTTTGTGATTGTGAGAACAATCGTGATGTTGTCTTCATAATCATGATGCTGATGTCTACCTGTCCACAATCGTGACTGTGGAATACCATTAAGATTTGTACTTTAGTTGTAGGTTTCCTTGTTTAAAAGTGTTTCAACAACACTTGTAATGAGTGCTGCGACTCTCCATAACATCAACTACCATCAGAATAGTACAGTGACATGTATTGCTAAAATATTTATACACAACAGCTTGCTTGTTTGTACCAAAAGTCTGCAGTATATGATAATCGTGATGGTTCTCACAATCGTGATATGTCATGATTCTAGAATCGTGATGTCTCAAAATGTCACAATCGCTCACCTCTAGACACAGGTATTGACATTTTGGAATTGCTTGAGAGATTTTGGACATGTTTCTATATAGTAGCAATATATAGCTATCCATTGGGAGGGAACCTTTAATTTCCTGCATGATCACACACACTAGAGATATGTAGCTACATATTATAATTACAAATATTTATATATATATATATACGTATACACAGAAAGAAGAAGACAGAGAGAGAACTATATACATGTCTTGTGTATATCTACAAGTATAATTTACTTAAGTACGTACGTATACCATAGACATAATAGCTACATAATTATATGGATCTGAATCTATGTATTAATGCATGTTTTACAGCTAAACAAGTTTCCATTGTTTCCAATCAACCAATACCATATGAGAATACATAGCTAAAGTTTTAATTGGCTAAGTAACTATATTTGTTGCCAACACTTTTATGGTAATAATCCTTTATGGAAATGCTTCAGATAAAACAGATTACTACAAAATAGCATATGATAGCTAATAATTAGCTACATAGAGTGCTTCATTGCCAATTATACCATGACAAACTTAATATAGCTTATACATAGCTATATTTATACATAGCTATATATAGTTTTATACATAGCTATATATAGTTATGCATGCGGTATGTATGTAGTTACATATAAGTATCACGTTTCATAATCTGTATGCAGGCTTGAGTCAAAACTGCCTATTATACGTACGTATGTTATAGTTTATCACAGTAGGAGTAGGATATCTCTGTTTAAGTGAACTGATATACCAGTTTAGTAAAATCCTTTAATGTATGACTTCAATGGAAAAGAAATTAAAATTAACTAGCTACGCACACACTACACACACACACACACACACACACATTATTATCATTAAGTACGGTAGTACTTAATAGTAGGGATTGGTAAGAAATTGTATGGTTTCCCGATTTTTCGCACTTCATAAAACAACCTTCCAATAGGCTTTACTCGAAAAAACCGACTGGAATGCATTGGTAAAGCTGTAATGATGCTGTACCTTGGTTAGACGAAGCGACAGGTCGAATATTTCGACCTACAGCCAACTTTGAAAATTTCGAAATTCACCTATATTTCGTCTGCCTGCCAGCCTGCCGTAAGACCCGGTTGCGCTAGGTGTAGGGCTCCAGAAATTTCACACAATAAAGGTAATGGCGGCGGATTTACGAAAATGTTGTTCCGAAGACGATTTACCCACTGCGCCATGGCGATTCCTTTTATCCTTCATTCCCTTCCTTGTTCTTCTATATTCCTTTAGCAAGGTGTGAATCTCACCTAAGGTGACGATAGCCTGTTACGGCTTCTGCTTATTACGTCACGCAAAAACCTGGCTTGCATGTGATATAATTAGTTACAATGGCACCACTGGCACGATGTTTTCGCATGTATTTTATTATGTCGTGAACTTCGAGATTATAGCCTTGGACAAATAGCTTTTGCTGTTTGTCGAGCGCTATTTGCTATCACACAGCTGCTTTGCCATGTAAGCGCGTTGTTAACAAGCGCCTGTAAACAAGCATAATTATTACGTAAGCGCCTGTAACATTTGTGCACCTGCTGAAAGATTATTATGAATGCTTAGCATGTATAAAAAGCAAACAAACTAGATTGATAAAAAAATTAAAAATTCAAAAGGTAACTAGTAGGGATTGAATTCAATAGTGCTACAAAAAGTAAGGAAACAAGGAATAAGATTTTGGAACGAGAGAACATTCTGGCATGAGATAATTTATAAAAGTTTAATCCCTACTTTTGGCTCACTTCAGTAGGTTTGCCAAAAGTAAGGATTAAACTTTTATAAATTATCTCATGCCAGAATGTTCTCTCGTTCCAAAATCTTATTCCTTGTTTCCTTACTTTTTGTAGCACTATTGAATTCAATCCCTACTTACCTTTTGAATTTTTAATTTTTTTATCAATCTAGTATAGATAGCTAGTAAAGGCTACATTTCAATTCATGATCATGGTTAGCTACTGCAGCTACAAAGTATACGTAGCTACTTAGCTACATCCAATCAGTTGACTACAGAGTGGATCAATATACATACGTATGTAGCTATGTACCTACTCCATAATAATACAAAACATTATACTGATGGGTACGTGGCTATTTATTCATGAAAACTGTTCATAATTATATAGCTAGCTATTATACGTAATTAGCAATTAGCTGTTTAACATCTTATAAACTTTTTATAATGTTGCATATAAATTTAGATACACATACATACGTAATTATAACTTTAAGTGATAAACAAAATGTCATGAGCATGTATAATGCATATGGACCAGTGCACATGAAATGTTTTGTAAATTGTTACAGCTATATTGGATGACTTGGGGTGGAAAGTGATAATCATCCTCTCTGTGGACATGCATACTCAAAGCAACGGAAATCACTTGACTCTCCACGGTGGATCTTTTTCTGTAAGTACACAAAACAATTATACATTTTCCAATGGCCTATAATAGGTACGTACATCATGTATGTATGAATGTACGCATGTATGTATGTATGTATGTATGTATGTATGTACGCATGTATGTATGTATGTATGTATGTATGTATGTATGTATGTATGTATGTATGTATGTATGTATGTATGTATGTATGTATGTATGTATGTATGTATGTATGTATGTATGTATGAATGTACGCATGTATGTATGTATGAATGTACGCATGTATGTATGTATGTATGTATGTATGTATGTATGTATGTATGTATGTATGTATGTATGTATGTATGTATGTATGTATGTATGTATGTATGTATGTATGTATGTATGTATGTATGTATGCATATATACATACACACATACATACATACATACACACATACATACATACACATACACACACACATACGTACATGCATACATACATACATACATACATACATACATACATACATACATACATACATGCGTACATTCATACATTCTTACATACATACATACATACATACATACATACATACATACATACACATACACACATACGTACATGCATACATATACGTATATATATGACAGTGTGATGCAGCATAAATTACAAACTCACCAAGATACTGTAGGTCTGAAGACAAATTGACCATTTATACAGGCATCTACGACTGGGAGGGTACCTACATAAGTTATCACATAAAAAATAAGTTGGCACAGCTGTTTCAGAGTAATAGCAAGCATTGCAAAATGTTGTACTACAGCGGTCGGGGCAGGAAGGAATGGTTACAGAAGGCCTATCAAAAATATAATGTAATAACATATCAAAACTCATAGATAACGATCATCTCTTACTGGCTACATGGCTTGTATCTGTTAGTACGATTACTGCAGAACTCATGGGAACATTTTGGAGGACATCCTGCAAATAACATACACAGAAAGGTAATTACGTACGTACTATGCAATAAGATGAGAAGAAAGTGTTGTGCCTTTGTATATGTACCATTGTTCCCTTATTTATGCATACGTATAAATGCATGCAAAGTTTGCATGAAATTTATAGCTACGTACAGTAGCTAGGTCTGCATCAAATATGCAGGCATAATAATTAGCATACATACATATAACACAGGTTGGCATAGCACTAATATTAGCTTGGTGAAATAGCAACGTATGCACTTTCATTTAGATTAACAGAACACTCAGGATATCATGATATACTGACTCTAATGAAGCACCCGAATGGATTATGTGGAGCATAGGCGGCGGAACCACTCAGGCTGGTCAGGTTTTGGCCAGACAACTTTCAGGGAGTTTTTCAAAAGTGGATTCCCCAGAAATGATATTTTAATCATCTGCATTGTGCTATAAACCTACCTGGCCGGACCTACCAAAAGTTGCTGCTTCCACCTTCCCTGTGGAGGTAACTAGATTGAAACACTTTAATAAATCAGCCTAGGTTTATTGAAAAACTCTAATAGAGCATTGATGAATTAAAATGTTGAGTCATCTGTCAGAGCATAATGCAAGCATAATAAGAGAGGTGAGGAGCATAGCAGGTAAAATGTAAGGAAATTTTTGCAAGTATTTTGAGCAAAAATTTTTGAGCACAATCTAGTTAATAGCTAGTGTGATAACACACATAAACATACAGGCAGTGAGACAGACAGACAGACAGACAGACAAACAGAAAGACATACGCATAAACAGACAGACTGACAAACAGTCACACTGCATACAATAATGCACGCAGCTCTATTATGTGCATAACTACTCACTAGGAGTACACTGTACTACTGGAGGACAAGGTGCTCTGACACATTGTACAGTTTGTAATGAACACTCCTGATTGGCTGGACATCCTCCGTTGTCAAGATCACATGATGGTTCACAGAATGCTTCACCAGTTGGCCGATAAACTTTACACTGAGACCCAATGGGACACATATGATTATCACATGGATCAACTGTATAGAAATAACAGCAAATAATTATGTAATTTATTGTGGCCATATTTACAATGGCCATATAAAGTCAAAAGTTTCCTATGCAATATAAAATTACAGAGTTACGCAGCTACAAATATACTTACTAGGTAAACACCGCACTATTCTTGGACAAGGAGGGTTAAGGCATCGTAGGGTATCCAGAAAACAGGTCCGGTTTGCTGGACATCCTCCATTGTCTATGCATGATGGTTCACAGTTTGCTTCACCAGTTAGCTCATCAATTCTACATCTTGAACCCGTGCGACATGTCACATTAGTACAAGGATCGGCTGTATATACAAGGATTAGACAGCAATGTGGTTACTACTGTAACAGTTGGTAATATACATACAATGCACATACAGGGTAAAAATAAGGTCTCTTATATCAAACACCTTGTAGTGTATACTTCTTAAAATGATGTAATAATTTATGTATAGATTGTTTATACTGTAATCTACCCTTATTTTCAATGGGGCCCCTTAGGCCACACTTTAGCTATGTGATGTAAAAAGTCAATTACATACCTTTGTAATTATATCTACAGATTATCACAAAATTAATCAAATATCTTACTACTTTTAGCACAAAATTTTGATGGTAAAATTTAGATGGGTTGGGCTTAGTAAAAATTTTATGAACTTGACCAGCCTTACGTATGTGGAAACTTTGGATGGTAAAATTATGATAATTTTTGTCAAATTCATCAATATTTTCTATTTTCCCTGTCAAAATTTTGCACTATACAGCTACTTAACAGAGCTACTGACTCACTAGGAGTACACTGTACAAATGTAGGACAAGGTGCTCTAATACACTGTACAATTTGTAAAGAACATATTTGATTGGCTGGGCATCCTCCGTTGTCAAGGTCACATGATGAATCACAGAATGCTTCGCCAGTTGGTTCAAAAACTTCACACTGAGATCCAGTGGGACACGTATAGTTATCACAGGGATCAGCTGTACAAGGATTAGACATCAATATAATATTATGGATATCATGACAATTACTCACATATGTACTGTAGCTACATACATACATACATAGTTACACAACAAAATTATTCCAGCGTCTTACCACAAGCAGGGCAACATTGTCTTTGAGCTTCAGTGGTACAGACAGGACGAAGACATGAAACAGCCTAAAGAGGATGAAATCATAAGTTACGTAGCTATACCTGTACGCATAATATGCATGCATATACTCAGCTATACACATACTGTATATGCGTACATACGTACTTAGCTACATACATACGTACGTACGTACGTACATACATACATACATACATACATACATACATACATACATACATACATACATACATACATACATACATACATACATACATACATACATACATACATACATACATACATACATACATACATACATACATACATACATACATACATACATATGTGCATACATAGCTACGTACATACTTAGGTTATTATTCTATCCACTGGTAAGCACATGTACAATGAATGAATGGTACGTGTGTATAATATACGTATACATATGTAACTATACATGTATGTGTTCATACATATGTATACGGTAACTAAAACACACTTACTGCACAATCAGTGGGTAGAGGACATTCCTCGGGGTCAACACATGTGTTATTGACAGTATCAATCAGTTGACCTGATGGACATCCACAACCTGGAATACACTGTGCGATGCATATGAGGCCAGGGTTAAAGCAAGTAGCAGGACAGGTCCTACATTCTTGAAATTCTTCACCATTCAGTGGACAACCTATATAAGAAAGAGGAAAATAGAGATACACATGTAGCAAAAAGATGAATTCTCTCAGTAGATCTGTGGAAAACAAGCTATCAAATTTACTACTTGTATTGGATATAATTATATACAGCAGCTATAGTTACATAGATACCTGGAACATCCAGTTGACCATAAGTAGTAGACAATAATACTATTCCGGCAAAGAGTACTAGTATCATCTTCATGAAGAGTTGAATACAGTTGTAATTCTGTACAGCATTATCCGTGGGTATTTATAGTGGCTTTTCATCTCCCACTCATGGTCATTGTTTGCAAACTTAGGAATGACAGCATCAGACAGTCAGACACAGATGTCATGGTTACAATATAGCTATACATGCATTATGAACTCATGGCCTCCTCACTGGTGCAGCTACAGGTACAACAATAATACGTATCATGTAAGTACAAAGGTTAGTGCCTACATATTATTCTGTAGCTGTAGCATGTCAAACATGCCAGCTATATAATTTAGGGCTTTTTGACTATTCAGCAAATTATTGTATTTGGGAATATTTAAATACAACTTTGGGTAGCTATTATTTGAATATTTGTTTCAGTAAAATACGTATGATGACATCATTGTCTCATCAGTGTGCACAATATGTAAGAATTAAGTTTACAATGCTTGATCATACATATGTAAGGCATTTTATTCTAACTTAATAAATTCATTATTATGCCTGAAAAGAATATTTGAATATTCGGGTGGTTGTCATAGAATATTCGAATACAAAAATCACTATATATATATATATACATGTACTCATTTGAACCCTATAATATAATTAGCTATAGCTATAATTATAAGAAATGCCATCTCATACTGTATCACCTAAGCCTTATGCAGTTATTAGCTACGTACATGCATGTCGTCATCATTAGGATGTGACATCATATCATAATTATGACATCATACTATGTCCACAATTACATATAAAACCAAAATATAGTCACTTAGTTGTTTAGCTACGTAGCTGTGTGCGTGTTTTATGTCAGTAATTAACATACGTAATAAAACTGTCTGCTACAGACTTCTATTATATATATAGGTTCATTGTAGCTATACATTTTTAAAGAATTATCCAACTTACAAAATGTAGTATCTAGAATGTTTTATTTGTGTAGCAAATAATTATATAATATGAATTATGAAAGCATGAACAATAGCAAGTACGTAGCTATAGCTACATGTTAGTCACCTTGAAAGTTAGCCAGCTATGTAACTAACCGGCTGCCAAAAAACCATTACGTACGTATATTATTCAAAAGAAGTTGTAACAATAATAGTCATGATGTAATTACAACCATAATCACCTAGGTAATCACCAAGTAAATTATTTCTCTGTCTGAGGACTGCTGACCATGTTCACTTATTTTATTTTATTAAGATCATAGGAATGATTAAGTTTTTGTTTATTTAAAACTTAAAACTTTACTGTCAACAAAGAATGTGATACTTAACTAAATTAAAAACGTCCTATGTAATAATTATGTGATATATTTCAAGCTAGGCAATTGCAAATTACTTAGAATTATTTTATGTGTCTCTTGTGTGTAGATGGTAAGTGGCAACCGGGTGTTCAAAAATCGGGTCACTGTGTTTGGCTATACAGCCTGATAGCTAAATCTGTTAGGAATACATTTAATTACCATATTAAATACTTTTGGTTGGCTTGTGGGCTAGAGTCATAGTTAGATATTTTGTGTGTACGTAGATGACAGGTTTTCCAAAATCGGGTCACATATGGTATGATAGTTGATACATCACATTTAGCTAACTGTTGTTATATGTATCTGCAATTACAGCTACATGTTAATTATATTTAGACATGGTCAAGTGTTAATATTAGGGATATTATAAATTGTGTTAAATGAATCCAAATGTGACCGGATTTATATGTAGCTACTGTACCATCTATACAAGTAAAATAATTAGAATATCTAATTCTACGGCCCTGTAACAATCATGATTCAGTCTAATCCATGAGCTAACCAAAAGTATTTCTGCAATTATTCTGATAATTAAATGCATTGCTAACAGTTATAGCTATCAGGTCTAGTTGTATAGCCAACATATTATTTCAAGCTATAGGCAAATTACTTAGTTTTAGAATAAATCCTTGAGAGTACTAGTGTTATGTAAGGTTCTAAAGCTAGGCATGTGTCTATTCACTATGCCGGTAAACAATTCAAGAAATAATTGGATGCATAAAGAATTGAGCCGGAATAATAATTTACAAACTATAACCTTTCTAGCCTAAAAGTACAAGAAACTTACTTTAAAATCGTTGATATAATATAATATTTAAATTGAGACTGTTTCCCAAGCCATTATGCCACAATCTCACACTTGTACAAACTTAAACCCACAATCAAATATTTCTCGTATCTATGGTGACATCTGAGGAAATCTTTTGTTACTGACAGCCTTTCATAGTGATTAAATATAATTTTGTGTGTTCTTTAGTTATATTAGCCTGGATTTTAGTATTTTCTCTTGTCAGGAATAATAATACATACGTATAGGTGGATTTAAAAATAGTTTCAGGAAGAACAATTGGTAAATTTTAAAAGCATAATAGATTTAAGCATATATATGTAGCTAGGTGTTGGCATAGGGTGGTGTTTATCTAACACATACACTATGGAGGTGTTACAGCATGCATCAGTGTTATGTAAGAGTGTTTTAGTGCTAAAATTGGTGTCATATTAGGGTGCTTAGGTGATTATAATGGTGCATGTTTTGGTGCTAAATGGGTAGCTACTACATAAGGGTGTTGTATAGTGGTGTTTTGGTGCTACGTATATATTAAATATTATATGGTGCTGAATGATGTTTTGTAGCTGTACGTATTAAGGGTGTTTTGTGATATATGGCTTATGAGTGGCTAACACCTGGGTGTTGCGAGTACACCATTGGAATTTGGGTGTTATGCCAACCATACATTGGCTACAGGTAGTGGTGGGTAACTATAGGTAACAATGGGTAACACAGGTACGTAATAACAGTGGGTAACTGCAGGTAATAGAGGTAACAGTGAGTAACTGCATGATTGTATCTGCAATCACACATAATCAAACACCTTGTTGTAGCCCAATCGATAATTAATCATATAACTGCTTCGTTCACCTATGCATGTATCCCATCTTTTTCGCCTGGAAAATTTCCTTATGAGTGATAATTCCTGTTATTCATCTTCATTCTTCATCTATACACGACAGCTACAGCCATGCGGTATTCACGTGAGCCGCAACAGTACCTCGAGCAACACAATGGTTATCAAAACCGGGGATTTCTGAGGGTATTTCCCTACTCATTCGGCACAAACAACAAGCAAGAGTAACGTGAGTGATTAAAACATTAAATTACCACTGACGTGTTGAAATACTGATGTCGAGTATGGCTGGTGAACCGTCCGAGCGGCCGTGTGCTATTATATTACAAGTCTAGCGGAGTAGCTAAAATACTGGTGCCGAATTACTGGATGTGCCGTTTGAACGATGAGGTAGCTATTCCGTTGCCACTGGAAATCCACGGTGATCAACTTTTTCCGTATTTGTATAGCGTTTTTGCTGTGTCTTAGGCTCGTAGCTAGCTACAGTGTATACTGAGCTACGTAGCTATACTAATAGTTAATAGCTAGATCTAGATAAAACTATGGGAAATCGGCTCATAAGAACATATAAAATTACAGGAATTGCTCAAAATAATAATGCTCAAGTGTACTGAGGAGCATAAGGATCGCTCCTACGGAGCCACAGAAAATCCGCATTTGCCATTTGACACTGCATGCATCCGTCCGATATTAACTGTCTGACTGATGGTCTCCTCTCCTTATAGAAAAATCGTGGCGCAGACTGATTAGCTATACATTAAATAAAGTAGGACCAGCCCTTAATTGTCCGAATATCAAGTCCGATTATCAATTTTTTTCCGACGGACACCTCACATTTCTTGGCTCTAGCGCAAAGGTGAAACTTGATATGCTAAGTGCCCAAGAGTAGGTCGTTAATATGGTATAAAGTATAGCAGCTTCATCTCTTTATCCTTTTCGCAGAATACTGACAATTTACCGGCTCTAGTGAAAATGAGGACGTCGTTCTGTTTTATCACCACGACGTTGTATTTTTCACTACGACGTTGTATTTTTCACGACGACGTTCTATTTTTCACTACGACGTTGTATTTTTCACGACGACATTCTCTTTTTCACTACGACGTTCTATTTTTGACGACGACGTTCTATTTTTCACGGCGACGTCTTGATTTTCACTTCCACTACGACGTTTATTTCCGGTACCGAAGGGGAACTTGATCTAAAAAGCAAACAAACTAGAATAATTAAAAATCAAAATTTTAAATAGTGAGTAGGAATTGACCTCAGTGCTCCAAAAAGTAAGGAAACAAGGATTAAGACTGATTTTGGCATGAGAGAACATGCACCAAAGATTCTGGCATGAGATCGATCAGTAATTTATAGCTAAAAGTTTAATCCCTAATTTTGGTAAACCTATAAATTACTGATCAATCTCATGCCAGAATCTTTGGTGTTCTCTCATGCCAAAATCAGTCTTAATCCTTCTTTCCTTACTTTTTGGAACACTGAGGTCAATCCCTACTCACTATTTAAAGTTTTAATTTTTAATTATACTGTATAAATAATATGAATAGGTGTATTTTGTTGGGTCACATAATTAACTGTTGTTGTGTTGGTTGTTTAAACTTTTGTCACATGGAGCACCATCTTGAGACAATTTACTAAATATTGCGATTTATTCCAGGATACTACCCCAAAATGCCGGCATTATGCCAGCATAGCAGGTTAGTAAGCCTATTTTGCTTTAAATTATGCCAGCATATTTGACGCAGACCTAACTACAGTATGTAGCATTAGCTGGATATCATAGTGTGAGACTGCCGGGGTCAGGAGGTCAGGAAGGCTTGCATCATGCAGGTTTTAGGGTTTTATCCTATGAGTGCTTCCTGAATTTAGTGATTTACTATATATGTACATCAATGTTAGCCATGATGTGCATGTAAACCTATAATGCTACGTATAATGCTACATACGTAGCTATATTATATAGAATGGCTATAGAGTAACGGAATAGTAAAACAATGTACGTATATAGCTATTCAGTTTCAAGTATGTATTTTTCATTCGACATATCCATTCTTTTAATTTCATTGTGTTACAGTTTGCAAACGTTGTAATATGATTATATATTCCCAAATATCAGTTATTATTATTAATAAGTGACTAATAGCTAAGATAGCCAAAATAATAATTATTGTGTTGGTTGTTTAAAGTTGAATAGCTAGACCATCATATAGAACTCACAGCATAAAGTATCTGTTCCATTATAATGACACTGTGGGAGACCACTCAAGTATGTAATAAAATTATAGTCCATAATTAAACCAATTGAGTTTGGTATTTTGTCAGCTACGGTAGAAGATGAAATTGCTGACATAGCCTATCATTTAATATGTCTCATGCACTAGCTGTATTGTGTGATTACTAGTTATGTTAACTATTCCATGATCTATATTCAACACAGCAACAGCTAGCGCTGTTGCAAAGTTCGTGGTGATGATATAGTAGTAGTAGTATATACATAGCTTCAACAGCCTTCCAAGGGTAGCTACGTATGTATACTGTATAGTACATTGTGGCACGTGTCACTGTGACTGAGATGGTGAGTTGTAATTAAAACCATACTACTGTGGTATACACAGTTAATGCAACTAACTCAAAGCTGTATAGCTACATAGTTATATTTCAGAAGGCTCAGTCTCACATATCAATGGTGTTAAGAGTCCAAGCATAATAGGGGAAATTTTTGGGAAATTCCAAAAGCATTTCAGGCAAATTTTTGAGCATAATTGACTCAGGCCTATACGTAGTCCATGTGCCACAAAAAAAGAAAACCATTTCTAAAACAAAGCAAAGGGAGACCAATGCACGACCATGATTACCACATGTACAAACTCGATACCCTCAAACAATATAATGATCCTGTAACTATCACTAATTAATAAGTCATAAGTATATATGGCTTCATAAGATACATGTCTTTGGCTTTGATCATGATGCCCCTCATATGTGACCCGATTTTGGAAAATCTACCATCTACACACAAGTGAAATAATTAGAATATATAACTGCGGCCCAGTAACTCTAATCCACAAGCCAACCAAAAGTATGTATTTTGCAATTCTTCTGGTAATTCAATGTACGTATTCCTAACAGATATATCAGCTGCAGGTTACATAGCCAAAAATATATTTCAGGCCAGGCAAATTATTTATGTGTCTCTTGTGTATACATTGTGGTAGGTTTTTCAAAATCTGGTCACATATATGTGACCTGGCATGAGAAAACCGGGCTTATGTACACAAAATACACCCGTTCATATAAAACTGAATGTCTTCATTATTGTACAAGCTTTTCACAATCTGCAAGTTGCATAAGCTTTTGTAGGAATGACTGCATAAGTGGTTAAACATTTGTTAAAATACCATGTTTCCACAAAAAATTATTTAATTTTGAAATTCAGAAATGTGGTCAAATTTTATGTGCACATAAGACCCATTTTCTCATACCAGGTCACATATAGTGTCGTTGTAATGGAATTGTCAGGCATGCATGCATACATGGAGCCAAGTAGGGGGCAATAGGGAGTCTGTGCACAACCCTAGTAGGGGGGCAAAAGGTGAGGTTGGGAAGGCATTGCCCCCCCAAATCCACCTATGCTTAAAAGTACTTGTAGCAAATACATACACGTGACTAATCAATAACAAGTTATATAACCGGCATCATCATCAATAAGCATTAATTAGAATTATGTATACCTTTATTTACTGTCTGCATGTACATATTATTCTGGTTGTGAACATCATGTTCAATTGTCACGAATATTGCATGAACTTTATGTTGTGTAGAAACCAACTTGGATTGCATGGCTATTTCATAAAAACCACTTGGTGAAATATTGACCTCATAAACAAAATAGTGTATTAATACGTACATACGTAGATAGTGCATATACTTGCACTTACGTATACTTAAGTACTTTTGAAAGTAGCTACGTAGCTACTGGAGCAAGTTTCAGTTTTCATTACACAGATCCATTCTTTTCTAAATTTCATTGTGTTACAGTTTGCAAACGTTATATAGCTACAAACGTATATTTGCAAATAATATTATTAATAAATGACCAGCAGCTAAGACAGCCAAAATAATAACTATTGTGTTGGTTGTTTAAACTTAAGTTGATAGACCATTCACCATCATAACTCACATCATAAAGTACGTAGCTATGTAGCTACGTATCTGCTTCATTATAATGACACTGTGGGGGACCACTCATGTATAGTCCATAATTTAGTTTGGTATGTTGTCAGATACGGTAGATGCAATTGCTGACATGTCTCATGCACTATAGCTATTGTGTGAGTTATGATAACTATTTCATAGGAAATCACTAAATTCAGGGAGGGCTCAATGCTCATGATGGTGAGCATATATAGCCTTCCTGACCTCCTGGCCAGGTTTCACACTATCATGATAGCCGGCTAATACTATATAGTCTACGTGCCACAAAACAATAGAAAACTGTTTCCAAAACAAAACAAAGGGAGACCATGATTAACACAAAGAGTCAATACCCTCACTGAAACAATAACAATGCTCCTGTAACTATCACTAATAGATATAATTCATACATATAGCTTCATAAGATCTGTCTTTGGCACCCAGATTCTATAAAGAGCTTATAGCCTATGTGGCCTATTAATTATATATAGTTCACAATTGGTTTCTGTGTTCTCTAATAGATGTAATTACATAATTTCCTGGAAGATAATCAGAACTTATTACCAATATGGTAAGGCTTGTGGTTTATGGATCAGACTATAAATAGTTGTTACCAACTGGAGTGGCTTTAGTTAAGCTACTGCATGTGGCAATCATGTTACTTAGAATTATAACAGTTGTTATATTACTAGCTCTGTTCATTCAGTACATTGAGGGATTTGATAGAGTGATAGTAGTAAATGGATCAGATATCCCTGATGATCTAATCAGTCATGATGAAGATACCCTTGCTGCTAGTGCTACAGGCAGTGGTAGTGGTTCATATGCCTTTGATAATTCTTGTTGCATCTATGGCAACTGTTCTTGTCCATCATTGTACAATGCACTGACTAGTCTTACTAGTAGCGTTCTGATTAATATAACAACTGATATGGTGTTGTCCTCAATCATTCCATTACTTGATCTTGCTAATATTACAATAACTGGACACAACAATCCCACTGTGAACTGTAATAATTCTGGAGGATTACTGTTTATTTCTTGTCACAATTGCACAATTGAAGGGGTTACTTGGGATGAATGTGGTAGTATAAATATCACTGACCATGAAAATTATATTCATCCTGTTCTTCAGCTGTTCAATTCTTCTAACATTACAATTAAAAATTGTACATTTCAACACTCCATAGGACAAGCAATCGTACTGTCAGAAATTACCGGTGATGTGAATATCAGCCATTGCAATTTCATATCTAACAAACAATATGAAGGTCATGGAACAGCTATATATTACTCATCAAATAATATTATGTTAACAGGTTCTCCAGTTAAGTTTATGATTACCGGTTGTAACTTTTTGTACAATGAAAGAGGTAGCAGTGTAGTGTATTTTAGTCACTCTGCTAAACTATGTGAATATTTGAATCTACAGAACTCTATATTCTATGGGAATAGAGCAGTACCCATTTACCTTTCTAATCAAAATCTTCACATTAGTGGAAATATTGAATTTCACAATAACACTGCAGAAAATGGAGGAGGAATGTTTATCAGTGATCATTCAAATGTTACATTTCACAAAAGTGCTACAGTCAACTTCAGAAACAATACAGCCATTAATAATGGAGGAGCTATCTTCTTAACTAGTCACAGTAGTGTTGTATTTAAAGAACATCACACGTACGCGTTGTATCAATGTCATGACAATAATATACAGTATGATACTCTTGGCGGTGACCAATACCTTGCAAAATCGTTTGTAACTGTACATGTAACATTTTACAATAACACAGCCAATGGGTTTGGCCAGGACATTTATGCTCATAACAGTGACATTACAGTTGGTGATACTGCTACTGTAACATTTAATGGTACATATGTGCGTGCTAGTAGTACCATATATGCTAACTATCACTCCACCATCACATTTGAAGGAAACTCTACAGTAAATTTTAAGTACAAACATGTTGTTAGTAATGGTGGGGTAATGTTTATTGGTGACCGCTCTACTATCATATCTCAAGGGAACTCTACAGTAACGTTCATTGGTAATTCTGCTGTTAGCAATGGTGGGGTAATGTTTATTGATGACTACTCTACTATCACATTTCAAGGGAACTCTATAGTAACGTTCATTGGTAATTATGCTGTTGATAATGGTGGGGTAATGTTTACTGGTGACCACTGTACTATCACATTTCAAGGGAACTCTACTGTAACATTTAATGATAACTTTGCTACTAATATTGGTGGGGTAATATACAATGGTCACTATTCTACTGTCATATTTCAGGGAAACTCTACAGTAACATTTGATAATAATGGTGCTTTTATTGGTGGGGTAATGTATACTGTTAATAACTTCACTACTATAACATTTCAAGGTAACTCTACAGTAAATTTTGAATATAATTCTGCTGAAAGTAATGGTGGGATAATGTATATTAGTGACTACTCTACTGTCACATTTCAAGGATACTCTACAGTAACGTGTAAAGGCAATGGTGCTTTTATTGGTGGGGTAATGTTTTTTGATGCCTACTCTTCCATCACATTTCAAGGAAACTCTGCAGTAACATTTGAATATAACAATGGTGGTTTTTATGGAGGTGCAATATTTATTATGGGATTCAGCACCATCACATTTGGAGGAAACTCTACAGTAACATTTTGTAATAATATAGCTATTCTTGGTGGTGCCATCTTAACTACCGTGAATCCTATTATTAGAATTGAAGGAAGCTCAACAGTAACGTTTCATGATAATTTTGCTTATATTGGTGGTGCTATGGTAATTCAGCACAATTCTTCAATCAGTATTCAAGGAAACTCTACATTGACATGTTATAAAAATAAAGCTTACATTGGTGGTGCTATGTTGATTGATCAATCTTCTGTCACAATTGAAGGAAATTCTACAGTAACATTTTATGATAGTCAAGAAGCTTATCTTGGTGGCTCCTTATTTATTTATTCCAATTCTACTATTACATTCAAAGAAAACTCTAACGTAACATTCAATAACAATGCAGCAAATCAAGGCGGTGTCATGTATATTGATAAATCTTCTACTACCACATTTGAAGGTAATTCTACAGTAAAATTTACTAACAATCGAGCTAATGGTCAAGGTGGAGTAATCTACATTGTTGGTTACTCTACTATTGCATTTAAAGGAAACTCTGCAATTTCTTTTTGTAAAAATAAAGTTGATGGTAATGGTGGGTCTCTTTATGTTGACAATAATTCTAGCGTTGAATTCAAAGAAAATTCTAAAATAATGTTTAATGGTAACACAGCTGATTTGGGAGGAAGCATTTTTTTTAAATCTTCCATTATTGCTGATGGAATTTCTTTTGTTACATTTACTGACAACATAGCATTACAGGATGGCGGGGCAATCTACTTGAGTGATCATTCTAACTTTACACTGTTAAATTATTCTAATTTTACTTTTTACTCTAACAGAGCTAGTGATTATGGTGGGGCTATTTATGTGTTATTTAAAGAAAACGCAATAGATTTCAACAGTTCCAATATCCATTTTAAGGACAACACTGCGGGAACAATACAAAACTCAGCTTACATAAATGTACAAGAACCATGTGACAGAAGTTGCCTATTTCATGGTGTTAACATTACTACCAAAGATCATTTCCCACTTGCAACTTCTCCCAATAAACTAACATTGTACGATACAGTAAAATGCATTAATGGTAATGACACAGATTGTGACACATATTATATGAATAATATAATGCTTGGACAAGAAGTTACACTTGATGCTTGTCTATTGGACTATTATGATCAACCAACCGAAGCAGCACAATTTTCAATAACTGGTATGAGCCATCAAGATTATAACATATCTGGCTCAAAATATATTTCAATAACATGCAATCGTACCACCCAAGGAATAAGAGTAATTGGAAATTTACATCCAAACAATTCATACAATTATACAGTGAATATTTCATTGTATGTTACTCGTATATCTGAATCTAAAGTAATTTCTGTAAACTTAATTGTTGGACTATCGCAGTGTCATCCTGGATTCTGGTATTCTAATGAACCACGAAGGTGTGAATGTTATGATGCTGATAATATTATTTCTTGTTCAGGTAGTAATTCCACCATTAAGAGAGGTTATTGGTTTGGTTGGGTAACTGGAAAGTCCACTGTAACATCTTGCCCAAATGATTATTGCAATTTCACCTGTTGTGAGATCACTAATGGTATTTATCATCTTTCACCGGTTAGAGCAAACCAGTGTAGACCACACAGGTTTGGTACTGCTTGTGGTAACTGTGAGAAAGGCTATACTCTATCATTTGATTCTCCTGAATGTGTAGAGGTAAACAAGTGCACAATTGGTACAGTACTGGTAACTACACTATCATTGTTATACTGGATAGCTGTAGTGGTAGCAGTATTTGCAATGATGTACTATAAAGTTGCAATCGGATCATTGTATGCTATTGTTTACTACTACAGTGTAGTGGATATTTTATTAAATCGAGTATTGTTTATTTCAAATGGATTATATACAACTGTCAGCATCATGTCTAGCTTTGCCAAGTTGACTCCACAATTTCTTGGACGACTGTGTTTAGTAAGAAATATGAGTGGAATTGATCAACAGTTTATTCATTATGTACATCCAGTGGTTATTTTGTTTATTCTGATTATGATAAGTGTGTTAATAAGGAGATCACGTAGGCTTTCATCATTTGTCAGTAGAGGAATTATTCATTTTATTTGTTTCCTTTTGTTGTTATCTTACACTTCTGTGGCATCTACTTCTCTACTGTTAATGAGACCGTTAACATTTGTGGGTATTGATAAAGTTTACACTTACTTATCTCCTGACATTGAATATTTTCATGATCGCCATATTGCATATGTCATTATAGCAATGATGCTTACAATAGTGTTTGTAATTGGTTTTCCACTTCTGCTGTTACTCGAACCATTTCTGAATTCCAAAATTAACTTCATCAAAATAAAGCCATTATTAGATCAGTTTCAAGGATGCTACAAAGACAAGTGTCGTTGTTTTGCTGGCTACTACATGATTTGTCGACTAGTGATTATTTTACTTGTCATTGTAAAGATTTCTGATGACTTTACTACTCAATATTTGCTGATATCATCATGTGCACTAATGCAGTTAATACATGTACTAGTGAGGCCATACATTAGTACAATCCATAATGTATTTGATGGGATAATATTGCAGTTGATTGTTATCATTTCTGTACTACCAATAGTTGAGTTTGTTGATAATTATGATGAGACTTTTGTTCTGGTGATAATTTATATTTTAGTAATTCTCCCACTGATAAGTTTCGTTGTCATAAAAATTTGGATCAACAGGAATGACATACAAAAGTCTTTTAAATATTTGATAAACAATTGTTCACATTTATTCAATAAAATTCCTACTAATGATCCAAAAGAGCAAGTTAATATGAGAGAATTTGATATTGTTGTAGATGATAGCATGAGGAAAAATGCAATAATAGTGAATATGTAAGTTTATGTGTACGTATATAATGTAGCCATGTATAGCTATAGCTACGTATCTAGCAACAATTATTGTAACTGTTTGCTTTGTGCGATATTGTAATTATGCATAGGTATAATATATTAACAGTTAATCTGTATATACAATCATGACACTGTACACATTTGACATATAGCTATATAGCTAGCTAGCTATGTAGCTGCATGTGTAGTGTTGATATACTATAGCTACTATGGTGATGTGTATACATTTCTTACATGTATAGCAATGAGCCATCTGCAGAATTACTGTCTATGGTCCGTGATCCCTTTATGGAGCAACTAAATGAAATTGAAGCACTGAATGATATCAAAAATTAAGTTTAACTTTTGAAAACAACCGTGGCTACTTTACAAACAAAATATACACAATGCATCTTTAACACATGCTTTTGCTAAAAGTGTTTGTATCTACGTATTTGGCTTATTAGTTAACATTGTATCATATAGCCAATTATTATTACTGCTTCTTTGTCAGTTCAAATATGTAGCTACATGTAGCTACATATGTATATATTATATGTAGTTATATATATTATGTTTCATTAATCATGACATTAGCTTATATTTACAGTGTGATTTTAATTGTTTTATTGTAATAACTCCAATTTTGTACTGCTGATCAGATAGCTACAGAATTAAATTTTCAAAGTGAATATTAAATTTCTGCAGCTACATAGCTACGTGCATACATAAGTAAATTGCTTATAATTAGAAAATTTATGAAGAGCTTTTACCCTTAAAGAGGTTAATAACTAGCTACGTTCAGACAATGTTACTAACTAACCTGTGGTTGTAAAGATAATCGATCAAAGAAATAAAAACCTGAGGTGACTCGATCACATCACAAATTTCAAGTCTAGTAGCATTTATTTAGCAACAGAGTTATTGTTCAATCGTGCACAAAGCTGCCTATATACAGTGTATCTAGCTACTAGGACTATTAGTAATGCAGTTGCATGCCCATGTTTGTAGTACGTAGCCAAGGTTGTAGTAGCTACATAGCTAACTCTCAAGCTGTCAACTTTTGTGGATTTAGTGTTCAGTGCAGGTATGTCATGCATTTGTTTGTCTTTCACCTTCTTGCTTCCACAACTCGCTAAGCTTATACCTTATACCTGCCAAAGCGTGCTACTCAATAATTTCAACTCATTTTATAGGTGTTTCACTCAGAGGTTTTGCCGATCAGGCTAAAACAAAGGTATTTAGTCTACGTGTTTGTTCATGTGCTCTATAGCTACGTACTTGCGTACTTTCTAAAACAGTTTTATTGTGTTTATAAGCCATCACTGAGTGGTTTTGGTAGTTAATGAGGTAACATTCATTCGGGATTGTCCAATGTAGACTTTTGTAAGGAAATTGTAGTAATAGTTTGTTCATGTATTGTAATGTACAGAAACAAGGCTTCTACGCATTTTATGTAGAGACACAAGGCTAATTTGAACACAAGATTAATCAGTGAGGCCACAGCTGAGGTAATTAATCTTGTGGTAGGTGATACCAAATTAACCGAAGTCCTTTAAATTCTATCGAAGTCTTGTTCTACGCTCCAAATATCTTAGAGGCGATGGCTATGCTGGCAAGTTGGTACATTGAAAAAATGGAACACATGAATATACAGTAGTACATAAAGCCACATATGTACTCACATATCCACACACATGCATGTGTATAGCTATACACACATATTTCTATGAGTACATTACATGTACATAATTTTTATATGTATATGTACACATTACACAACGTAACACAGCACATGCACCTCACTATCGTTAGCTTCTTTAATGGATGATGCATGGTCCAGCATTTGTGCTGGGTGATCACGAACATTGACCAAGCCACTCCAGTCTTGCTCTCATTCTACATCTATAACATGGACATGTTTGAAACTTAGAAGTAAAGTTAGCAATGACAGAAATCATGCAGGGGCTGAAAAGTCAGTTCCTAAATAACCTTTATCACCTTTATCTTAATGTCTATAATGACTCTCAGTCTCAGATATACCAACACATCAAGAAAAATTCACTTATCGGCTGTTATCGCATTAGCTAGGTAAATTTTCCAAAGCAGACTAATGGGGCTAAAAAGCTTTTATGAGGACATCAAAATTTCAATTAATATTTAAAAATTTCATGAAAGTGCCGGTTAGAGCAGAGTTATAAGTATAGCTATATGTTTCTTTTCAGGGAACCCTTATTTTAGCCTCTGACTAAAATTAATGACCAACTAGAGCACATACGAAAAGTACACAATCATATTATCGGATAATCTGGCATAGTGGGGCTACCCTCGCCTGCAGCCGGTCATGTGCAACATCATTTCTCAGGGTGTTAAATTGTTATGGCAGAACTGAGCACTGATCAAGTGCATAGTAACTATGTAGTTCTCACAAGCACCATGCAGACCACTTTGTTTTGGGGCGGCAAAAATTTCCCACCCCACACGAAAGATAAAAGCGGGTTGGCGGGCTTACAAGAAATAGCTAGTTTGCACTATACGACATGAGCCTTACCGAATTTTGCTTGTCAAGTCATTAAATTATTCTACAACCAACCTAGTGTATGAGTACAAAAAATTAGCTACCTACGTAGATAATAAAATTTAATGTGATCCAGCAAGAGATAACCGGGCTAGCTTATGTACACAAAATACACCTATTCATATTATAGTATATCTTCATTATCCTATAAGATTTACAAAATCTGTAAATTGCATTACATTCCCTATGAAAAACTGCATCAATGGTGAAAATTGAGCTGTACTCCCATGTATATACAGTACATGAAGTTAATTAATTTTGAAATCTAAAAATGTGGTCAAATTTTGTGTGCACATATGCCCTATTTTCTCATGCCGGGTCACAAATGCTGCTACAAGTCTTCTGTGAATTTAAACCCACAATCAAATATTTTGCGTGTACATATGCATAGCAACATCAATATAATATTATAGTTGGTTGTAGAGGGCCTTTAGTGAACAATGTTTATGTTTTGTGTGTTAAATGAGTAGCTAAGATATTAGAGGTAAAGTTAAGTTTAAGGATGGTTTTATTGGGGGTACTAAATTTAAAAGAATTTCTGGAAAGAATGAAAAACTGTCATTGAGTGCCGGATGTTTATTGACCATGTCCGAGACCACGTCTTTAGTATGGCTGCCGGAATAATTTTGGGAATAGCTACGTAATAGGATGTAAAAAGAATTAAGAATAATGCTGGAATAGGGTCTGGGCTTGCACTGTAGCTACAGTATAAAGTACAAAACACTAGCTAGCTAATTTCTAAACTCTCTAGTGGCTATTCTCTGACAATCTGGCAAAGTTAAACATGCACTCATGCTGCTAAGCCTTTTACGTGTCAGTTTAGACTTAAACTCACAATCAAACATTTCTCATGTCCATGGCCGGCTTTTCTTGTTCATTTATTTTAAGGTAATGAATCTTACGTATCTTCTGTGTTTAGTATGTAAGCTACGCAGCTAAGTATTGAAGTAAACTTATCTAGTAGGGATGCGTCTATTTTGCTTTTAATTTCACCTATTTTTCTTTTAAATTTCACCTATTATGTTCAAAATTTTGCTCACTCAAAAACATTCATTTACCTGAAGCTTATATCAAAAACCACATTACCTTACTTATAAAGCATATAACATTAGATTAACTAACCTTTAGTATGTAAGAAAGAACCATCTGCACAACAATCCTTCAGTAGTCAAGGATACGTGAAGTTTTGATTGTGGGTTTAATGTATTCTAATTAAACCCCATTACTAAAGTGAACCTGTTATTTCAGCTCAAGAAACTAAGGTATTTGCTTGTTTTAAGTACTAGTTATTGTTTTAGTGCATTAGTATAATGATTTTAATTGCATAAAGTTTAATTTGCTCCTATTATGCTAGCATTTTGCTTTTGCCTTCCTATTTAATAGGAAGGCAAAAGCAAAATGCTAGCATAATAGGAGCAAATTAAACTTTATGCAATTAAAATCATTATACTAAAAATCTATGTAGCTAGGCTAGATAATAGGGATGCGTCGATTTTGCCGGCATAGTTTTGGGCATATTATGCCCAAAACTATGCCGGCAAAATCGACGCGCGCATCCCTATTATCTAGCCTAGCTACATAGATTTTAAGGTAAAAAGCTTAAGGTGAATACTAATAGGTAAACTTTAAAATAATTTCTAGAAAGAATAATAGGTAAAATTGAGTGCAGTCCTAAGTAATTTTAGCTATTAGCTACACATGCATACGTCTAAGGCTGTGGTGACTATGCTGAAATATTTTTTTAGCATAATTAATGCAAAGAATTTTCTAACATTATGCTGGCATTTTGTAACTGCAAGATACTGGATCTTTTGTCATGTCACGCAAAGCAGATCAATATATTCCAATATAACACTCATGCAGACATTCTATTAAAGCAGTCAGGTTTAATTAAGCCACTCTAATAGAGCAGTCGAGTATTGGACTAAATTTTGTTAATCTAATCAGTCGTATATAGCTATATTATGTAATGACTCTATGCTACTTATACTATAGCTATGTAGCTAGCTAGCTGCAAATATTGTGTATTTGCAAGACCATTTATAAACAAACAACATTAATTTTAGGAAAACAATTGTACAATTCCTATGGTTACACCTAAAACTGTAAATATAATAGCTATGGGTATTTTGTAAATTCTTGAATATCAGCAATTAGCTACTGTTCAGCTCCTGGATGACTTTTGTGGTACATAGCTAGCGACTTAAGTAGTTCCAATACTGTCACAATTGCTTATATCACAGAGTGTTCGTCCTGTTCTGACACATATACTAGACAAAAGAAATATCAGTATAACTACATACGTATGTTTACTTTCTGGTATTACATATATATAGCTAGAGTAGTTACCGAAAATATTTACCAGTCACTGTAGCCCCGTTTGAATGTTTCACCAACTTGGTATACTTTATCTCCTATCTGACATACAGCTGCAGCTATATAATAAATCATAAGTACTTTTCCATATGCTACTGTAAATCTTAGTATGGAGTACTAGTTATATTACTACGTATATATTGTGTAGCCAGCTAATGTAATGCTATACAAGCTAGTATGGTGTACAATGTTAGTGGTAGAATTGTATGGTTTCTAGATTTCCATTAACAGATGTTTAGCTATAGCTATAGCTACACCAACACAAGCATTATTCGCACATGTAGGAACAAAGACTACTATAGATATGTACCTCCTGTCATAGGTTACCTAGCTAGCTAGCTATACAGATAAAATTATAATATTATGGATTATTTAAAGGTGCTTACCACCAGGAGTACAATTCACTGCTGGTGGACAAGGCAGTCCAGGGCATAGTGTAGGCACTATAGGGAACACTCCTGATTGGCTGGACATCCTCCATTGTCAAGATCACATGATGGCTCACAGAATGCTTCACCAGTTGGCTGATAAACTTTACACTGAGAGCCAGTAGGACACTTGCGACTAGTACAAGCATCAACTGTAACAAGTCAGTAGCAATTTGAAATAAATGCATTATATTTACATACGAACGTATAGCTACTATATAGTATACGTATGTATGATGTGTGACTAAAGATTATCAAGAAAAACTATATAGTTAGTGAATACTGACCCTTCATGATTAACGCAAATATACATGCATGTATATATACATATATATATTATACGTATATATAATGTTGAGAGTAGCTAACCGATTTGACATTTATGCAGCATTCAACAAAGAATCTCATGCAGCTTACAGATTTTAAACAATTCATCAAAATTTTACCCATCAAATTTCCAGAGAATTTAACTCATGCATCAAATTTTACTAATCAAAAGTTTGGGATTTATCTATTCACTGAAGTTTTCCTATAAAAATGTAATTATGCTAGCAACATGTGTATACGTATATAGTAGTTATATATAGCTAGAAATTACGTACGTAGCTAGCCTACTTACTACGAGGTGTACACTTCACTTCTGGTGTACAAATGCCTCCAGAAATACATGGAGGATACACTAGGGAACATTCCTGGCTAGCAGGGCAGCCTCCATTGTCCAGATCACATGATGGTTGACAGAATGCTGTGTCGGTTGTCTGATGAACCATACATCTTGAACCAGTAGGACATACGTGATTATCGCAGGGATCATCCACTGCATAGCACATGTATGGTATAAAAAGTGTAATTTGTGTATTTTCTATACATGTACGTACGTATTTAACTTGCTAGCTACATACGTAGCTAGTTACATAGATTTAGAAATTTATTAAAGTCTTACCACAAGTAGGACAACATTGGCCTGGAAGGGTAACAGTTTTCTTTCTAACAGTCAGGAAGTGCACAAAGAACAAACTACAAGTTTAAAAATGTAGGACATAATTATTGGTAGTTATATGTACACAGCTACGTACATATATATATATACAATAAATTGTTACCAATATATGTTAGGTCCATATACGTACATACGTACGTAGCTACAGATGTAGCTTATCTATAGATGGTACAGCTAACTACAGCAACTTACTGCACAGTCTAAATTTATCAGAGGGCGCTGTTTAGGATTGACACATTTGTTGTTGACAGTGTCAATCACCTGACCATCTGGACATCTACATGCAGCCTGGAGTACACTGGAAACGACATGCTATCTTTTTATAGTTGGTACAAGTGAAGGGGCAAGGTTGACACTGATGAAGTATTTGTCCCTTTACTGAACATAGGGTAGCTAAAAGAAAACAAAATACATTTCTCCTGTCATGGCACATAATAATATATTGTGTACATAGCTAGCTGCAAATATATACGTACATATAGTTGCAATAGAAAGCTATAGAACATTAGTTAACAATTTAGCTATGTATAATAAATATCACTCCTATAAGGCTTATACGTACTTGGAGTTGTAGAAGAAATACTTTCTATGCCATTGACACTAGTCAAGCTACAAAATGCAGTCCCAACAACAAGCATCACAGGTAGCTATGAAATTGGTGGAGCTAATGGACTTAAAGCATTTGGGAGTGTTCTGCTGTTTGCTGTAGTCATTGCACTGGTCTAAACATTAGCTATATACCTATAGCTATAGCTACGGCTTACATTACATGACTATACTGATATATAAAATATTTGTCTAACTACGTAGCGACTATATATAGTTATATCTAGCGCTATAGCTATGATTTGTGTCATGATCCATATACTGAGCTACCTGTGTATAAAAAGCATTAGCTATACGTAACCGGTATATAGCTATAGCTATAAAGTAGCTGCAGTAACTGATTTTTATAGTTACGTATAGTAATTAAATAATGATTAAATGCAATAATAAAACTCACGTGAGGCATACACGTAGTGAAAGCAGTTCACTTTATCACCATAGCGAAATGTCTACCGGTAGAACAGAAAGCGAGTAAAGGAGATCGATATTAATCGGCATGCATGCACACGTTCCATGGAGTTAATTGAATGTGAAAAAAGTTAACTCGATCAACTGTTTTAATTAGGAAAATTATCTAAGAAAAGTTTTCTAAGCTGAAAGTATCCCCAAAAAATTCGCCCGCGCCGATTAGTTATATGCCAGCATAATAGGTAGCTAAAAGCATCAAGTATAATGCCAGCATAATGGGAAGTGTTTGGCTAGGTATTCGTAAAATTACAGAAAATTAATACCAAAGATCCATGCACATACTCTAATAGAACAGTCACTACTTTTAATATTTATTTTGTACAAGTGTAACTATAATAAACAGTCTAATTTTATAGTAAAGGTGCTTTATTCTTTCTTAAGCACACATCTTTCACATGCACGAGCATAATATTGAGCATAGCTAATACGTAGCTAGGTGAAATTTTTGAGTTCGAGCACCGCATCATAGCTAACATACGTAGCTAGCTGGCTAGCTAGCTAATAGGTAAAAAACCACAATAGGGTGATCCCTATATCATACCAAATGGTATTTAGCTATGACACTCGCTGTTTAGTGTTAACCTTACTAGTGTGACTATTCAGTCTATTCTAATTAGCTACCATTTCACAGCGTCATGTGATATTGGCAAAATAGCTAGTTAGCTAGCAGACAGATAACTATATAGCTACATTATGACAACTTATCAATCAATTTTATTGCAATCATTTGATACAATGATCAATATTATAGATCCACCCAAAATGGAGTAGCTAACTAGTAGCTACGTGTACGTAGCTATAGCTACTTTCAAATTAATGCTGTGAACACAGACCGCTTTCTTTTAGTCTCGTTCCCAGCCCGCTTTTTTCGTTTATGTTGGTGACGCCTTCGCCAACATAAAAAACGAAAAAAATCGGGCTGGAACTTTCCTTGGGAGTGGGGCTTTATCGATTGGAGATTATATTCAATTGATAGCGCTTATTGATTGGGGATTATAAGCGCCATTTTCTGAGGGGGCTTATAATATTCAATCGAAAAGCGACCCCGAGGAAAGCGGTCTGTGTTCACGAGACTGACTACTTTCAAATGTGGTTGGTGCATATGTAAACTGTGGTACAAATGTTTTTCATTAGCTATGCTGGTATTAGCTAGCTATGCTTAATTAATAACCACCCATCCTGTTATGCTTAAAATTATGTTAGCTGCATATAGTTAATTGCATAGCTCAGGCCTAATATGCATATAGTTTTTATTTCAACTGTTGTTATTTTTATTGCAACAATATAGCTACATACGTAATTCACTATAGTACAAAGGTTACATGTGTTATTATTCACCATATACATAGTTACCATACCACAGCAAGTAGATAAATTGTGTTGTTGTGTCATGTCCTTTCTTTTAATCACTTAGGTAGCTATGTGCATGTCACAATAAGAGCTAGTATAAACATTGCAGAGATATATGATACGTATATAATGTCTTCTGTTCAGTGGTTTGTGGTTGCTGTATAATTATGTATTTAAATTTGCAGTGGGGATTATAATAGAAGTGCTTATCTACTAGAATATAATTTTACATCTCGACTAGCTAGCTATATCAGATATCAAACCAGATACCATGCAGTATCATGCATTCTTAAACTTAACAGCTATAATCAGCTGCATGTGATGTACATGCATATGCGTACAGTATATATATATATATATATCAATAGATACATAGCTATATACTTATACGTAGCAATATATAATTATGTCACTGCATTATTTGTGTAATATAGTGCAATGTATTAATTGGCTTAATGCATAGTTAATAAACTGTATAGCTATATAATCACATATAATATATATATATATATATATATATATATATGCACATGCATGTATAGCTAAGATCATTATAGTCGTATTGCTATGATCTAAAGGCTAAAGGTCGATTAAGTCATGTCATGACATAGTACAAAGGTACAATGAGTAAAAGGTAGCTTTCAAGATACTTATACACAATGCTAACATAAAAATAATTAGCTATAGCTACTATAATTACTATATGCAGCTAACTGCTAAATTAAATTTTTACTAAACGAGTCCGGATTTCCGTGTACGCAAATTTTGGCTACGTATAGCTAGCTATATATAGCAAGTGAAATTATATATATTTGCTCATATCGACGAGTGTAGTTCAGAAATGTATTGTCGAAGTGTATTGCTGCAGCTACTACTAACTTTGTTCATTACAATTGTCACCAGTCAGACAGCATGTGATAATGCTCAAGCAGCATTGCGTAGTAATCAGGCTTGCTTCAGTGCTTTCGTTAATATAGGGAATGCTATCGGTAATAATGCAACCATAAGCCTGGAAGATCTTAACGCTTATTGTATACCCGAATGTCGCGGTCTTGCCAACGGACTAGAAGCTTGCGATGATGATCCCGATGATACGCCCGCTGAAGACATTAACAGGTTTATTTGCACTACCGATGATGGTATGAGCTGTTTTGACTTCATAAGATCATCAACATTTACTAACTTGTCATCTGCTGTTGAAGGATCTGGGGCTTGCGAGGATGACATAATAGATGGACAAATGTGTTCCCCAGGTTGTCAAACGGCATTTCAAAATTTTATAATCGAGGGTGGATGCTGTATTGCAGAAGTGTTTGAATTCGCAAGTCAATTTGCTGATGACAGTCTCGATGAACTACTAGCTCAATGTCCTGTGGACCTTTCTCAAGGTGGTACTTGCACAGAAATCGGTGGAGCTAATGGACTTAAGGCATTTGGGAGTGTTCTGCTGTTTGCTGTAGTCATTGCACTGGTCTAAACTTTAACTATATATATACGTAGCTATATATACGTAGCTACAGCTATAGTTAGCTATAGGGCTTACATTGATTATACTGATATATAAAAGATTTGTTGAAGTATGTAAAGCTATAACTACGTATACTGTATATGTATACCCACCGGCTAGCGCACGTGTTATATGTTTTTCAGTCCATATAGCTATAGCTGTTATACCTATGCAGCTACGTAATAGCTATAGCTATAACTATAGCCAGTGGCTATAGCTCATGCATGTAGCTAGTAACTGCATGATTTTTAGTTATACATAGTCTAGCTACAAGATTTTAGCTCTTTGTTTATTTAATAACTTTACAGCATAGCTACATATAGCTACTGCATGTAGTACAAATTTACAATCATGTCAAGTCGTGGTATGTATTGTTAAGTTGGTTGCATGCTGATGACATGCAGTGATGAGGGCCTGTTAGTATCTATATATAGTGCTAACAGCCACATACTATGATGAAAGTTCTGCCGGGCTATAGCTACATATATATACATGCATGCAGTGGGAAAACCTAGAGATATCATGGAGTCATGTTTACAAAGGTGTTAGCTATAGTAACCATGTTTCAAAAACAAGTGTGTTTACATAATTACAATGCCACCATAAAACGCCACCCAGGCCAAGGAGAGCGGTCCGTGTTTACGACTGCATGGAGACCAATTTCAAATGTGGTTGGTACATATGTAAAATGTGTACTGTCATGCTACAACAGGTCCCCCCAAAATTGGTCCCCCCGGACCACCCATGGCAGCTGCAGCTGGTCCCCCCGGACCATTTGTAGCACTGCAGATGGTCCCCTTGAACCAACGATGGCGCCATGGTTGGTCCCCCTTTGCCATATAGTTGGTCCCCCATGATTCAGCATTGTTTGCCGAAAAAAAGTATAGCTATATAGTTATAGCTATGTGTTGACTGCATGTTCTTCCCGCGAAGTTCTTCATCAATTGCAATTCTCAGCACATGCAGCCAAGCGCTTTAGCTATAGCTAAACGATATATATATGATTGAAAAAAGTATAGTTTAGTCGATGCATACATGCATGGAACTTAGTAAATCTACTCCGGCCGGCAGCAGGGGCGGATCCAGGGGGGGGTCTTTGGGGTCTGGAGACCCCCCCCCTCCAAGTTGGGTCTTATTCTAAAACAAGCGCTTCAAATAATTATTATTATAGGCGCTAAAATAATTATTAGTATTTGTACTTTTAAGCGCTATAGAACCATGTCTGAAGATTCACGAAAGAAACAATGCACCACGGATATCAGAACTTTTTTTGCATCTGAAAGGTTAGTATAAATGATAAATTGCTGACCGGAAAGTCAGCTACTTCGGTGGCCACGTGCTAACATTCCGTAGCCTCATTTGCACGCTACTCCAGCTGAGTGCGATCATCCCGCTAGCTATATATGCCGGCCGCCGACATACCATATCCATATAGCTGAGCACGCACAGTATAATAAAGCCGGCTATAGCATAGCTACCGGCATACTTGTATAAGTTTTCGGGCCCCGTATTATATAGGCCAGCTATATTTAGGCTATAATCTTTTTTTATATATATAGCTAATATATATAACCGAGTATATTATAACAATATATATTAGCGATGTATAATAAATATAGCTACGTATATGTCTAGTGTATGCAGCTAGCTAACTATTAACTATATATTTACGGCTATATAGCTATATAGTTAGTGCATGGGCTAGCTATCAGTCTACTGCATGGTATATGCACAGATCAGCAATTGAAGAACAACATGGCCCTCAACGTAATCTCTTGCAAATTCCTGAAGAGGAGTTACAGGAATCTGATAGCCATACCATCATGTCTGATTCCATAGAACCTGAAGAGTCCAGCATGCTATTGGTTTCTAGGGAACTTCAACAGCCAAAGTTTGATGTTATTATTTTGGATTCTGATGAAGGTTCAGATAACATAGAGCAGCTGGATTGTAGTGAGACACAACCTGATGATGATTGTGTCAATGATACATCCTTAAATGAGCTCATAAGTGCTGATGAACAGCCCCGAACGTCTAGCCTTGATGACCAGTTAAGTAGCAGTTTTTCAGAAATTCAGCTTGTGGCAGTTGGCAGTGGAGACTTCGGAAGCATTGTACAACATAAAATGCATCTCACCGACCATCAAAAATTAACTCTCTTGAAAAAGCATTTTGTTCCAGCCTCTGATTACAAGTTTTCCATGCGTGTCATCAATGGAATTCAAAGACATTTTCAACACAGTTGGCTTAGAAGGTATCCTGGATTGGTATGTTCGAAGTTACAAAATGGAGGCTATTGTAAATACTGTGTTTTATTTGGCAAACATGAACCATCTGTAAAGGAACTTGGTGTTTTTGTTACTAAACCTTTTACTAATTTCAAAAAGGCAACTGAACAACTAGGTGGACATTTTCATGGCACAGGAGTTTCAAAAGGAAGTAAAACTCACCATAATGCTATGCAGGATGCAACTACTTTCATGACAGCAATGGAAAAGAAGGGTTCAAGGATTGATCATCATTTAAGCTCTTTACATAGCAAACGAGTCGAAGAAAATCGTTTGAAAATACGGTCCATAGCAGAAACTGTAATCTTTTGTGGAAGGCAAGGGATAGCTCTCAGAGGTCACCGTGATGATAGACCTTCGGTTGAAGAAGATCCCAATGGAAACCATGGTAACTTTTTGGTTTTGCTACAATTTCGTGTACAATCTGGTGACAAAGTACTGTCAGACCATCTGAAATCAGCTGGTGGTAATGCAACCTATACCAGTAAAACCATTCAAAATGAACTCATCGAAATCTGTGGTGATATCATTCGTGATAAAATTTTAGCAAAGATTCGTCAAGCAAGATATTATTCAGTTATTGCTGACGAGGCTACTGATGTTTCAAACGATGAACAATTATCTATCAGCATTCGATACGTTGATGATGGAACACCAACTGAAGTGTTTGTGACATTTTATGAATGTATTACAGGTGTTACAGGGAGAGCCATAGCTGATAACATACTTTTGAAACTTTCTAAATGGCAGTTGGAGTTAGAGCATTTGAGAGGACAGGCATATGATGGAGCAGGGGCAATGGCTGGAAAATCTAAAGGAGCAGCCTCTCACATAATCACCAAGCAACCAAAAGCATTATTCACTCACTGTGCATCACACAGACTTAATCTCTGTGTTGTAAAATGCTGTAGTATTCGAGAAATAAATAACATGATGGAATCAGCAGGCAAAATTTCTCGCTTTTTCAATAATTCACCTAAAAGGCAACTTGCTCTATAGAACGGTGGATTGATGAACTTTTCAGTCACCATGAGAAGCGAAAAAAAGTCAAAGACATGTGTCACACTCGTTGGGTGGAACGTCATGAAGCATTTGAGGTTTTCTTAGACCTGTTCATGCCAATTACATGCTGTTTAGAAGAAATAGCAAATAGCTCACCAGCAGATTGGAATAGTGAGACCAGATCTGATGCCCAGTCATTTTTTCTTACCATATTTTAGGTTTTCGTTTGTTGTAGCATTAGTCCTCACAGAAAAGGTTCTGTCATACGTCAAAGGGCTATCTGTTAAACTCCAAGGTCAGTATGTTGATGTTGTCCGTGCTCACAATACTATTGAAAATGTCAAGTCCACTCTGGCTAAGCTTAGGTCTGATGTTGAATCCTTTCACAGGAAAGCATATAGAGAAGCTTTACTGTTATGCCAAAGTGTAGGCATTGAAGAGTCAACTCCTCGAGTTACCAGTAGACAAAAACATCGTCAAAATGTCCCTTCTGATAATTCCAGCGATTATTACAAACGCACGACAACAATCCCCTTACTGGACCATCTAATTAGTGAGCTAAACGCAAAGTTTGATTCAAACTCTTCCCAGATAGTTTCAGAATTTATGCAGCTGTTGCCTTCAGAGATAATAAAAAACCCTTCAGATGTTAGCATCGCTGACTTCCAGTCCCTGTTGGAGTTTTATGAAGATGACTTGCCTTCAAGTAGATCTTTTGAATCTGAGCTTAACTTGTGGCAAAACTACTGGAACACTGAGGAGCATTTGATGACAGCTGACAGATTAAATACTCCTGAAAAAGTATTAAACTACACAGATAAGGACATGTACCCAAACATTCATGCAATAACAATTGTGATAGCTACTCTGCCAGTGACAAGTTGTGAATGCGAGCGATCCATCAGTATGCTGAGATTCATAAAATCTTCTCTAAGGAACACAATGGGTCAAAACAGACTTAATGGACTGGCCATGCTATATTACAATAGACACATTTCACTCAAGCCTGATGAAGTAGTGCAAGAGTTTGCAGCCCGTCATCCTAGAAAACTTTTAATCAATTAATGAATCCACCTGTTTAGTATTTAGTTAATTATGGTTTTAGGTATATGTACTAAGCTACGTATCGTAACTAGTAGCTTTCTGTGGCAGCTGGCCCCACCATCAGTATCTCACGTACCCGTGCACGTACGTAACAGTTCAAATAAAGTACTATCAACTTTGTGCTCTGTGTACACAACTATTACTATTATGATATACGTACCTTTCAAAGGACTGAAAGGAGTGAGCTAGCCATCTAGCTAGTACTCAAAACGTCGAGTTGCCGATACAAGCGCCATTAAGAATATTTTAGATAATTATTTCCGGTTAGTCTACTAATCATTTGACTGGTTTAATATGGCGGATGTCATGAGCAGTCGCGTTGTGAGGTTAAATGGTTGAAGTACTGAAGATTTAATCGTCACGAGAAGTCTGTACGTCATTTCTTCCAGGAATTTAACATTCAGCTTATCGGTCATTAGGACCCGTCATTCTGTTGTGTTACGCGAGGTATCACGGATCCGTTATTTAATGGAATAAGGCAGAACAACTCAGCTACGTAACAGATGGATGATCGATTGTGAGCATTACAAGTGAAGAATTGCGGAAACAACTAGAGTAGATCACTCAATGATTTGAATTTATGCTCACGTGAGGAATTGTCGGCAGAAGCACTAAAAAGATTTTGGCTACAGGAAAGAAGCAGCGTGATATAAAGTATCATTAGTAGCCTATATGAATGCACAGGGTTCCATATAAATAAGTAACCAAGCACACTTAAATATCCCGATGGTATACTATACGTAGTTATACAATCACTGAGCTGCAGGAACAGCAGCGAGTAGCTTCATGCATATATATAGTGTTCAGTAGGTTACAATGCACTTTTTCATTAAAAAATAATAATGTGAATAATTGCAATATATTATATAATACGTAACCAATGTCTCAACTGAGACCCCCCCTTCAAAAAATCCTGGATCCGCCCCTGGGCAGTATGATGTTATAGCTATACTGCCGGAACTACATCCTCAACATAATATTATACATTAATTATGCATCTGCAGTGATGTATAGTAGCTATATATTAAACTGAAAAAAGGAATTAGCTAATTATCAGATACATCCCTATAGTTACACAAAATCTTTAGATCCAAGACTGCGGTACAAGCAGTAGAAATTAAAGGAGGAGGCTTCTCTGGGTTTTCAGTGGTGATAGCTACCAGAACAGATAATGTGAACCCATGCATCACATTGGACCTATATATACATAAAACAATGGAATCCTACAGTATCACATGATTTCATCTTATACATACGTACCCAGCGGCCTTTATAATCTGGATGGTTAAAACTATTTTCAGAACGTCCGATTAGTACTATATATATGCATAATAATTGATAGCTATGATATAGCTACGAAGTCTGTACTCATGTACAATCTTACCGGCCTTGCTCAAAAGATGTGTTGGTTTCTCAGATGTTTTACAGGAGCGATTAATAATGCCTGCTGTGATAGTTTGTGCTATTACTGAATAACTACAGTATCACGTCGCAGTGAAACTAGCAACCTCAAATATCCATTGACAATCTATTGACACATAATGTGTATGTACACACGCAGCATACATATGTATATAGTTGTGTATATTTATTACCTCACCTTTGAGGTGGGGACCATCTGCAGCATGACAGTACCAACACATTACATCATATGCAAAACAAATTAAATTAATGTTATTCATGTGACATTCCAATGTGTTGGGGCATGTCATACATGTGCATTCTATGGTTAGTTGTTATCATCACATGACTCATGATCATGCAGTGTGGTATTCAGTTATTAGTACACAATCACATGACTCACAAATATTACACATGTAGCTACCATCACAACCATTTGAGATGACCACAATAATGCAAAACACAATACAAAGGTCATAATAACTGAATACCACACTGATCATGAGTCATGTGATAACAACTATTCATAGAATGCACAAGTATGACATGCCCCAACACATTGGAATGTCACATGAATAACATTTATTTTGCATATGATGAATGTGAAGTAGCTAAGTCATTGATCGTTGTACTGTGTTTTGCAATACAGTGAATCATTGTGGAAGATGAGATCTTGTCATGTATACGTATCTTAATTGTTACATTGTAATACTCATATATGTATACTGTAGCTATAACTAATTGTTCTTGGTAGTCATCACTTTATGAATTCTATGGACTATGCTTTAAGTTACTTGATAATGACTGATAATTAAGCCATTACATAACACAGTGTTGAGAGCCTACACACTTAATACATTCACATTGCACAAACAGAACTAGAACTATTAGCTATTATAGAACTATAAACAATGGGTGGAAATGTTATCATTCTTTGTGTGACCATGCACAATAATTATGTGGGTGGATATATGTGTGTATACTGTTGATGTTTGTTGTATCCAATCATAGATACTTAACCACTCTAAGTATCTATGATCCAATGCATGTGCAATACGCGACACGGGACACAGGGTTGAAACCGGGTGGGGTCATCCGGGTCAACCGGGTCAACCGAGTCTGAACCGCTTTATAAAATATCCGGGTCCAACCCGGATTGGATCACGTGCGATAATAATGGCGTCTGGAGGTGAAAGCCGCCGCGCACAGTCGCACACCTCGAAAGTTTATTTATATAAAATTCAAATACTGCTTTTCAGTGATCACTCGTTGGGAATTGGGATATAATTAGGATTAATGCCGCATGAAAATGCTGCACAAGTTGTCCAGTAGGAGCCACGCCCAGTTTATGCGTACGATCGAGAATACATATGAATAAAGCTGTGTTTGTTTAATATATAGCCTGCATCTACATGCTGTAACGGAGAACCAATTAGTATAATTTGTAGTGCCCAGAATGTAGGTTTCGGCGCAAGCCTCTACTTTAATTAAACCCGGTCACATCCGGGTCTGACCCGGATTACTATCGGGGTCAGTGGGTCATCCGGGTCAGTGATACTGCATGACCCGGTTTCAACCCTGAGGGGACACACGCGGCAGTATGACGTAGCTATAGCTACACAATGTTCAAACGGACAAAAAAACCGGAAAGCAAGAACGGGGATTAACTCATAAATCATAAAAATTTAATAGCCTTTGCCTTATTTTCCAATAAGATTTATAAAGCTGCATGTGTGAACCAAGCCATGCAGTATACTGTATTATTGTGACTAACATCTTGCTCATCGCGTATGCAGGGCGGCTTTATCAAATAAGGCACCCTAACTGCGGTATAGCTATACTAATCACAGGATAGTTTACATTATACTAGAATGATAAAAAAATTAAAAATTTAAAAGGTAAGTAGGGATTGAATTCAATAGTGCTACAAAAAGTAAGGAAACAAGGAATAAGATTTTGGGACGAGAGAACATTCTGGCATGAGATAATTTATAAAAGTTTAATCCCTACTTTTGGCTCACTTCAGCAGGTTTGCCAAAAGTAGGGATTAAACTTTTATAAATTATCTCATGCCAGAATGTTCTCTCGTCCCAAAATCTTATTCCTTGTTTCCTTACTTTTTGTAGCACTATTGAATTCAATCCCTACTTACCTTTTAAATTTTTAATTTTTTTTATCATTCTAGTTTGTTTGCTTTTTATACATGCTAAGCATTCATAATAATCTTTCAGCAGGCGCACAAATGTTACAGGCGCTTACGTAATAATTATGCTTGTTTTCAGGCGCTTGTTAACAACGCGCTTACATGGCAAAGCAGCTGTGTGATAGCAAATAACGCTCGAAAAACAGCAAAAGCTATTTGTCCAAGGCTATAATCTCGAAGTTCACGATGTAATAAAGTACGCGCGTACACGCGAAAACATCGTGCCATGGTGCCACTGTAACTAATTATATCACGTGCAAGCCAGGTTTCAGCGTGACGTAATAAGCAGAAGCCGTAACAGGCTATCGTCACCTTCGAAGGTGAGATTCACACCTTGCTAGGAATATAGAAGAACAAGGAAGGGAATGAAGGATAAAAGGAATCGCCATGGCGCAGTGGGTAATTCGTCTTCGGAACAACATTTTCGTAAATCCGCCGCCATTACCTTTATTGTGTGAAAGTTCTGGAGCCCTACACCTAGCGCAACCGGGTCTTACGGCAGGCAGGCTGGCTGGCAGGCAGGCAGGCAGACGAAATACAGGTGAATTTCGAAATTTTCAAAGTTGGCTGTAGGTCGAAATATTCTACTTGTCGCTTCGTTTTACCAAGGTACAGCATCATTACAGCCTTGCCAATGCATTCCAGTCGGTTTTTTCGGGTAAAGCCTATTGGAAGGTTGTTTTATGAAGTGCGAAAAATCGGGAAACCATACAATTTCTTACCAATCCCTACTATTAAGTACTACCGTACTTAATGATACTACCGTACTTAATGATAGTTAATATTATAGCTATACTTTTATAAACTCAACTTGGAGCACTCACTTCGTCAGCACGCTTGATGCTAGTCAGAGTGATCATGCAAGCTGTTTCCAGCGTTAAGTATAACCATAGATAATACACACCCCTATGGATGTGAAACTAATCACGTGCATGCGCGCATGGTTTTCTACAGAATACAAAAGTTCCATCCTAGTTTCGCGCGCCTAAAAAGGCGACAGGTGGGTTGAGATTGTGAAAGCCGGTGAAGACTTATAGGTCTTGCTGTTCATTATCAGAAGCATTTTGGTGAATTATTCGCAACCTGAAACCACAAATGACAGGTTGGTTATTATATTTGTTTTTGGTCAGTTGTAATTTTGTGACCATATTTTCAGCCCAACGATTAGTGACTTTGCGCTACAGCTACCAGTGATGCATCGTGTTCCTTTATAGAGTTGTGTGTAATAAACTAGGTTTTAAAGATTTATGCCAGTTTTAAAAGGTAATTTAGCCTTGGTGCACTTATTTTTGTGAACGTATATTTTCTCGGTAGCTACATGTTCTACCCTGAGCTTTGAATTTTTTACCATTTAATCCTTACCAGTTACAGTGTGTAATAAAACTAAAATCATTGCCGCAGCATGTTTGAGTGTACTAATACCGCAGCATGTTCGCCGGAGTGTACTAATAATCACTTTTTTAAATACCGAGTAAAAAGCCGTGTTCTCTCCATACCCTTCTACCGTATGGATAAAACCGAGAGGGGAGCAGGAGTGGGAGATCAGTGGATAAAACCGGGAGACCGGGAATTGGGAGATCACGAATTCTAAAGTTTGCCACGTGTGATCGTGACGATGGAATCACAGCGAATCAAAGAGTGTTGAAGGTACGTGAAGTCATTCTTTTAACCGAGAGAGAAGAAAGTGATTTGTCGGCTGCTGAAGCATATGATTTGACAAAGGCTGGAAGCGTTTACTGATAAGAATTTCACCCGGGTACTCGATCAGGCCGCACCGCCAACCCACCTGTCCAGCCAGAAGGTGAATCGATATTTTTATATGATTTAGATCTAAATGGGAAGTAAACAAGAAGAAGAAAGGGTAAATTTTGTTAAATTATATATACTAGTATTTTAATTGATGTTGCTATTAAACCGGCACCTCTGAGTCTGCATGTTGTGATGAGTAAGTACAAGAGGTCATTCACAGTGTTTTGACAAAATTAAGACATAGGAGTTATATCATGGTATACCCCTTTAACCCGCATATTCTTTTAAAACGCAATAATACGCAAGCATAGCCGAAAAAGGCATTTAAAGGCCTAGCCATGGACTGGTGCCAAAACGCAAGCGCTATATATTATATATGAAACTAATCTACAACTTATAACCTTTCTACCCATATAAAAACTTACAAGATATGTTAAAGAACTCGCTAGTTATGAAGCAAAGAAACAGCGCGCATTCTTTTCGCCGGCGTAATTCACCGCACCGGCCGCCATTTTTTTTGATCACGGTAACCGAAACTTTTTTAGATGCAGAATCACGTGAGGAACAAGATGGTCGAAATCATTTTTTGATGGGGGCTACGGCGGCTTAATTATGGTCGTTTTTACAACAGGATGTAGCATAAAAGAGAGAAAAGATGATTATTTTGTATCTTCTTCGCGCTTCAAGCTGCTCCTGAAGAAGACGCTTTTATCGGAGCTTCTTGCCGACATGATGGTTCCAATCGGACTGTAATGGTGAACAAAACAATATAAAAACTATTATTCTAGGCCTGTTAGGATTGAAACTATGGGAGTTTGTTTGGTTGCGTGTGTGCTCTACCAGTATACCGGTGATTGCGGGTTAAAGGGATACTATTGCGAGTCCCAGGTATAGCAAAGATAGTGTCATATACTGGACTTGTGATAATAGTAACTCAGGTAATACACTCTGTTTGCACTTTTTTGATTTTGAATCACTCTAACCTTTGAAAGTTTTTGTAAAAGTTTATGGCCTGGCCGTGGACAAACAATAAGGAGAGAATGTATCCCTCGGCGTGGGGATGTCTCACTCTGGTACTGTCAGGCGAGTCATGAATTGCTCCCAGTGTCTGTCCCATATTGTATGGGGGGAACAACCTCAGGCACGATGACCGGCTATGTAGGACAGAGCAGTCCACATGGTGTGTGCCTTATATATTATTCTGGGAGTGTTGTTGTTTGTTGTCGGTATTGTGGTATTGTAATCAATTGTGTCTTTATTGTTTTCCTTTGCAGGTTGGGTGGAGATTCACCATCTACCATGATTATTCTGAGTTATGCCTCGCAGACACTTTTGTTGTCTGCAATGCCTCACTACTGACATCCCGCTGCAGAGGATGTAGCAGGCAGCTAGTTTTGCTGAACTCCAATCTTCTGAGTGTGGAAAGAGCAAGTAACCCAGAGTCCATCCTGAAGCAGTGTTGGTACTATTGTGTTGTTGGTATAATACCGGCTTAAGCATGGTGGCGAGTGTTGTTATGTGATGTTACATTATGCATGCAGTATTGTCAGTTGTGCAGTGATCTTGGTGAGCTTAATATATTGTATGTGTGATGGGGTTAGATTCACATGTATTTGTATTGTACAGTAGATAGACAGTGTTGTCAGGGATTTGGAGCTTATGATATGTAAGTCTAGGGCTATTTATTTTTCCTTTTATAGTTGTGAAATTTGTCTTGTGTTTCATAGTGATGTACATGTTTAAAGGAGATGGAGTGTTTACAGTGTATGGTATTGACTAACTTGGTTTTACAAGTTGAGAGTCTGCGTACAGTTTTGTTGGATTTCATTGATTACATTATAGCGACTAGTACGTATATAGCTATAGTATATATAGCTATGTTGTTCAAATGTTGAATTGTATTATATTCATAGCTAATAAATGGCCGGTTGAACAATGTAATGCATGATCATGAGAGCCATGGTATAGCTGGTATTATTCCTGCATGGCCCGTCACATACGAATAGCATGCACACCCTTGCCTTTTTGCATCAGCAGAGGTAATGCATGTATGGCGCGCCGTGTAATTGTAGCTAATTGAATCGAAAAGCTGGGAGTTCACCATGCATTTATAATGGAGACTGTAGCTATAGCTACTTGCTAAGCAGCATATTCCATACATCATGTGATCTCCCAACTCCCGTCCCGGTTTTATCCACTGATCTCCCACTCCCGCTCCCCTCCCGGTTTTACCCATACCCTGTTTCTATAGTACTTTTAAGTACTTTACATCGCCCAGACTCTATCTTCATTTCTTCAGAATCATAAATATCCGTAAATGTCTCTTAATATATCCTGGCTTCACAGTTTATCACCAGGGGGCACGAAATCAGGTAGCACTTACTAGTTTTACATCCATGGGAGTGTGTATTATCTATGGTATACCGTATAGCCTAAAAATTTCAAGGGGGAAACTTTCGCTGATTTCACGGTTTTTTGGTCCACCTCGAATATTTTATCCTCAAAATATTTAGACAAAATTTATTATAATAATTATGTCGTGCGCTAATAAATTTGGCAGTTGTTTTGAGCGTGGTATTGCTTCAATGTATCTGTTACAGTATTTTAAGCTAAAGAGACCTGCTTTTCCCAACCCTAATGTCCCTTTAGCCAAAGTAGTGCCTTCCTTCCTCTTCACTCATGGAGAGAAGTGCGGCGCGACGAGACTAGACTGGTAGCTACTGTACGTAGAATGACTTGAATGGAAGCGTCCAAGGCGAGATTCAAAGGTACAATAAATATCCTTAGCGAGCCTGCTAAGGCAAATTTACCAGCTGTCGTGTTTGAGTATGCGCACACAAAATAGAATAATTTTTAAATAGAAGAATAATAATAATAGGCGCTTAGTTTTGTCAAGAAATCCGTGAAATTTTTATCATGAACAATTCTTTTTAAAGGAAATCTGGGGGCTTAACCTCGAAAATATTCCCCCTCGAAATTTTTAGGCTAGACGGTAACTAACACGGATGCAGCCGTAAACGACTGTGCCTGTATAGGTGAAAATATCTCATTTATACTACAAATACAATCCCACTATAGATTGATGATTAATTGATGATTGATTGATGGCTCTGGCAATAAGGCCATGGCCGTTCTTCCTTGCCAGAGAAATATAAAATACATAGCTACATGCATACATACCGGCATAGTATAACTATACATGATTACATGATTACATCAGTACATATACACATACACGCGTGTACATGCATGCATATCAGTCTAGCTATGAGTCTGTAACACCGGAAACAGTCTGTTGACTCGACCATCGAGTAGCTATATGTTGGGCCTTGCCGGCGAAGTGAGTATATATTAGGTAGACAAGCTGCTTTATCTTTTAGTTTATAAAACTGAGCTCGCAAGATCAAGGTCGGGATAAAAGTATCAGTATAGACTAATAGCTAACAATGTAGCTACGTATATAGCTGTCGATTTAAAATTATTTCTACCTTCAGTTGGGCGCTTATTTGATGAGGCACAGTATCATATAGCCTAAATATTTGTAGAGTCGAAGCAAGGCGCAGTAATATAGATACTAACTTATCTATTATGTTATAAGGTAACTGTTGCTATTATGGGACACTTAAGAACACTTCAATATTACTACTCAAAGGAAGCTTACAGGGACTTCAATTTTAATCCAGATACTCACCATCTCATTTACTTTAAACCACACAAAAATGAAGTTCAAAGGATAATTTAATCATGAGAACTTGTAAGGTTTTATTACATGACCACTGTGGGTAACTATGAGACAGTGGTGATATTATGAGACAACTTTGAGGCAGAACTTACTACTATGAAATGTAGAAACTATGTACAGCAGTGAAAATTGGATCATACTTTCATTAACATGCCTGCATCAAACTACAAAGTAATAAAGCATGTAGCTTTAACTGCTATGATGTATAATTGTACCATTTCCTCTCATGTGTAATTGCTGCATATTATGAGACAGTGGATCATAAAATGGGACAGTTCAATTTTCTGGTATAAATGTTAACAAACTTATGTATATATGGGTACATTGATGCTATAAAACCACAAAAGTCCTCTAGAGACAGTCACTACAATAATACTCCTCAGGAATAGCTATTAGTTTTTGAAATATTAGCACACTTCAAATCAAACCATGTTTCACATAGGTCACAGCATTACCATTTATCTCGGTTTCCCCATAAATTATGGCACACTTTGGGCACTCAGCTTCACTTTCTTCTGTGTTACTAGCTACTTCCTTCACTTTCTTCTGTACTGATTTTATGCAAGTTTTAGCTATGAACTGTGGTTATTTGCAACGTTAACAAAAGAGTCTCATAATACCAGCTGTCTCGTATTGTAGACACTTACCTTACTACTAATAATCACTTTATAAATGACACTAAGAACATATATTGCCTAAGTTCTAGCTTCCAACGTGGTCTTCGCGCCCTCTCTTGCACGTGCCAAGCTCTCACGTGATCCTGCCTTACAATAGCGATTTTCAACCTATATAGTTTTCCATACCTATGTTTCACATCGCTGAAGGATCGATGTAGTCGCTACTATTATAAAGCTTTTCGCATGGAACATTTACCAAGTAATTGTAATTTATGACAAAACTGAATTTATGAAATATAGTTTTCATTTCAGCGAAATTTAGACAAGTAAAGTTAAGATTTCAAAATTCCCCATAGGAAGCCATACATTTTTGAGCGTACGGAATTTTGAATGAGGATTTACGGCACCGTTACACACATAGATTTGATTGTGCTTCCGCGTTGATCTGGAAGCAACTCTTCACTGTTTACCGTTTCTAGGCAAATCAGGTATGCTGAATTTGAATTTCGTGTCTGTTTTTTGATTCATTGCATCGATGCTAAGTTTTTATCCTAAAAACCGTGATAAAATTGCACTTTTCTGCGTTATCCCAACGAGCCTTATACCTTGTTACACTATGATGTAGAGTGAGAAGACATTATTGTACAAATTTAAGTGCTTCGTTGTAATAAATAACTTAATGCTTAAAGCGGAATTGATTATTTGTTTGACCCATCAACTCGGGTGAAAATATTCAATTAGCTGCATTCTGTGAGGACCAACTCTTTTATTTGGCGTGTTTTACAAGTGATGGCATCCGACGGAGGAAATTTTCCTGGTCCTCGTTGTAAGAATGCAAATATCTCGATTGAAAGGCTTATGGATGGCGATGTATGTAAGCTCAGTTGTGATGATTTTACCAAAGGAATTTTATACGAGTTAAATCAGTAGCTATAGGAAAGCTAAGAACATAAATTAACTGGGAAGATTTCTATGGCTGGATTCAAGCACTGACTGAAGAAAAAGTGTCAAAACTGGCAACTTTAAAAGTTACTTTGTCTAGATTAGACAAAGCATGTGTCAAACTTAAAAGAAACAAACGGCATGATAATTTGGAGCTATTGATGGATGAATCAGGATTGGTTAACTGCGCAGAGGAGAAGAGAGATTGTCCTTGTACAGTAATGAATCCAGTAGTGACAGAATCAAGCACTTATGAACTAGAAACATTGCACAAAGTGAATATGGATTTAGCTGGTGAGCTGAAAAAGTTAGAAGCTGCTTTAAATGATGAAAAGCTGAAAACAGATGAACTAAGTGCTAAACTCAGTAAGTTAAATATTCGAAATGTGAACAAAAAATTGAAAAGAAGGGATAACAAGATCAAAGAAAGCCAATGCTGCATGGACAACTTAACAAAAGAAATTGAAGCTAAGTCTGCAGCAATAGCTACACTTGAGAATAAGCTTGAGTCAGCATGCACAGCAAGGAAAAGAATGTTATCGTAGCAAGCTTAATCGATGTCTTAAGGGATCCAGTGCAGCTCAAACTGTTTATGATGAAATCCAGTGTCAACTTGTTGCTTTTAAAGAAGAGTGTCAGTTAAAAATCAATAGTCTTGAAAGTGAAGTACGTAGTTGAACTCCGTAGTGAAATGCAGACATTAAGAGTAGAGTATGAGGAAATGCAAAGTGCATCACTGGTAAGAATGTTGACAGAATTAAAGTGCTTATCATACCAGCAAATAGCTGATGAATTACAAGGATGTGAAAACATAACATTGCATGCAGATGGTACATCCAAATTTGGACAGCATTGCTTAGTTTAGTTCCAGGAACAACTGACTGGTATAATGTAAAATATGATGGAGAAGATGAAATTATGTCATTCAATTTCTTAGTTGACATTAAGATTCTTATATGTATGCATGTAAGTGGTTAAGTATGTTGTAGCCTATTCTGACAGAATTGAATGATGTGTGAAATATTAACTACATATTCGATCCTTAAAATCCATGTTTTAGCTTGCAATATAGATGAATCAACAATTTAGCATTAGACTACATTTAATTGGGAATGTTTTAGTGAAAATTGCATGTTAATAGCATCTTTTAAACAGGAGTTATACAAAATAGAATTTAAGGTGTCATTCGGTGCCACTTGTATAATGTAAAAATGGGTCAATTTTGCCGTATGCAGATTTCTCCACATCAACAACTTGTTTTGCTTGTAACTTTGAGCAGGAACAACATATCTACATGTGGTTTGCATTAAATAAATCAGCATGAATAAAATAATTAGATCAAGTAATTAAAAGTTAGGAATTTCAAAAATTTAATTTTAGTTGGAAATCCCTACTGAGTTACAACCTCCCCTTGTTGGCAAGCTGATCCTTGGGGCAGCTGATTAATCAAACAGTAACGCATTGGCTTGTTGACGATCCTTCCGTCTTTTTATTCAGGTACAGTATCTTGACTTGACACTCTGTCACCATGCATCAGTAGTTGATGAGTTCGAATCCCTTTTGGTAGGCTTCCTTATCTGACGTCGCTTATGTGTCCGTCCATGCCCGACCCAAGGTTTCACTGTACTGATATCCTGACTTTTACAATGAGACAATCGCTGTAGTGACACATGTAGGTACAAATTATGAAGCAATTAAGTACACGCGTCTGCTAATAGTATATTAACGGCGTGCGCATCACAAATTTGTCACATGTGCAAGCGGCTATTGTGTGACGTAATAAGCAGAAGTGCGAGATTATAGTCACCTTCTTTCTTGACTTTCTCGCCTTTCAAGAAACAATAAAGAAATACTAAGGTGCAGTGGATGAATCTTCATGGGAACAACATGTAGTTTCGTGAATCGGGCGCGATTCTATTGTTGTGTGAAAAACCTTACACTAGTGCCGCGGAGCAAGCAGGCACTGAAGCCTGCCAGTCAGACCATGCAAACCTAGCTAATTTCAGTCGGTTTTCGGATAAAGTAGCTAGCTATATTGTGAGGTATGCTATTGCATTCTGTAAAGCATTTGATAAGGTCCCACATTAAAGATACTGAGCTACGTAGCTGCATGTAATTGCAATACTAATATGGCAGTCTTTTGAAATGGATAACCAAGTGATTGACCAAAAGACAACAAAGGATTGCATGTGCTAGAAAATAATGCATCCAACTATCTAATTGTCAAATCTGCAAGAAAACCTATGTAATCGACTAAGGGTGACACTCATTGAACAGCATTTATCAATATTAAGTTCCATCTGCCACTTAATGGTCTAGGCTAAAAGTGAGTCAATATCACTGGACCAATATTAACGTTTACTGCACCAGGACATCTGTCTGAAAGGCCATGTTTCCTTTTTGTATTTGTCACCTTTCCTTTTGCAGGATAGTTGGAAATTTCCTTCAAATTTCTTGCTACAGTATAGGGCAGAATTTCCTATAGAATTTACTTTATCAGTTGGGAACCTGGCCTTGGCATGTTCTGGGATCACACACATGACGAATTATTTGGATTTCCTTCGGTATTTTCAATACCTGGTAAAAGTATAGGAAATTTCAACTTTTTCTGATACAGTGTGGGGCATGCATGATGCAGTATCCTGTGTATGCGTATATTTTGCTGGACAGATGATATTTCATATTGTGCTGCTATATACACAGATGATATTTCATGCAGTATCCTGTGTATGCGTATGTTTTGCTGGGCAGATGATATTTCATATTGTGCTGCTATATACACAGATGAAATTTCATGCACATGCCCTGCACACATGTAAACCACACATTTCCTAATTCTATACAATGTAGATTAACAACAGTACATGCAAGGTTGAATAGGAACTAACTTACCTATCTATAATATAGTTTTCGTTATGTATAAATAACCTGTGATTCATAGTGAAACATTTAATTGTGGGCTTGGGATTTGAAATTTCTGACACTAGACATGTGCAGGACACATCAAATGTTCTTGAGCATAAAATTACAAATAATGCCGTAAAGCATTAATTAAATTAATTGTGCCAATAACATGACATTTCCTATTCATTGAAAATTTTCTGTAGATTTCCTGCAGCTTTTTAAGGCAGGAAATTTGACTTTTCCAATGATGTAGGTACATAAGATGTGCCCTGTACTTTTGGATTCATTCAGTTCTAGGTGAACTGTCCTACAATAAAGGAAAGGTGCATAAGAATTCCATATGTCAGATGCAGGCTAGGCAAAGGAAATTTGATGGCTACATGTCCTGCATATTTCCTTACCTTGTAGAACTATAGGAAATGTCTATATTTTTCCAGTGTATCCTTTTGGAGAAGTGCAGTGTCAAGTTCGGATTGAATTGATATGTGTAAAATACAGTCATTGACAAAAATTCTTATAGTAGAATGTTGGATACAACCAGGAAGATCATTTACATATACGAGGAAGAGAAGCGGGCCTATAGGACAGTACCTTGAGGTACGCCTGAGGTAATTAACTGAGATAAGTGAAGAGGATAATATATGCCATCAATTACGACTTTCTGGGTACGACCAGTTAAAAAAGATTTGGTGTATGTTGTTAATGATGCACTCTCAGGCTGGTACCATGTTAAGAGTGGAGTTCTGCAGGGCTCTGTTTTGAGCCTGCTGTTATTTCTCATATACATCAATAATAGGTAAGTGCAACCCTAAGTAATTATTTTTAGCTATTACATATGTAACTAAATTTTGTACTAGAAATTAGCGACATCACCATATAAGCTGTCTATAAGGCTGCGGTAATTATGATCAAATAATTTTTAGCATATATAATGCAAAGAATTGTATTTTGTAACTGCAAGAAACTGGGTCTTTGGTCATGTCATGCAAAGCAGATTGATATATTCCAATATAACACTCATGCAGACATTCTATTAAAGCAGTCAGGTTTAATTAAGCCACTCTAATAGAGCAGTCGGATATGGGACTAAATTTTGTTAATCTAATCAGTCGTATATAGCTATATTATGTAATGACTCTATGCTACTTATACTGTAGCTATGTAGCTAGCTAGCTGCAAATATTGTGTATTTGCAAGACCATTTAAACAACAACATTAATTTTAGGAAAACAATTGTACAATTATACCTATGGTTACACCTAAAACTGTAAACATAATAGCTATGGGTGTTTTGTAAATTCTTGAATAGCAATTATCTACTGTTCAGCTCCTGGATGACTTTTGTGGTACATAGCTAGCGACTTAAAGTAGTTCCAATACTGTCACAGTTGCTTATATCACAGAGTGTTTGTCCTGTTCTGACACATATACTAGACAAAGGAAATATCAGTATAACTACACATGTACATAATTATACTTTCTGATACTACATATACATAGCTAGAGTAGTTACAGAAAATATTTACCAGTCACTGCAGCCCTGTTTGAACTTTTCACCAACTTGGTATACTTTATCTCCTATCTGACATACAGCTGCAGCTATATAATAAATCATAAGTACTTTTCATATGCTATATACATAGCTAGCTATATATTATGTACATATACACATAAATATTTAAATTTAAAGACATAGCTAATCATAATAATTAACTGCCATTAATTTTAAATCTCATCACAAATAGGACACTGGCCTACAGCCTACTGGAGATGTTGTTTCACTACGGCACTTGATCAGTAGCTAGCACACAGTAACTACGTATTACTAAGTAGCCATGTACATGCGTACGTACATATGATTACGTATATTAATCTTAGCATAGAGTACTAGTTATATTACTATATATTATGTAGCCAGCTAATGTAATGCTATATATGTAGCTTGTATGGTGTACAATGTAGTGGTAGAATTGTATGATTTCTAGATTTCCATTAACAGATGTTTAGCTATAGCTATAGCTACACCAACACAAGCATTATTCGCACATGTAGGAACAAAGACTACTATAGATATGTACCTCCTGTCATAGGTTACCTAGCTAGCTATACAGTAATAATGTGGATTATTTAAAGGCGCTTACCACCAGGAGTACACTTCACTGCTGGTGGACAAGGCGGTCCAGGGCATAGTGTAGGCACTAGGGAACACTCCTGATTGGCTGGACATCCTCCATTGTCAAGATCACATGATGGTTCACAGAATGCTTCGCCAGTTGGCTGATAAACTTTACACTGAGAGCCAGTAGGACACTTGCGACTAGTACAAGCATCAACTGTAACAAGTAGCAATTTGAAATAAATGCATTATATTTACATACGTACGTATAACTACTATATAGTATACGTATGTATGATGTGTGACTAAAGATTATCAAGAAAAACTATATATAGTTGGTGAACACTGACCCTTCATGATTAACACAAATAGCTAGCTATTTATATAATGTTGAGAGTAGCTAACCAATTTGACATTTATGCAGCATTCAATAAAGAATCTCGTGCAGCTTACAGATTTTGAAAATCTTAAACAATTCATCAAAATTTTACCCATCAAATTTCCAGAGAATTTAACCCATGCATCAAATTTTACTAATCAAAAGTTTGGGATTTAATTATCCATTCACTGAAGTTTTCCTATAAATATGTAATTATACTAGCAACATGTGTATATATGTACGTATATTATATATACGTAGCTAGCCTACTTACTACGAGGTGTACACTTCACTTCTGGTATACAAAGGGCTCCAGGAATACATGGAGGATACACTAGGGAACATTCCTGGCCAGCAGGGCAGCCTCCATTGTCCAGATCACATGATGGTTGACAGAATGCTGTGCCGGTTGCCTGATGAACCATACACCTTGAACCAGTAGGACATCTGTGATTATCGCAGGGATCATCCACTGCATAGCACATGTTGAGAGATAAATGGTATAAAAGGTGTAATTTGTGTATTTTCTATACATGTACGTATTTAACTACATTAGCAACGTACATAGCTAGTTAGCTACATACATAGAATAAGATTTAGAAATTTATTAAAGTCTTACCACAAGTAGGACAACATTGGCCTGGAAGGGTAACAGTTTTCTTTCCAAGAGCAAGACAGTCAGGAAGTGCACAAAGAACAAGCTACAAGTTTAAAAGATGTAGGACATAAATATTGGTAATTATATGTATGTACACAGCTACGTATATATACAATAAATTTTAAATCATGTGCGTTGCGGTTTGGTTTCTTGGAATTGTTACCAATATATGTTAGGTGCATACGTACATACATACGTACAGATGGATGCATGGTACAGCTAACTACAGCAACTTACTGCACAGTCTAAATTTATCAGAGGGCACTGTTTAGAATTGACACATTTGTTGTTGACAGTGTCAATCACCTGACCATCTGGACATCCACAGCCTGGATTACACGAGAAACGACATACTATCTTTTTATAGTTGGTACAAGTGAAGGGGCAAGGTTGACACTGGTGAAATATTTGTCCCTTTACTGAACATAAGGCAGCTAAAAGAAAAACAAAACACATTTCTCCTGTCATGGCACATAATAACGTATTTTGTACATACGTAGCTAGCTACAAATATGTACGTACATATAGTTGCAATAGAAAGCTATAGAACATTAGTTAACAATTTAGCTATGTATAATAATAAACAAGAAATATCGCTCCTATAAGGCTTACTAGGAGTTGGAGAAGAAATGCTTTCTATGCCATTGACACTAGTCAAGCTACACAATGCAGTCCCAACAACAAGCAGTAGAATCATTCTTACAGCTAGTTTAATCAACTACGTATGTAAGTACGTACGTACGTATATTGTAGCAATAGTATAATATGATAACACTGGCTTATAGCTACACTACTCAATTTTACCATTAGTTAGGTATTTATAGTAGTTACTACTAGCTCAATGGCTTTTGTTGGCAAACAATCCCATGATTACATGAAAATTATATCATTTTAGACGTACATATAGTTATGTATATACGTAGGTGTGAGAAGTATACGTATATGGTAACTTAGCAATTCCCACCATATCCCTGAAGGCTTCTATAACAATAGCATTAATTTATTTCATAGCTAAGTATGTATGTAACCAGTTCTGCACTTTTAAATTTGTGAGTAACCTAAATGTGACATGTTAGCTACGTATAACCTATTGAATGGATACGTACATATACGTATACTTATGTAAATGGAGACTATAGGATTTTTCACATTACTCCATGCAGAGTTTTAGCAAATGCATAGGGTACGTACATGTATGTTGACAGTAACTCCATGTACTATGTATACACATATGTTGACAAAGGCTTTGTTGATGGTATGCATGTAATTATAACAGTAGCTCTGAAGATCTGTAGCCAGAGTGACTAATTAAAACTAGACTTCCATGTGGCTGAAAGCAAGCAAATCAAACAAAACTATTGGGAATATTTATGCCATTGTGGCTAATCAATGACTGAGCAAACAATACAAAGACCATGGGAGCCTGAGACAGACTTATAAACAGAAGTTCTGCAGTTTTACATTTGTAAGGTAGCTACCAAAAGAACTTAAAAAATAAATGAAAAATTTAAAGCGAATTGCTACAGAAAGTTCATGCATAACAACTCCTTTCTTACTAATTATAAGTATACACACAATGGGATCTTTATACATATGTAACTATCATGTGTATAGTTATGTACCTATATTAATACGTAGCTACATACATACGTATGTTTTGATTATGATAATTACACCGGCTTTTGTTAAACATCCAACCAATATGGTTAGATTCTGGATTCCCAATAGGCTTAAGGGAATTATGCTGGAATAATTTTGGGAATTTTGATAGCAGATGGTATTCTGGAATTCTTTGGGAATAATGAGAAATAATTTGGGAATAATCAAGAATAATGTGTAAATAATGTAAATACGTACGTATAATTATATAAACTACACAACTAACATACACCATGTACTATGCAGAAAAGTAACAATGATATAGCTACACTGTAGCTAGCTAGCTACTTACAATGCGAGTTCCAGCTAGCCTGTTCTGAGTAGGCACATCCAAAGCTGCATGAATTATGTGAGCACTGGCTTGAATATATGTATATTCCTGGTTGCATACACTAAGACTACACCAACAGGGAGGCAACCTCAAACCTCTGATTATTGTGTTATTTGTGCATGCTAAGCTTGCATGTGAATATATAGCTCCATACTGTTGATTGATTATTTAAATTGTACGTAAATAGGGAATAATGATAGAAGGAGCAGCATAAAAAGAATAAAATTGAGCATAATGAAGAAATTTTGAGAGAAATTCAGAATAGAATAATGAAGGAAATTTGGAGCATAATTCCCACAAGCCTAATTCCCAATGTTGACTACCACTTCAGACTTTCTGCTCCACTGTCCCTGACATGCATCCACCCTGTCTGTGACATGTCATTGATGATTCTTTGCTGCTGCTGCAAAGTTTTACCAATTACAATTCACTGGACTTATTTAAAGCAATTTTCTGTGCATGATTGCCACTATTTGGGCCACCATTCCATTGTCCCTAAGAGGAGTTACTGAGGGGTGGTCTGCTGTTCAATGTCTTCTGCAGAGGTACTTGATTTGCTATTATTGTATTGTAGTCATAGCTATAACATAAAAATGGTTAGATCAATTGATTCTGTTTTACCTGTAACCAGCTAATAGTAACAGCCTATAAGCCATACATGTTTTATATATATGTACGTAGACAAAACACTCATTTTTATGATTACTGGGGGATATTTCGAACAAAGATAGGAAGAAAGAAGTTTATGATGTGTAGTCACACACTTAAAAGGATATCATACAAATTTATAGCTATCTGACTGTCTCAGCAAAAAAAACAATCATGTTTAGCTACGTACATGAAAACTTCTGAATAAACTCGTTTTTAATCTCATAACTCTGTAGTTGATTGTTTCCTGTAGCAAATATAAAACAAGTTTTATAGCTACGTACAAGTCATATAGTACTGTACTTGGCTAAATTAGCTAGCTAATACGTAGTACAAAAATGATTCAGCTAGCTACATTTCAACTAGCCATGCCAGCTATCATGATTTTACACAGTTATTTGCAATTACGTATTGTGTGAAGTACGTAAGTATACAGTAGCTACATCAGTGACTGACTTAGCCTACAACTCTCCATGCTTGCACATATTATTTGCAAACATGGAGGGCTTTAGGCTAAGCCAGTCACATTTAGTAGCTAAACCTTCAGCTTGGGCTATATTTGTACATACACTAAAAATTGTGAACTTTATAATTAGCTATGCATGTACGGTAGTACACTGCAAAACTGAAGTTTGATAGTCATACCAAATTGACCACTGGAATCATACCAAATTGAATTTAGTATGACTCCAGTGGTCAATTTGGTATGAATATCCTACAATTTGGTGTGAATATCCTACAATTTGGTGTGAATATCAAACTTCAGTTTTTGCAGTGTAGCTACAGGCTTAGTTATACAAGTGATAGCCTAGGTAGCTACATATAGAAAATCAATTAGTTTGTAACAGCAAGTAGTTTAGTAACTACATGCATAAGGCCACACAAACTGAAATAGCTATCTGTTTCTGATCCAGGCATCTATTAAAAATTGACCAGGTGACCATGCAGACTTTATATTTTATATTTTATTTCAAGATTTAAAACTAAAACTGGTTACTTTCATTGAATATAGCTATACACATTATTTCATTCATCCATTATAAATGTTGCTTAACATTTTTATTTTTATGTAAAGAATTATTTTATGGTTAATAAAAACGTTTTAGCTACTGCTTGGCAAAAGTGACCAGGCAGGCAGGAGGACCGGAAACACATTTTTAATTTGGTTTGGCCTAACTAACTAGAACGTATTATGAAATTAATTATTTAATCAACAGATGTATATGCACCGATATTTAGAGTGAATACAATAAGAAGTATTGGAGTCAAAGTGAAACATCATTTTCAGTGAAGCCCAAGAGTCAATTGCAAGGGTTGATTTTACTTTGATCATGGTCACAGACCGCAGTGTGGTTAATTGAGTATTGGCCTGGCACCCCCTTCAAGTAATGATGAAGTGCATGGGGATACAGGGCTGGTGGAAGTACATTAGGTTTGGTCAGGAAAAGAAACTGCATGCAGATGTATTCAAAGCATCCTAAACTTAGTCTCGCACTGCCAGTCACACTTATACACTTTTAAACAACATAGCTATAGCTAATTTTGTGCACGTTCAACATTTACATGTGCACTATAATCAAGTAACACTATACATATGTAGCTACGTATGGTAGTAGCTGTCATGTTATCTATAGCTGTGGCGGTAGAAGTAGGGGGCCATGGCCCCTCTTAAATTTTAAAATCTCCATAGGAATTCACCTTTTGCAAATGCTTGAGTTTAGCTATGTAAGTGGATCCCTAACTTTCACTAAGTGGATTCCCTAACTTTCAGTAACTTCCTCCACCACTGCTCTATATAGCCACCTATGTACAACCGTACGCCAGTATAATGTAACTACACATAATATCATTATGCTGGTTGAAAATTTAATCAGTTGCATATATATATAGCTTACATACATAGCTATGTAAATTCAATACATGCAGCTCTATATACAAATTACATATATATAGTAATAGAAAATGTTAATGCTATGTAGCTAAGATGTGGAGCAGCATCTAGTCAGTTTCTGAACAAGCAATCTGAGTACAGATGGGAATTCCTGTTCTTGAACACGTGCTATGCAAAAAGGAAAACATCATCATTACTTTGTGAAACTACAGTTAATTAAATAGTTAATACTCACCAGCCATTGCAATCTATCATGAATGTTTCACCAGGAAGGTAGACTTCATCTCCTACCTGACATGCTGTGACAATTAAAACAATTCTAATAGTTATTCAGTTCATATGTACATGTATATGCTAATTATTAGATATTAAGCTACACAGTAACCAACTTACTACAGACTGGGCAGCATTTGCCTCGAGGAATGACAGTTTTCACAGTTGGAGCAGCACAACTTGGAGGAGCACATTTAACACCCTACACACAGGAGTAAATGCAATTATATTAATAGTGAATAGATAGCATTGAAGTGTTAAATTTGGTAGTGTAGTTTTTGCTTGGAGAGTTACATATACGAATGTTTGACTTACTGCACACTTCAGGGAAGGGCACTGTTTAATGCTCACACACTTCTTGTTGATAATATCAAGAACTGTGCCAGTTGGACACCTGCAACCTGGAATGCATCTTTTACTACATCTTGGAAAAGGTCTGAAGCAGGTTGCAAAACAAGGTGCACACTTTTGGTACACTTGCCCACTTATCCGACAGCCTATAAAATAAGAAAATATATTTGTAGCTATGCATATAATTTTTATGTGTAGCTAGCTACGTATATATGTACCTAAGGCAACTTATGTATGTAACGAATTATGTACAAGGCTATTTGCAGTTAACAGACAACTTCTAGACTATACTGTAGTTTAAGTATTACTACATGCAATGTTATTCCAGCTGCAAATGATAGCTATTCAATTACAGCCAGAAGAATATCAAATATTCCTAATTTTAATTACATATATAGTAATTTATTGTTGTAGCTATATATATATGCATATGAACTTCTAAGAATAGTTAAAGATTTTTAACTACGTATGTAGCTACACTGTGCATAAGTACATACGTATAATATATAGTTAATGATTTTATCATGTATAAGGTACATGTACAGCTCTGCTGAAATACAAGATCAAAGCTACTTACGAGGTTGAGGTATGCATTTTACCACAGGTGGACAAGGTGCCCTAACACATTGCACTGTTTGTAGTAAACATCTCTGATTGGCTGGACATCCTCCGTTGTCAAGATCACATGATGGATCACAGAATGCTTCACCAGTTGGCTCATAAACTTTACACTGAGATCCTCTGGGACATGTACGATTATTACAGGGATTAGTAGGATCTCTAACTATAAGGATAAAGAATTAGTGTGAGAGAAAGTCAATAAATGCAAAATATAGTGAAATTAGCACTTTGTGCTTGAGACATGCTTATTGCTGGCATTTGCAATTGGTAGCAAGGTATGTAAATATTTAGCTTAGCAAAATGGTAAACTTTATCACTCTAGCTACGTAACATAATTGATTTATAAATACTGCAGCTATATCATGATCAGTAGTTAATTGTTCAATTTTGTGCATACGTAGCTACGTAGATAATTATGCGTATTTAAGAAAGTAGCTAAGTAATTTAAAATCTTACCACAAACACCGCAGCATTGTCCTGGTGGAACAACAACCATTTCTCCAGGAGGACAAACTAGACTAAAGCACAATACTGCCTGTGTATTAGGATAAAGTAAATAATACAATGTAGCGCATATAGCCAGTTACATACATACTTATTAATATATAGTTTAGATATTACACTATTATGGCATGTAGTTGGTTAAAGTACATAGCTATATATACGTATGTATGTATTATGTGTTACTTTAGGAGATAATGTGATATTATGTTTAGCACTATATATAGCTATAGGTTAATTTGTGTACTAATATAAGCCAGTTGTGTTTTTACCTACGTATTTGTATGTAACTATATACATAGTTACGTTTTCCATATTTACGGATTACTAAGTTTCAGAAAGAGTTAATGATATACCGGTAGCTACGTATGCACACTACAGCTTACCGCACAATTCACAGGTCCTGAACACTGTATGGGATCAACGCACTTATTGTTGACAGAATCAATCACTTGACCAGCTGGACACCCACAGCCCGGAGTACATATGGTGGGACACTGTGAAATGGGGTTAGTGCAAAATCTGGGACATGGTTGACACTCCTGAAATATTTGCCCCTCTACTAAACAACCTAATGTAAAGGTACATACATAGCTACATATATAGAGTTAACATTTTTGCATACGTACATACATACATACATACATACATACATACATACATACATACATACATACATTATATATATGTAGCTATTATCAAGAGTACGTACACAAATGGTGAAAGTATAATAGTGTATAGCTTACGTAGTTAAAAGCTATGTATGTACGTACATATGCATACAATTGTGTGTATGTGACATATGTACATATGTAAGTTTGCATAATAGTTAATCATATTTAATGGTTACTTGGAGTATCAGATTCTATGGCATTGACACTAGCCAGGCTGCACAGTGTGATCCCAGCAACAAGTAGTAGCATCATCTTTGTGGAGAATTTCTTGCTATGCAATATTAATGGTACGTAGCTAGCTAACTACATATTTATAGCAAGTTTTTGGAACTTACAAAATGGCTTTTGTTTGGGTGTATTTACATATAAGGATTATATTAGCTAATTGCAATGCTTATACTACCATAGGCTTCTATACAACTACATATATATGTATAATACAATGCTGTACCGGCATGTGCATGACCAAGTCTGTGAAAACAAGTCTTACCTGTACATCTGGCAATTGTATGAGCTTAAAATGAATACATACCTACCTCACTCTGTAGCTACACAGGCATAGCTACTAATAAGAGAGACTAAGAATTATAGCTATGGTCATAGCTAAATGATGCAAATTGTGGATGTACATTTCCTGCACTCCCTGCAGTAGACATGACACGCAACCTCCTAGCTTTGTCATGAATTGATTGGATGATTTGATTGGCTAATTTCAGTGCAGATTATCTGTTAGTCACATATGTATCTACGTACGTATATACATAGTATAGCTATGTATGTATGTATACTCTCATCATAGCAAAGATATTATAACTAGTGTAGCTAGATGACTACCTGTAGCTACTAGTATACACTGAAAGCAGAAAACTTTCCGCCCGGGTCCCAGCTGTGTGGCTCCTTTGGCTATCGCCTAGATTGTGTGATGCCTGGGGTTCAAGTCACCACTGGTCTGGGATCTTTCTTCATTCAATCATTAAAGTTTGGGTAAAGTTTAATAGTTGTGACTCCCCAGCCACAGGTTAGAGTATATGATATGTGATAATGTGACTGACTGTCTCCGAGTCACATCCAACTACGTATGTATACACACATTTAAAAGCCTTGTCAATAGCTAACAATGCATCATGCCAGCATTTATATAGTCCTATGCTTAATCTCTCTTGGGTCAAATTTGTATGGCTATAATTATAAGTTGCATGTCTTCAAAGTCATGAAATTGTAAAACCTGTTTTCACAGGCAGATTTCCCAAGAGTACACACAACCATCTCATCATATATATAACACATGGGTTGAAAACTGAGCACAAACATAGTGGGCTATATTTCCTGAGCTAGACAGCTATGAATGCAATGTATGGCTACTCATATGATAGTCGATTTACAAATGTCTTCTTTTGGTAAACACTTTAATCATTTCTTATCACATAAGGTAGGTTACCATACTATTATAGTTATATCAAAACTTACCCTGTAGGTGTGTGTATACTCTTAGACACCATACCCAAATATTAAATTGTTTCACAGACAGATTTTTCCAAAAACAGGATGAAGCAAATGATGTGCAGTCATTCATACACTGAATCGCAGCAAAGTTTCACCAACACACAGCTATTAAATATAGCTACGTAGCTATAGCTGAAAATTTCTCCCCTTAAATAGTTTTGTATATTGTGTGCTGCAGACTGTATCTCGTAGACTCAAAACAATGACTGTAGCATAATGCTATGCAAGTATTTAACAGAATGTTCATGACCAGCAAGTCATTGTGATTATTAAAATGTATTAATATTTTAATCATTTTAGTAATATTTCCGGTGATTAGTTCATCCACCAGAAAATGATAAGTATAATTATTATATACGTACATAGTTACACATTATGAACAAAGCTTATATATATGTATCTACAGTATATAGCTACAAGTTTGTACGCATGCAGTGAAATAAGACTCCTATTTATGTGGCTAGCTACATGATCAAATTTTATGTGTAGATAACATATAGCTATGTATATACGTAAGCTTAGCATGGTTTTCTCGTGTCTATCATGTTGTGTAACATGTTTTAATTGTCCTTTAAAAGTATGATCAAATTAGCTACTCAGAGATCACTTCTTGATGTAGCTACGTAGTAAAAATACATTATAACTGTGTAGCTCATTTAGCCATAAAGCATTAATGAAAGGGACACAATCAATAACCTGATATGCTAATAGTTAAGATTTTAATATATTTATCATACGTATAAAGGATTCTGTATATCCTTGCGTGGCTACTATGTAGCTATGTAGCTACGTACTGCATATTGATGAAGATGCAGTATATATCTCTATTTATGAATATGAATTATATATTTTCTGCTATGTAGCTACGTAAGTACATTATGTAGTAGCTACTAGCAATCCTTACTTACCGGTACTCTAGTTAAATGGCTTTTGCTTGCAAACTATACTTGCGTCCATATAGCAATAGTTAGCAAGTACTTTAAGGGTTTTCAAACCAAATAGCTATGTACATACGTAGTTAAGTATTATCGGGAAAATCCAATCCAGAATTAAAGTAGCTACATAATAATATATAATTTACTCAGTATTGGAGTTAGAAGGCTTGAATGATGATAGCTACATAAGAGTTTGGCATCCATTTTAGTGTGTAATAATCAAAACTTTATCAAAGTAGCTACGCAGCTGACAGCTATATGTATGTATGTAATAGGATCCTATTATGCATGTACCTATGTAGCAGCTATAGACTATTATTATGTTTACTGTTTCTAGGTGCAGTGTAGCTATAGTGTAATATATTTAATTTAATATTTATTAATATATTTAATATTTAATATTTATAATGTAATATATTTAATATTTTATTATTTATTATTAGCTATCGACCGGTGGTCATGCTTATCTTACTATAACAGCCATCGATGGGTAGTCATGGCTTATCTTACTATAATAGCCATTACTCCCTGCAGTAGACACACAACCTCCTAGCTATGTAATGAATTGATTGGATGATTTGATTGGCTAATTTCACTGCAAATTATCTTGTTAGTTATATTATATGTACGTACATACGTACCTACATACTTACGTACGTACACTCATCATAGCAAAGTTATTATAACTATAGTGTATAGCTATATAGCTAGATGACTATATACGTATATATGGACGTAACTATAGCTACTATTATAATTAAGTATACACTGAAAGCAGAAAACATTCCAGATCCCAACTGTGTGGCACCTTTGGCTCTCTCCTAGATTGTGTGATGCCTGGGGTTCAACTCACCACTGGTCTGGGATCTTTCTTCATTCAATCATTAAAGTTTGGGTAAAGTTAATAATTGTGACTCCCTGCCCACAGGCCTATAGCCTGTGGGATAGTGTATATGATATGTGATAATGTGACTGACTGTCTCCGAGTCACATCCAACTACGTGCGTATACACACATTTAAAAGCCTTGTCAATAGCTAATAATGCATCATTCCGGCATTTATATAGTCCTATGCTTATCTCTCTTGTGTCAAATTTGTATGGCTATAATTAATAAGTTGCATGTCTTCAAAGTCATGAAATTGTAAAACCTGTTTTCACAGGCAGATTTCCTAAGAGTACACACAACCATCTCATTATATATATAACACATGGGTTGAAAACTAAACACAAACATAGTGGGCTATATTTCCTGAGCTAGACAGCTATGAATGCAATGTATGGCTTAGCCGCTACTCATATGATAGTCAATTTACAAAACTTCTTCTTTTGGTAAGCACTTTAATCATTTCTTATCACATAAGGTAGGTTACCATACTATTATAGTTATATCAAAACTTACCCCGTAGGTGTGTGTATACTCGTAGACACCATACCCAAATATTAAATTGTTTCACAGACAGAGTTTTCCGAAAACAGGATGAAGCAAATGATGTGCAGTCATTCATACGCTGAATCGCAGCAAGGTTTCACCAACACACAGCTATTAAATATAGCTAGCTATAGCTGAAAAATTCTCCCCTTAAATAGTTTTGTATTGTGTGCTGCAGACTGTATCTCGTAGACTCAAAACAATGACTGCATGTAGCATAATGCTATATGCAAGCATTTAACAGAATGTTCATAACCAGCAAGTCATTGTGACTATTAAAAATGTATTAATATTTTAAATCATTTTAGTAATGTTTCCGATGATTAGTTCATCCACCAGATAATGATAGCTATTTATTACATTGTTACACATTATGAACAAAGCTTATATGTGACTGTCCGAGTGAAAACCATCCTAGTTCATACCTCTGATTTTGTCAAGTTAATGGTCCATAAAATGTTATTAGAATGCTACACAAAGCTCAAATTCAGCAATGATAAAGTGATGTTTGTTCTAGCTATATACTAATCCTGTAAATTTGAAGTCTGTATACCTTATCCAACAAAAGTTATAATGCACTAAAGTGGCAAATTTGGAAGTGTGAACTAGGTTGGTTTTTGCTCAGACAGTCACATATATACGTATCTACAGTACGTATACGTATATATAGCTACAAGTTTGTATGCATGCAGTGAAATAAGACTCCTATACGTATATGTGGCTAGCTACATGATCAAATTTTATGTGCAGATAATATATAGCTACAGTATGTATATACGTAAGCTTAGCATGGTTTTCTCGTGTCTATCATGTTGTGTAACATGTTTTAATTGTCCTTTAAAAGTATGATTAAATTAGCTACTCAGAGATCACTTCTTGATGTAGCTACGTAATAAAAATACATTATAACTGTGTAGCTCATTTAGCCATAAAGCATTAATGAAAGGGACACAATCAATAACCTGATATGCTAATAGTTAAGATTTTAATATATTTATCATACGTATAAAGGATTCTGTATATCCTTGCGTGGCTATTATGTAGCTATGTAGCTACGTACTGCATATTGATGAAGATGCAGTATATATCTCTATTTATGAATATGAATTATATATTTTCTGCTATGTAGCTACGTAAGTACATTATGTAGTAGCTACTAGCAATCCTTACTTACCGGTACTCTAGTTAAATGGCTTTTGCTTGCAAACTATACTTGCGTCCATATAGCAATAGTTAGCAAGTACTTTAAGGGTTTTCAAACCAAATAGCTATGTACATACGTAGTTAAGTATTATCGGGAAAATCAAATCCAGAATTAAAGTAGCTACATAATAATATACAATTTACTCAGTATTGGAGTTAGAAGGCTTGAATGATGATAGCTACATAAGAGTTTGGTATCAATTTAAGTGTGTAATAATCAAAACTTTATCAAAGTACGCAGCTGACAGCTATATGTATGTATGTATGTAATAGGATCCTATTATACATGTACCTACGTATGTAGTAGCTAGATTATTAATAATTATTATGTTTACTGTTTCTAGGTGCAGTGTAGCTATAGTGTAATATATTTAATATTTATTAATATATTTTATATTTAATGTTTATTTATTTATTTATAATATTATTTACTATTTAATTTAGTGTATGTAATAGGATACTATCATGTATGTACGTAGCTATTATGGCTAGATACATAGCTATAGCTATAAATTTCTTCTCATTGGCAGAAAGAGAGAGTTTACAACTACGTATATTTGGCTCATTATATGTACGTATGTAGCTATAGCTATGTACGTATGTATGTATGTATGTGCCAGTGGTTAATATGAATTTATGGCAAAAGTTATTAAACAGTCTCATAGACTCACACTCTGACAGTAAATAATGACACTCAAGAAAATATAAATATATTACACTATAGCTACACTGCACCTAAAAACAGTAATCATAATAATTATTTATTAATAATGTTCTAATGTTATTATTCAATAGTTGAATATATAGGTAGTCAGTATAGCTAGTGACTTGAAGTACAATCATTTGTGCCACAGAGTACTTGTCCTGTTTTAACACATGTACTGCACAAAAGAAAACACATCATTACTTCTGATACATATAATAGTTGCAGTAAATACTCACCAATCATTACAATCCTGCTTGAATGTTTCCCCAGCATGGTAAAGTCTGCTTCCCACTCGACATGCTGTTATATAATAAACCAGTAGTCATATTACACAATAATAGTATAATTTATAACTCACCACAAACAGGGCAACATTGGCCTGGAGGAACGATGGTTTCTGCATCAGCAGCACAACTTGGATGTGCACATATAATTGAAACAAGCTACAAGTTGATGAAATAATAACATGTAGTAATTTTCTGTTGCAAAATTCGAATTCCTATGGAGTGTCCTGGCCCCCTATGGCCTTCCACCACATATATGAACACAGGGGTGACTTACTGCACAATTCAGAGGACACCGACTGATGCTGACACATTTCTTGTTGACAGTATCAATTACTTGACCTGCTGGACATCCACAACCTGGAATACATATTCCACTAGGGCATATCTGGAAAGGTCTAGAACAAGTAGCTTGGCAAGGTGGACACTCCTGATATACTTGTCCTTCTACTGGACAAGCTAAGACAACTAAAGAAATACCATATGCACATTATTCAAATGAATTAGAAAATTATAACTGGTTATATATGTATCTACAGTGTACGTACATGAAATCAAATGTAACACACATATACGTAGCTATACAGTGCTTACTTGGATTAATGCTATTAACACTGGCAAAATTGCACAATATCCCAATAAAAAGCAAAAGTATCATCATTGAGAAGAGGTGAATACAGATGTAGGTATACGTAAGATCAACCAGTATAATGGTAGCTACGTATGTACAATAAGTCATTTTATAGGTCTGGAATTGTTTGACTCCCAATTGCAACGAATGGCATTGTTTGGATGTAGATGTAAGGATTTCAATTGCATACCATGTCTCGATTGGCTTCTGTAGCAATAATATTAAGAGGGTTTGCTAACTGTGCACATCTGCAAAGGGTGAAAACTTAATTTATAGCACCCCAATAAGTTAAATTATACCATACAACATATCCACTATAGCTACGTATTTGTGACTGAGTCTGAAAAAACAAGTCTTCTCTGCACAGTCATCCAATTGTACACATTTAGTGAACCATAACTTTAATTAGTGGTGAATTACATGGCCAACAATCCAATAGTTGCATGCATCATAGCTAGCTACGTACATGTCTTTAAAGTCATAATTGAAAGTGCATGCAGATAAGACCTGTGTTTGGAGACCTGGTCACATTTTGTCTTCATATTATTATAGCTATAATTATAATGCATGCCATGTAGCTATTTACTGTACATAAGTTGTCTCTGGGATATGCCAGCACACACTCAGTACATATGTACGTACGTAATTACACACATCTAAACTCAATGTATTTAATTTGATTATTATCAAGCATACACGTAACACATGCATAGCTAGATCATTTGAGAATATCCTTTAAGCATCTACGTATGTAGCTAGCTACGTGCATACCTACTAATAAAAGCATTTGTCACCTCAGGCTAGCTATTATCAAAATTAAGGCTTACTATAGCTACGTATGCCATTATGGTCATATTATAATTGAAGTCATGTAACTACATCTATCCATATTCTACTTGTAGACACCATAATGTGATCAGGCCTGCAACCATTCAATTCACTGTTGAGATCATATTCTAAAAACAGGATGAAGCAAATGAACTGTAGTCACAGAATGAATCACAGAAAATTTATGCAAGTAACTGTTTAGCCATAAATATATATAATTATGTAGCTGACTATGTAGTTCTCAACCTCTAAGCTATGTATGTATGTAGGTATTGAAGCACACACAATGCAAGGCCAATGTAACCACCCAGACTGCTCATGGTTTGGCTTGGACACTTTAATTTCCTGTGAATCAATTAATAGTAAACACAAGAAGTAGGGGATCTCTGAAGTAGGGAGTCTGAGTCCCTCAGAAGTTGTAGAATGTTTTTTCTCTTTAAAAGAACAAAAATGATGCCAACTGCAAAACACAATATTTAACACTGAGATGTTGATTATGCAGATATTGTACATAGATACCTATTGGCCCATAAATTTTGTATTAGTATGCAGATATTATATAATTAATTATTATTGTACGTAGATACGTACATATCAGACCATATAATTTTTGCATTGAAGCCATTAAGTGTTATTCCTGTGCTCTTTGTATGTACTTGTACAGTACAATATCTATATAGCTATAAAGGGTATATCAGTGTTTTATAGCACTGCATGAGCAATACATCAAGGCTTTGTATTTCCTGAAAGGCACTAAGGCAGGGTGGTGCTAGCTGTACACCAAATGTCTTGAGATTAACTACCTGTAATATAGTAGCCATATATAGTGGAGTATTAAAATGCTTTTGATTGTGGGATTTAATGAATTCTTTAGGTATAGTGATGGAACAATCACAATAAATATAACAAAATGACCAGTGATGTAAACGAACATAAATTCTGAAAGTTAACTATTAATTTAAAAGATGACTTAATTGGATGAGGTTTTCATGTTGTTATAAGCACATTGCTACATGCAGCTAACATTACTATTGAAGGGAGGGCACTGGCCCCCTTGTCCACAATAAATCCATCACTGCATTTCAGTACTTTATGAGATAAAACAACCTAAGGGATTGCACCCCCCACTTCCCCTACTCCATAAGAGTCCATATATATATATACAGGTTAGATAGCTTACATATAGCTAATTACTTATATACATATATACGTAGCTATGTAGCTACTCATGATTTTGGTATTTCAGAATAAAACACACTATATATAGCTCCTGGGAGGCTGCACCCCTACACCCCTGCTTCAAAGATCCATCTATGCACTCTGACCCACGTTCAGAAAATCCTGGATCCACCTCTGATGCATATAATAATTATAGCAATGTTCCATCCATGGTAACTAATGAGTTTCATGTGCTACTGACATCTTTTATACTGTTAACAATAACTGAATTCATGTATTAGTAGTATTCTGGATGATGTATAGATATTCAAAAGGTCACATCTGGCCATAGTCTACTAGCTCAGTGTATACGTAGCTACATCTACGTACGTAGCAGCGTTGCAACTGGGTCACAATCAGGTGACCCGGATGACCCGCCGACCCATTGGCTTAGACCTGGTGACCCGGATGATGACCCGGATGTGACCCGAATATATAAAAAATTAAAACTTGAAATCTACAGAACAACATAGATAAACTATTATGAAGTACTTGTAAAGAGACTATTCTTTGTGCTAGCACATTAATAATAAATTGATCGATACTCTCTAATAGAACAGTCACTAGTATTGTTTGTGACTGCTATATTAGAGAGCATTATAAACCCGGATTTCTGAAGTTTGACCCGGAGAAAAAGCGACCCATTTGACCCGGATATCCGGATTGACCCGACCCGGTTGCAACGCTGGTACGTAGCTATAGCTACCAACTAAAATTATTATAAGTAGTCATATGTAGGAGTAGTATATGAGTAAGAGAGAATTAGCTGAAAACTAGGGGGCTACTTAGAAACTGAATATATTAAGGCTCATTTGCATGGAGAGAACTATAATCTTATGGGGTGACAGTGAAAACTGGGGGGCTAAAGTCCCCTAGCCCCCTGGATATTTATATACAACATGCTAGTTTATGATCATGAGAGTTAAATGATCCTACATTTGACTTGCGTATTGTACATATACGTATACGTAACTAGCAGAAACAATTATCATCTTCCATTATGTCAGACCATACACAAACATTTGTGGTCATTCTGACAGTCCACCAAACATAATTATACAATCCTTTAAGCCCTCCTTATTCATGATCTGACAATCTGTCAGACCATACGTACCTTAATTGTTTGACAGACATGCTATTTGGCCTGACAAATGTCCGATGGCAGACCGTTATAATTGTCTCTGACTACGTTAGTATATGGTTCATATGAATTTATGGCAAAAGTTACGTAAGTATGATGTAGATCATAGACTGATAGGCTTACAGCATCAGAATGACACTTCATTTCACTATACACCTAAAATGGTAAACATACAGTACGTATAATGCTACATAATAATGTTATAATGTTATTATTCAATAGCTGAATGACTTGTATGGTCACTGCAGGTGAGGTCCATCACAATTTTGTGTACTGCAGAGTAGTTGTCCTGTTTTAAGACATGCACTACAGGAAATATTGTGAAAGTACTTCTGATAGCTATAGCTAATGGCTGTATTAAATATACTCACCAGTCCTTGCAACCCAGCTTGAATATTTCACCAGCAGGGTATATTTTATCTCCCACTCGACATGCTGTTATATATAATAATCATTAGTCAGCTTATGTAGTATGCTATACTATGGATAGCTATGTATGTATGCAATGCAGAATATTATGCCGGTGACTGTCCTGGTGAAAATCCTACATGTTTAGCTGTATGCACATTTTGACCCTAGAAACTTAAAATCTCACACTCTAACAATCTTGTAATCTTGCATGCTAATATAGCTAGTTCCCAATGATCAATGCAGCTACATTTTGATGTCAAGCTAGCAATTAAAGATTGGTGCAACTACGTATCATGATTTTATTTATGTATGTATGTAAAATACACTAACATGGAGGGTTTTTGCAGAGACAGTCACATAGCTACGTATGTAATTGCAAAATGTACACATCTCACCACAAACAGGGCAACACTCTCCAGGAAGAACAATGATTTCTCCACCAGCAGCACAAATGGGATGTACACATATACTTGAAGCAAGCTACAAATTGATGAAATTATAAAAATAGATTTTGTATAGCCTATGTAAATTATTTATATAAAATAAGTTTAAACCATGACCGGCAATTAGACGTCACGATACAACATGCAAACATATGACCCATAGTCTGAGGTCAGTGGAAGTTGCCATTGATAAACCCTGAGCTCAAAGTCTGTTGTATACACTGTAGTTCCAGAAGAAATTGGAGTCAACTTATACAATCAATCAATATCACTGTCGATACACTGTACGAATGTACACATACGTACGTATGTGAATTGTGTTCCTAAAGTACCGGCGTACTTTTACAGCAACCTACGTATGTACGTAAATGGTTTACCCCTACACTAAAACATGAATTAAATGGTATTCGTTCTCTCAGAAGAAAGCTATCAGCTCGTTCACCTCAATGTTAAGCTGTTATAGCAGCTGAGTCACATGCGCCTACAGGAATCTATCATTGAGGCCAAATCAAGTCAACTATATGAATCTATATAAATAGCTAAATAGCTTTTTTAATAGCAACAAAATTTATTTACAAGTAGAGTATTATGATGAGCAGGTGAGCCAACTAAACAAGACATTGTAACTATGAGAATTAAATAAAAATACGTAACTACGTACTTATTGAAGAGCTGTACTTTCCCAAAATCAGTTGAAGCACACTGATTATCAAGAAACATTACATACGTGTACGTATATATATATATAATAATATATATATATTATATATATATATAATAATATATAGAACAAAATAGTTTATGAATTGAGTTTGTATGAACTGGCATGTCAAGCTACGTACGTAGGTTATGGCATCTATTCTACAGACAGGTATAAACATTTGAAATCTGGCGCTGTTGACACCACATACACATATAATAACAAATATGTATTAGAAAGCTATTGCTGTATGCCATAGCTAGGGGGGCCATTGCCCCTTTAAATTTTAAGACTCTCCATAGGAATTCAATTTTTGCTATATAGAAAATCACTTGAGTTTAGCTAAGTGGCCCCCCTAACTTTCAGTAGCTTCCTCCACCACTGCTACAGACGTATATGCAATTCTAACTTACTGCACAATCCACAGGACATTGTTTGGGGTTAACACATTTATTGTTGACAGTATCGATAACTTCACCGGCTGGACATCCACAGCCTGGGGTACATTCTGTAAAACATTTTGCTTTAGGATTGGAACAAGTAGCTCGGCAAGGTGGACACTTCTGAAATATTTGTCCTTCTATTGGACAAGCTAAAAAGAAACAGCAATATACAGTCATTGTCATTATACAAATGAATGTAGAAGATTATAGGCTTTTATATATATAGCTGCCTGGTTATAATATTATACAGTAACATATCAAAGCTACTATATACGTAAAATATACATATACACTATCATACATACACAATTGCAGTGCTTACTTGGATTAGGTGGCATAAGCTCGATGCTATTGGCAAAACTGCACAATTCTGTGCTATCGCAATGACAAGCTGAATTATATCATCATTGAGTCAGTGTAGAGGTATTAAGATCAACTAGTATAACTTATGGTATTTGACTCAATCATTTTATAGTAATGTTTGACTTCCAATGAATGGCTTTGTTTGCATGCAGATGTAAGGACTTTAACTACAGCTATGTAGCTATAATAGGCTTCTGTGTAACAATAATATTAGGAGGGCTTCATGTAAGTAGGTATAGCAACCATTAAAACAGGTCTTAGTTATCTGTTTAATGTTCTTAACACTGCATGGTTCATACGAACTATAGCATGGTAAACACTATAGTACTGTTAATGATAATTAAAATAATAGACAGAAGGCAAAGGTTACTTACGTACAACATGGCACAAGTATTGAGTCTAATGCAACGCTAAAACTATCTGGGAATTGTCCATTCCTGGAAGGATTATTATACATAGAACAAGTTTATCTCTAAATTCTGGAGCATTAGGAATGTTGAGATGAATAAGTCATCAGTATTCGATTGTTTATAAGGAATCATATTATTCAAATATGTAGTACCTACCCAGTAATATTACTGGTGTGTAATTCTACTTAATACGTATGTTGTTCAGACTATAAAGAAATCACAGTGTCTTGTACTTGACAAAATTCCAAAATACTTAATTGTACTACACTTAAGTACTTCAAATGTGTTTGGTTCAATGTCTGCCTTCTATAGCCACTTTGAGTAACTATCTATGACAAGTATAAGTGCATATAACCCAGCAAAGTCAATGTGAATACATTCCTATATCCTAGTTGGCCAATAGAGGAGAAGTTGATCACCTCTGGCAATTAGCTTGACATGCTTGTCGATGAGAGTCTTGAACTACCTCTGTCAATATTTGGCCACCATAGTATATATGAGTGCTCATGACTTCATTCTACCTGGGTGACTGACAATGTCATGTAACTTATCAATCTCATATTTTTTTGTAGAAGTAATCATTATTTCACTTCAATAAGAACACACAGATAACTTATATTTACGTCTGCGGTAAGGCATCAGTTGCTGATCATGCATCTCTGGCCACCCATGCACTCATGGTGTATACTGTACACTGCATTTTTGAGAGTGTAGGATTTTTTCCAAATATGGCTTGTTGCAACTGGCCAGTAATGCCTTGACTTGCTGTCGACTATACAGCCTTGCTTCTGACAATTCCTTTCCAGTAAAGGTCGGTAAAGGTATGTACGTACGTATGTAGTCTGGACATACTGTCTGCATTGCACTGTTTGTCAGAAGGTTGGAACTCAACTTTATATTTGTATGAGCTTAAAGTGAAAGCTCACTGTTAAAGTTGTGCTGCTGCTAATAGGGGGAGTCCCTTTTCTAAGATGTAGCTATAGCCAACGTGAATTGTCTTCTATAAATATGCGGGTGAAATTTCTGAAAACCAAAGATTATTGACAGGGCCTTCTTATACATATAACTGTGAGTAATTGCAATCTGAAGTACATGCAAGATGCAAATGCTATTAATAGCTTCCCTGAACCACCAGGCATGGTATGAGAAATGGCACTGAGTAGCTACTGATCAATTCTGAGGTTGATTAATGAATCACCAAAAATCATTACAGAACCATGCGTCAGCCTTTGGAACTGTGCAACCTTTTCAATGAACCTGTACTTATACTGACTTCCTCCACACGTAAGCCGATGTAGCAGATTTCACACAAGTAGAATCCAATATGTTTAAGCCAATTTTGCCCAAACAAGGTAACATTACTCTCCACAGATAGAGAAGCTGTATGCTGATTATAGGTTGTTGCCATATGCCTTAATTTAACTTTCAGTTATCTCGTGGTTGTAAGTTTTCAAGATAAGGCCACAGCTATTAAGTTTAGGTTTCCCTAGTGATTGTCAGGTGTTCATTGACATCACAGTCTTAGTGACTCCTGTGTCAACTTTTACGTACGAGAACCTGCCTGCCATTTAAGAGTGGGCGAACGATACGTATCAGGTGACGTAGAAACTACTAATTCTCTGTACATACGATCTCGTTGTAATATTGCTAGCAATGGCTACCGCATATCCAGAAAATGTCCAAAATTGGTGGCTTGCAAAACTGACTACTGTATATTCTATTAGAAGGGGATTGTTGTTGTGGGGTGGGCATGGAACAAAAAATTTATACAAATACCAGTGGGTAGGCATGAGTCTATAACTATGCCGGAATAATAGGATATAATCTTAATATTATGTAATGCTGATCGGCTCTTGTCAAAAACTGCGGAATCATGATCTGTATGTTACCATTGATGGTAGCTAGCATATAGACAGTTATCTCATGTATCCTATAATAAACGATGAAGATTCTGGCCAGTATGTGAAGTAACAGTGGTAAAACAAAGGTACGATATAATCTTCCAAAGAGACCATCAGGCAGAGGACACAAGCAATAAAGACAATGTACCCTAGAAGAACATAACTACTCAGTATGTATGTCTTTGCCATATCAAATGTTCATCAATATATAGAGTCCAAGGTATCTGCCGGGTTCAGTATACCTAGAGTAAGAACTCAGTAACTTGGGAAAGGGTAGCTTTCACTTCGTTTATGTGTGTGTACAAGGGCACTGCAGTATTTACCGATTGCAGTTTCCCTTTGAATTTTAACAACAAAAAGAAACAAGAATCAGAATGCTGGACTAGCCTCCGGAATAGCCAGTTATTGATAACTAGGCGGGCCGCCGGCATTCAATGTATTCTACGCTATAAATAACTAGCTATTAAAACAGCCACTCCAGTGTAAAGTAATAAAACCTTACCTAGTATCCTCTCTGATAATCAAAGTTACAAATGCTGCTACGAATTCTTTTAATTGACTCACACAAATTTAAACCCACAATCAAATATTTCATGTGTCCATGACAACATTTGATGTATCGTGGGTCTTTTCTTGTATATTGAAGGTAAGAAAAATGTTATTATTTGTTAACGTAGGTAAAGGTTTTATAATTATTGAAATTAATGTTTAAGGCTGAGAATAACTTAGGTGGGCTAATAGGTAAAAGCATAACCTATACTTGTTAAGCTACCATTGGACCTTAGACAAAAAGCAGCCAAACACTTTACAGCATTAGGAATGTACGTGTATGCCCACTCGTCCACCCTCAAGAGACACCACGTGCACTGGGCACTGGGATGATATGCCTGTCAGAAATGTTTTTTCCTTTGTGAATGTATCTGCTTGTATTGTGTATGTACGGTACACAGCTTGATTGCATGCTAACGAGTGCCCATGATTAGGACACCAAGCAAAGACCACTGACCTTTTTGCTACCATCCAAGCATTAATTGTGAGTGTATTACAACACCACTCAGCAGTGTTTAAAGTGTTACCCAGGGTACAATATTACCCAAGCTATAGCCACTCCATGCTAATAAGGAGACACACGTATTAGTGTAACTTTTATTTTAGTGTATAACTACATGCTATACTTGCTGTGAATATTTGTGGCAGGCCTGTGGTCAGGTAAACACAGGTACGTGGGCTTTAATGTGCCAAGATCCAGAATAGCTATACAGAGAGTAAATTGTCATACTTGTTAGGCAGTGATGTGTATAGCATGGCAATACAGGTATAGCTACGTAGCTACTGTATAGCACAAAACATTTGCAGGAGAAAACTTTGGTGGCGGATTTGGCGGTTGATAGCGAATCCGCCAATGTTTTCTTTCACCACGATTTTGTATTTCCAGTGCACTGAAAATGACCAATCCACCAATGTTTTCTCTGCCAAAAATACTATATATGGGCACTGATCCACCAACTTTTGTGCTATACAGTATATACGTATGGTGGAAGCCTTGTGCATGGCTATTCATTTCTCGGTACACTCCAATAAGACTTTAAAAACCTGGACATAATAATGGAATAATGGTATAATGTCCGCCCACCTACATTACATGCAATAAATATCACCAAATATGCTACGATAACGACACATAACTACGTACGTAGATCATATGTATGTAGCTACGTATGTATGAGATGCTATAGCCATTTACTAAAGACATACAAACTTTTATATCACAGGTCTTTGCATGAGCGTAGGAACAGACTTACGTATGATTGGGAAGGCTGGTATGTTCAGAGGTATGTGTCTAAGGTCTACAATAGCAGCTTCATTGCCCTTACAAGAAACTGAATTTCAAGGGGGCTACAGCTCACCTTGCCCTCCTTTCCTACACCTATGGGTCTTGGTCCGGCTTTTCCTTACATCTGGCTAGCTACGTATATAGCTACATAGGTAATATTAACTACCACCAGCAGTACAAACTTAACTAAAGCAGTCATAGCTGAATATAGTGTTACATCATTTCTAACATATACAAACCTGAATTGAAGCAGGAGCAGTATTGTTACGTATGTGGCTATAAGTACAGTATATATAATAAAATAATAATCTTAACTGACAGCTATGCTAAATTAACTCTTGAGTGAATTTTTTAAAATAATTAATGTAGCTATTGTTTGTAAGCAGTAACATTTATGTTGTAAATGTAAAATTTAATTTCTAATGTCATTTAATGCTTCAATTTCATTCAGTTGTTCCATAAAGGGATCACGGCACCACATGATATCTGGTAGACGTTCCTCAGATGGCTCATTGCTACATGTAATAAATATCACCATAGTATTTTATAGCTACCAATGATGTAAAGCTATGTTATATTAGTAGCTATTTTAGTTATACGTACTGTACGTACGTACATTAGCTACGTACATATATACGTACATACCAAGATATTATGCTATGCTAGCTACACCTATAATGTTCATTGAAGAATAGATTTACTACTTTATAAAAGTATCTTTTACGTAGATCCTGACTGCTCTATTAGATTTATCTCAAAGGAGATCAATCGATGAATGAGACAGCACAAGGGACAGTCTATATGGTGCCAAGCAAATATGTATGACATTACAGGTTCGTGCCGAAATAATATTTGTTCATCAGAAAGGTTATATGTGACCCGGTCTGACAAAACCAGTCTTATTGCCGTAAAATACACATATTCATTTTATGGTGCCTATCACTTGTTCTGTGGGTGCTATTCAAATTCTGTAAGTTTTATTGAATTCCTTAGGATTTTCTGCATATATGATGAAGTTTGTATTATAATATCATGTTGAGAAAAAGGATTATTAAGTTTTAAATACTGAAAATTAGCTCAAAATTTATGCGGCAATAAGACTGGTTTTGTCAGACCGGGTCACATATATGTATATGCGTAGCTACTCAGCTGTTTAGGCCTACGTATGTCAATCCCCGTTGATAGGCTGGCTGGCACACAAAATATAGCTAGGTACATAATTATACTGACTATATTTTTAAAATATTTGAGTTAGCTACATACATAGTAGCATTATTGAGTTGTAGTTAGTTTGTTACATGTTTCAAGGTACATGCATATTTTTCAGAAGCCATACATATTTTATAGCAACACCTACAATTAAGTACTAATTAAATGTACTCATTTAACAGTATATATGTACGTATAGGATTATCTTATAGAGTTTATTAATGGGGTGTGGCCCTACGCATGCACACTAATCATCGGCCATTTTGAGTGGATAAAAATGTACAGGCGTAATGGTAGAAAAATCCCGTCAAATTTGTCTTAACTTAATCAGCTGATGATAACTTAGCACAACGATAGGCACCCTAGTTAGTAACACACATATTGTGAAGAGGAAGATAAGAGTGGCGTCACGGGTGAAATTGCCATACAATGCTCCAGCTCTTTTTCACTCATACCACGATAGTATACGGTAAATAACCTAGGAATATGAGGTGCTTGCGTAGGGCCATGCCCAATTAATAAGCTCTAGAGAGAGTTGCTATATAACACACAGCTACTGACATACGTAACAGTTACAGTGTACAGCTGTAGATGTAACGCACAATAACTTACACATCCACTATTATTGAATTTCTCCTCATATTATCATCTACAATAGTATCAAATTCATTTTCTTCAATTTGCGCTTCGGAATCATCCGTGGGTATTAAATGGTATTTATAATAGCACTTTATTCTTAAATATTTAATAGTATTCTGGATATTTTCCCTGTTAATCCAAAGCTTAATTGAAATAAAACTCATCAGTGGGAGAATTACTAGAAGACAAATTATCACCAGAACAAAAGTCTCATCATAATTATCAACAAACTCAACTATTGGTAGTACAGAAATGATAACAATCAACTGCAATATTATCCCATCAAATACATTATGGATTGTACTAATGTATGGCCTCACTAGTACATGTATTAACTGCATTAGTGCACATGATGATATCAGCAAATATTGAGTAGTAAAGTCATCAGAAATCTTTACAATGACAAGTAAGATAATCACTAGTCGACAAATCATGTAATAACCAGCAAAGCAACGATACTTGTCTTTGTAACTTCCTTGAAACTGATCAAGCAATGGCTTTATTTTGATGAAGTTAATTTTGGAATTCAGAAATGGTTCAAGTAATAGCAAAAGTGGAAAACCAATTACGAACATTATAGTAAATATTATTGCTACAATGACATATGCAATATGGCGATCATGAAAATATTCAATGTCAGGTGATAAGTAAGTGTAAACTTTATCAATATCTATAAATTTTAATGGCCTCATTAACAATAGAGAAGTAGATGCCACAGAAGTGTAAGATAATAACAAAAGGAAACAAATAAAATGAATGATTCCTCTACTGACAAACGATGAAAGCCTATGTGATCTCCTTGTTAACACACTTATCATAATCAGAATAAATAAAATAACCACTGGATGTACATAATGAATAAACTGTTGATCAATTCCACTCATATTTCTTACTAAACACAGTTGTCCAAGAAATTGCGGAGTCAACTTGGCTAAGCTAGACATGATGCTGACAGTTGTATATAATCCATTTGAAATAAGCAATACTTGACCTAGTAAAGTATCCACTACACTGTAGTAGTAAACAATAGCATACAATGATCCAACTGTAACTTTGAAGTACATCATTGCAAATACTGTTACCACTACAGCTATCCAGTATAACAATGATAGTGTAGTTACCAGTACTGTACCAATTGTGCACTTGTTTACCTCTACACATTCAGAAGAATCAAATGATAGAGTATAGCCTTTCTCACAGTTACCACAAGCAGTACCAAACCTGTGTGGTCTACACTGGTTTGCTCTAACCGGTGAAAGATGGTAAACACCATTAGCAATCTCGCAACAGGTGAAATTACAATAGTCGCTTGGACACAATGTTACAGTGGGTTTTCCAGTTACACTGCCAAACCAATAACCTCTCTTTATAGTAGATCTACTACCAGAACAAGAAACAACATTCCTAAAATTGTAACATTCACATTTTTGTGATTTACTGAAATACCAAAATCCAGGATGACATTGTGATAATTCAATTGTTAATGTTGCAGAAACTATTTTGGAATCTGAAATATGAACCACGTATAATGAAATAATTATTGAATAGTTGTATGACTTGTTTGAATGTAAATTTCCAATAACACTGATTCCTTGAGTTGTACGGTTGCATGTTATTGTAATATATTTTGAGCCAGAAATGTTATAATCTTGATGGCTCATACCGGTTATTACAAACTCTGCTGCTTCAGTTGGTTGATCATAATAGTCCAGTAGACAAGCATCAAGTGTAATTTCCTGTCCAAGCATTATATTATTCATATAATATGTGTCACAATTTGTGTCATTTCCATTAATGCATTTTGCTGGATTGTATAATGTTAGTTTATTGGGAGATGTTGCAAGTTCAGTTTTATTCAAATTTCCGTTAACACTGTGATCTAGGCATTTACGTTTACACGATTCTGGTAATTTTATGTATACTGATGCTTTCATTTTCCCTGCAGTGTTATCGATTAAATCAACACTCGAATTATTGAAATTCATTGAGCTTTTTTTGAGTAATACATAAACAGCTCCACCATAATCACCAGCAGTATTAAAGTAAAAGTTGACATCAGGAGTTTTAGAGAGCATGAATATTGAGCGATCACTCAAGTAAATAGCTCCACCATTCTGTCGAGCTGTGTTATTAATAAATTTAGCGGAAGAATTTTCTTCAATGGTGACATTAGAGGATTCAATGAAAATACTCCCACCCAAATCAGCTTTATTAGTGTTAAATGTTACTTCAGTGTTTCCTTTAGATTCGAAAAAAGAGTGTTGATTAATGTACATAACACCGCCATTATAATCAGCTGCATTACCGTGAAATACAGTTGTAGAATTTTCATCAAATGTGACAGTACAATAGTAAGCAATGTGCACAGCCCCACCAACATGATCAGCAATGTTCATATTAAACTTTGTTTTACAATTTCCTTTAAATGAAACAGTGGATGTTTCACTGATCATTAGAGCACCACCAGAATCAGCATTGTTGTAATTGAATGTTACTGTACAATTATCTTCAAGGATTACAACACAGTTGTCTTTTACCATCACAGCACCCCCGACATCAGCACTGTTGTTGTTAAATGTCACTGCAGACTTTCCTACCAATGTAATGTTAGAGTGATCTTCAATGTAGCAAGCCCCTCCATCATGTTTAACCTTATTATCATTAAATGTTATTTGAGAATTACCTTCAAATATGGCAATACAATTGTGTTTAATTGTCATAGCGCCACCGTGATCATAAGCACTATTATTGTGTAAGTTCATGATAGAATTTCCTTTAAATATGATATTGGAGTAATTATAAATTGCTAGTGCTCCGCCATTGAAAGCACCATTATTATAAAATGATACTGTAGAATCACCTCCAAATATAATGTGAGAGAAACCTTCACTAGATACAGCCCCACCTTCAAAATTAGCTTTGTTTGCATTAAATGTTACTGTAGAGTTCTCTGTAAATGTGACTGTACAGTTGTTAGTAGTTATGATAGCCCCTCCACCAAGAGCTCTATTATTGCTTAACTTTACTGTGGAATTCCCTTTAAATGTGACAGTACAGTAATCGTGAATAGCCATTGCACCACCTTTAATGCCGCTATTACTGAAATATGTCACTGCAGAGTTTCCAGAGAATGTAACGCTAGAGTGATTGTCAATGTAATGAGCCCCACCATGCTGATCAGCCGTATTAGTATTAAATGTTACTGCAGAATTTTCTTCTAAAGTCATAGTGCAATTATTAATTATCAATGCTCCACCATTATCACCATTATTATTACTTATTCTTACTGTAGAATCCCCTTTGAACTTGATACTGGAGTGTTCATAAATGGCAACTGCTCCGCCTTTATTACCACTATTATTGAAATAAACTGTTGTAGAATTTCCTGCAAATAAGATGCTAGAATGATTTTCAATGTAGCAAGCTCCACCTTCCTGATCAGCCTTGTTGGCATTAAACATTACAGTCGAGTTGCCGCCAAATGTAGCAACTGCAGAGTTCAAAATCCTTATAGCTCCACCAAGCTTATAAGCTCTATTACCAATAAATGTTATTGCAGAATATTCTTCAACTGTGATTGAGGACATATAAATTGCCAGAGCTCCACCATTATAACGATGAGCATTATTGCTATTAAACAATACTCTAGAGTTTCCTTTAAATGTTATCATAGAACGTGCTATAATATATCCTGCTCCACCGTTAAGTGCACTGTTAGCATTAAATGTGACTGTAGAATTTTCTTTAAAGGTGATACTAGAGTAATCAAGAATTGCCATCGCCCCACCATCAACAGCACTGTTATTAAAAAATGTTATTGCAGAGTTTTTAGCAAATGTAACATTAGAGTGACTATCGATGAATAGAGCCCCACCTCTATAACCAGCATGATTAACATTAAACATCACTATGGAGTTATCTTTAAATGTAATAGTTGAGTAGACAATCCATGCACCTCCGCCATCATTATTAGCCCTGTTGGTGTTAAACGTTGCTCTAGAATTGTCTTGAAATTTGATCGAGCACTTCTCGATTACCCACGCTCCACCATCATCATCAGAAACAGTATTATTAACAAAAAATACTCTAGAGATTCCTTTGAATATGAATCTAGAGAAAGAAGTACCTACAGCTCCACTACCTTGTGCACTGTTAGAGTCAAATGTTACTGCCGAGTTGTCTTTAAATGTGACAATGCAATTGTCTTTAATTATCATGGCTCCACAATTACGAGCACTGTTTTTATTTAAGTGTACTGCAGAGTTTGCTTGAAATGTGATGTTAGAGTATTCGTAGATTGCCATGGCCCCACCTATTTTATCAGCGACATTATGAATGAATTTTATAACAGAATTTCCTTCAAACGACACAGTGGAGCGCAGACCACAAACAGCTCCACCTTGCTCAGCAGTATTACCAGTAATCTTCACTACAGCACATTCTCCAAAGATTACACTACTGTTAGCAGTATATATGGCTCCACCAAATTTGGCTGTATTTTTATTAAATCTTACTTTTATGTATTCCATTGGTAAGGCTTGACTATCATGACATGTAATGTTTTCTTTAAATATGACACTACTGTGATTAGTTAAGAAGATAGCGCCTCCATTATTATTGACTCTATTGTTTCTAAAGTTGACTGTAGCACTTTTGTGAAATGTAACGTTTGAGTGATCACTGATAAACATTCCTCCTCCATTTTCTGCAGTGTTATTGTGAAATTCAATGTTTCTGCTAATGTGAAGATTTTGATTTATAAGATAAATGGGTACTCCTTTATTATCATTGAATTTTAAATTTTGTAAATTCAAAGATACAATGGATGATTGTCCAAAGTATGTTACACTTTTAGCCCCTTCATTATAGGAAAATGTGCAGTTGGTAATTGTAACGTTAAGTGGAGAATTATATAAAACATTTGAGGAGTTATAATTTATAGCCGTTCCATGACCTTCATATTGTTTGTTAGATAAGAAATTGCAATGGTCAATATTCACATCTCCTATCATTTGTGACAGTACAACTGCTTGTCCTATGGAGTGTTGAAATGTACAGCTTCTAAGTGTTATGTTAGAAGAATCGTAGAAGCGAATAACAGGAGAAACATTTCCGGCATAGGTAATATTTCTAGCACCACATTCATCCCAAGTAATCCCTTGTATTGTACAATTGTGACAAGATATAAAGTGTAATCCTCCAGAATTATTACAGTTCACAGTAGGATTGTTGTGTCCGGTTATTGTAATATTAGCAAGATCAACTAATGGAATTATCGAGGACAACACCACATCAATTATTATATTAATCAGAACATTACTGGTAAGATTAGTCAGTGCATTGTACAATGATGGACAAGAACAGATGCCACTATGAACACAGCATGAATTATCAAATGAACCATTACCACTGCCTATAACATCAGTATCTTCATCATCACTGATTAGACCACCGTGAATATCTGATCCACGTACTACAATTACTCTTTCAAATCCCTCAGTTTGCTGAATCAACAGACCCAGTAATATGGCAGTCGTAATAACTTTTAATAACATAGCTAACTATATACTATATAGTCATACACTTGCTACAGTGTAAATGCTGTTCACCGTATAGCATCTAGCTTATTTATACTGTAGCTATAATCTAGCTAGCTATGTAGCTCTAGTCTACATAGTTGGCTACACCAAATTAAATATTACATTATAGCCACATAGTAGCTAGGTGTAGCTATACTATTGAATAGGAAATGTAATAACAATGAAGTATAAACAGCACACTACACCCATGCCGGGACGGAACCGTGGTGTTGGCCTGTTGAGCAAACATATCCATTAGTTACATAGGCTGCATCCTTATCAAATCATTGGGCAGCCTTTCAACTTCGCAAATTTGGGTTTATTTCCTTTGGACATTGCAGCGGTGTTTTCCCTGTGTGTGTGGTTCCTGTGTATCCCTACCTTGAAGTTTACGGAACGATTGTCTATGTAAGGGTTGTTGCATAGCTACCGCAATAAAATATTCGTATATGAGTAGTGAGTGGGTCACATCACAGCTATTTAACTTGTGCCAAATACATAAGGAATATTCATTGAGGTACAAATAAGGTATATCGTTTAATTGATACAATTCTCCATTTCTAATAATAGATCATCATCATTCCTTGTTAGTTCATTATCATCATCATTGATCATATCATGATCAAGATCCTCATTATGACCATCAACGTCTTCGTTATTCTGTATGGTTGTCAGCTGTCCATCATCAAACTGCTGCTGTTGATGTTGTTGATAGTGATCATGATCATCTTCATGTTCTTTGAGAAACTCCTGCACTTGCTGTTCAAAATTCATTTCATCATTGTAGCTCACTCGTCGGTTGTATTCTAGCAATAAATTTTGTTCACCATCACTGTAAAAAAACAAAAGGCTAGCTACTTACCGAGATGCTGCTAAAAAATAGGTGTAAGAACCTACTGACAATTGCGGGGTTGCTACTTGAAATATTAAGGTTATTTTCTGTTGATAAAAACTACAATCCTATGGGATGATGGTAATAACTGCTGGGGGTCTAAAGCCCCCCTAAAAATAATACCTAAAGGATAGCTTTTATGTGCAGGTTTTAAAATAAAGTAAAATTTCATAATGTGGCCGCTCTAGGGAGCAATAATAACGGACCATATAGCTAGCTAGCTTTTTCATTGTTAAAATTATTCACTGATAAAATGCTCACACGTTTTTATTCTCATGCATGTCTTCCCATAGAAGAATAGAATAATTGTATTGTATTGTATTATAGAAATTAGCAAAAATAAGAACCTGGCAAAATAACCCTCTATATGGTGGTATTACAGTAGGCCTTATTTAGAACTACTAGACATGACTACCATGAGGTGGGCACTAAATGAGTTCATACGGCTAAATTTTCATGGGTTTTGTATTTTGGAGAATTTTTAGTGAAATTAATGTATATTGAAAATAAGAACAACATAGGATATTCTCTATTGTAGACAAGTTGTTTTCCTATAGCTACTTACAGTGCTGGCTGTGTTGCATCAACCTGTGGTTCAGAAATTGCATCTGGTTCAGGAGTGACGGGCTTATCTGATTGAGTCATAGAAGCATCAACAATTTCTTTACCTACAGGTAGCTTCTTCCTCTTGATCTTAATAACCTTCCCTCCTCCGCATGCAGCCATTGGTCTGCTACTAGACAATGCAATAGTGCTACTATTAGTGTCTTTAATTGTACTGCTATCATCATTAGTGGTTGATGTGTTATTTTTCTCCCTAATATCGTTGATGTTATCCGGCAAGGATTTCTCACCAGGGTTGGTTGACTTGGTCATTTTTGTAACTACAAGTGACTGTTTGTTTGTAACTGTGACTTTTGATTTGCTGCTATCTGATTGGTCGAATAAATCTTGAGTGTTATGTAATGACGTGGCAGCTACTGCAGGTTGGTCTTTTTTAATGATATTCATCTTCTGTTTCTTAACAACAGGGGCTTCAACTTCTGGTTGAATTTCACTGTGTGTTCTCTTTGTAGTATTAACTTGTGAAATGTCTTCTGGTGAATAATTAGAAAATAATGATTATTCATGTATTATATGTAGCTACCATACCGTCCATATTGCTTTTGTTGTCAGCTTTCAACATCTGCTTCTCCCGTTTGATCTCATCCAAAGATTTTATAGTGAAGTCCAACTCTGAACTATTGCTCGTGGGTTTGAGTTTAATCTGCAATAGTGATTATATATCAACACAAACTACCCACTAGGCATGCGTCAAATGAGCCGACATGATAATAAGCAGGCTGACATTACTAGCATACTAGGTGAAGTATAAACATCTAGTGATGTACCGATTAATCGGCTCAACATCGGAAATCGGTTTATTGGCCTTCAAATTGAAACATCGGTATCGGTTTTTCATTAGCAGATATTTCATATTTTTTCATAACAACATAAAGGTAGATGACATCATCATTTTAGTGATAAAATATTTGCTATTTTTCAGTCTTAATTTTAATGAAAAGGAGTAGAATAATTAAGGACAGACATGTTTAATGACAATTTCATAGCATAACAATGCCTGATGTTAGCAGATCTGAAAGCTATGTTGATATCAGATCAGTTATTGGTGTCGACCAATGTTAGAAAATTATTATCGATTAATTGGAACATTGGCAAAAAATATGTGACCAGGTCTGCAAAAATCAACCATCTAGTCACACAAAAATCGCCTAATTTTTTCAAATATATCTTACCATAACTTATGGTCTATTTATACTAACAAGCTACATGTTTTACCACAAATGCAGAATTTAATGGGGGATCTTTTAAAGCTTACAGAATAAAAATACTCCTTATAGAACTAAAGATATTCATGAATATCTAACTGGGTGTAATTTGCGCTCACATGGTTGATTTTTGCAGGCCCGGTCACATATATCGGTGCATCACTATAAACATTCATATTGAAATACTCTAATAGAGCATTCATAAAAATAATTGTACATTGTCACACACCACTTTGTTGGTTGGGGGTTGATGGATGGAGGTCACATGAGCTGGTGGTGGCGATGACGAGATGGTATTATCTTTGACGTCCATTAGTTTAATCCTTCTCTTACTAATTATTGTTGTTATTGGTTGTTGTTGTATTGTTTCTAATGATGATGTCATCTCATTTGAGTCATTGCTATGACGACCATCGGTATTTATAAGGGAATCTCTGTTGTCAAGGCGACTGAAAACACCATCACGTCTGTTGTCAAGGCGACTGAACACATCATCCTTTTTCTTAGCAGGAGATGATGACAGATGTTCATCGTTTCTTGTTGTTATCATAGTAACTGCTGGTTTCACCAGATCAGCTGTAACAGACAAGCACAATACACACTACACATACGTACTAGGGCTGTGCGATACTGGAAAAAGTTATATCTTGATATGTCTCGATATGTTGTGTTAAAATTATCTTGATAAACGATATATCTCGATAATGTTGTCAACATGAAGTTTTATCATCATTTGCCTCAATGTATAAAACTGTCAGGCAAAAGTATCAAATAGCTACCAAGGTAACTGCTTTTAGTAAGTCTATAGAGGTATGTAGGCTGGTTTGTTTATGTGTTAAACCTCAATTTTTGCATAAGATATGGCTTCCTGGCCACCTCTAAGGGACAAAAAAATTTAATTAAAGAATCTCAGTAAACACACTAATGTACATTGTGATAGTATTGATATGTTATCTGCCATTATTGTTGTCGCAATAATATTTAGATATCAATAATTATCGTTTTATCGCACAGCCCTAATTATGTACACCATATAGCGAACAGGAAATTTGGGAGGATAAAGCTTGGTAAATTATGCATGATTCGGCAAACTAAAACCACCATCCAAATCATCATGGCTAAGACTGAAGTTTGAATATATGCTAGGTCCGCACCAACCAATGTTCAAGATGTGTCACAGCCATGTAGGAAACATGTTTGGATACATAGTTACACAGATACTATATTTTTCCGAGATCTTGCACCTTACAAAGCATCATGCACTAATGCGCACGCATGCGCTATAAAGCACCACAGCAAGCAGAAGCACCGTAAAAATGATTTAAATTGCGTGCGCATTAGCGCATGATGCCTTGTAAGGTGCAAGATCTCGGAAAAATACAGTATCTTGTTGAGCAGGTGCAGATTTAACAAACATTAATTTAGCAATGACACATTAATGCCCTCTAACAGTGCAGTCATCCACTATACAATTTCACTGCTACTTGCTAAAATCACTAATACTAGACAGATGCTCATAGCATCGAGGGGCGAGCCTGAGAATGCATGGGGTGACCATAGATAATAGAACGCCTATGGGGTGACGTAGATAGTTGCAATTAAATAAGTGCTGTAATCTACGCTCACTAACTTACGTGGCATGGCCATTACACGAGCAAATATGGAAGTTTCTGTAAGCTACGCCGTCATTTTCTCGAAGCATGCATAAGTTGTCCGATTTTCATCTGTAATTTTTGTGAATGCTTGATAACACAAAACTCTCACTAGTGTAGGGCTTGCTCAGGCTTGCCCCAATTATTACCACATTTTACCGGTTAGTAGTTTTCACATTGAAACTAGCATGGCGACAAACCAAAACATTTATATCAAAATCATGCTCAAAATATTAATTTGTGTTTTTCCATGTTTACTATGTGGCAACTATCTGACGGCAGCAACTATCTGAGGGCGGTGACTATCAAAGCTGCTGCTTCTAACTGGTAAAATATGGTATTAGTTGGCTCAAAGTAATCAAACTCACATGACAAAGTATCGGACACACTGCTACTGCTGCTACTTGTTCTCTTGAATAACTGGTTCACATCAAACACGGCTGGAGGGCTTGACGCAGTTGTGTTGCTATCGGCTACCACACTCTTTTCTGATTGGCTAGTATCGGCTACATACTTGTAAGGGTTAGCCGTTGATGGTTGCGTGTCCATGGCAACCGGTAGCTGTGTAACAACTCTTTTCTTAGCAAAAGGTGGGCGGGGCACTGGATGCTTGGTGGGAATGACAGCAGGCTGTGAAGGTTTGTTGTCGGTTGAGGTGTTCTGTTTAAAGGCAGCTGGCTTATTCAACTGAAACATAACCTGTAACATAAAGTAATGCATCCAATTTTTAGTGTTTTTACCGTATGTATATTTGGTAATTTTCAAAGGATATCTTTCGTGGATTTTGCGGTAAGCTCACTGAGCACGAAATATTAATCCTCAAAAAGAAGCAGTGGCTTAGGAAACAACGATGTATTCAACGAAAAATAAACCAAAAAAATCCTTTCAGACTTGCCTTCTACGAAATGCAAGTTCCTCAAAAAATTTCCACATATGTATACAGCATACAATGAAATTTGCTCAAATCAGATAGCCATTAATTTCAACCATCCAACTTGGTAATCCCAAATATGTCACTTATATACAAATGCTTAAATAAGGCCAGCACACACGTACGTAAGTGATCAGAGTCACTGTACTCCAGTAACCATCTATGGGACATAATCTGATGATCTCATCAATGCTCAAAATATTTATCACTGGTCATTTTCTGACCTATGTACTCCAGTATGTATACAACCAGGCTAATTACAATTTGTTAGGACACTGCGAATCTTTGAATGCGAAATGATATGTGAATTATGCACGTTTTCCCAAACCTGGTCACATATTATCACGATAACGATAATGGCTGATAACATATCGATATTATCACAATGTACATTTGAAATTTTATCATCATTTGCCTCAATGTATAAAACTGTCAGGCAAAAGTATCAAATAGCTGCTTTTAATAAGTCTATAGAGGTAGGCTGGTGCACTAAACCTCAGTGTTTGCATAATGTATGGCTTCCTGGCCACCTCTAAGTGACAAAAAATTTAATTAAAGAATCTTAGTAAACACACATGTTGACAACATTATCAAGATAATATTGTTTATCGAGATAATGTAATGAATATTATCGGGAGTTATCAAGATACAACTTTTTCCATTATCACACAGCTCTACTGGAATACACAGATGACCTTGTTACACAGTGACCTGGTTTCACTGTACTCGCATAAGTGTCCTAGCCTGAGACATAGATCAGATTTTGAACTACAAAATTAAACAACTTCTTGTATAAACGTGGGAGTTCAGCACAATTTTCACCATCCATACTCCTTTTAGTAGGGAATCTAATGCAGTTTACAGATTTTGTAAATCTTATACAGTAAAGGAGATACATACTATAACATGAATAGGTGTATTTTGTGTACATAAGCCCGGTTATCTCATGCCTGGTCACATATGTAACTGTATTCACCTTATTGTCGTCCTTCTGTTGATCAGCTGCTGCTGCTGCTGCCGAAGGTTTTTCCTTTTCAACTTTGATCTGATCCAGCGACTTCACCTTCACTGCAGCCAGCTTCACTACAACAACAACAACAACACACACACTAACAGTAACACAGTTATATGATAATTTTACACTAGAGATGGGATGATATAATTCCTGCTATGTGGCTCCCCTCCCTCTTCCCTGGCTTGGGGTTCAAGTCACCACTGGTCTGACATTATTTCTTCATTCAATAGTTTAGCTTGGGTTAATATTTCTTACCTCCCCTGTTGAAAGGCTCAGCCTTCTCATTGGCCCCTAATGGGGCATAGTGTGTGATAAACAGCAACTAATGTTCGTTACATAATTGATGATAATTCGTGAATTATATTTGTGCATGTGTGTCCGTACGTACCAGTGCACTCATACGTACACTTTAGCAACTATCCAATTGTACAGTGAACCATAACTTCCCTTGTGATTTAGTTAACAATCCAAAATTTACACCATGCACACTTTTATGCTTAGTTTATCTTATGTCAAATTTGTATATATACCTACCCACAAAACAGGTTAATGTATAAAATTGGATGTACAGTATTCTTCGCACCCATCACTAGTTATACTCAGACCTACCATGGTTACATAGCGGCCTTCCAAAAATTCCTTAAATTGTGCTAACCTACCATCACCATGGCCGACACAAATTTCCCACTCTACATTTATAATGATGCATATTACAATTGATTGTGGGTTTGATTTATTGTTTCCTAAATTAATAAGTTTGCTGCACACTGTCGGGTTTATTGAAATTGCTTTACCGCATGGTTAAATTCCGTGAATGCCTGATTTTCAATTATATTTTCACGAATGATCTAAAAACCAACTACACATTATTCTAACGGTTTTGTTTGATTTCTATTTTCGAGGAATTAATGTCATGAACCTATGGAATTTAAGTATCTCGAAAACCAATTACATATATGGAACAAGATCTTGAGTTATAAAAATGTAACAAAAATTATACATGGAACATGCTTAACCAGTGAAAAAAATAGCACCGTTCTTATTTCAAGCCCCTTTGTAAGTAATACATGAGGCTCTCCAAAAAATATAAGTAAGTGTTGTAAATAAAATAGATAATCTTTAAGCCTGAGCTTCAATATTTATAATGACACACACAACAATTGATTGTGGTTTTGAATTTTTAAATAAGATATGCTTAGGCCAGTTTGTGCCTGCTTTCTAGAGATTAGTTCCCTTCATACATGCATCAATCCTTTTACCAGGTGGTTATTGTGGTAAGTTGGACCTTTAATTCACATAAAAATAATTCAAATTACTTTATACATTTTCATGGGTGCTTTAAATGACCAGTGCGGATATCTGGTACCTCTATAAGGCAGGTTACATGAGGGTAACCAGTGCCTTTTGGCAACTAAAGCAACACATAAGTTTATTGCATTGGTGGTCTATCGTAACACTATTGAATGTGTGTGTGTGCGTGCGTGTGTGCGTGCATGCATGCATGCATGCGTCCATGTTAATCTTAACAGGGAGGTTTCTATTGTCCTCCATAAGGAGTATAACAACACACACACACATATACATACATACATATGTACTAAGGATCAATATCAAGTTATCAACTAACCCTGTCCTTCAACTTCTTTAATAGTTTGTACCCTCTCAGTAGCTGATTTCAGCATCGGTCGAGGCTTGAGGTGTAAGAACATACAATGAGGTTTCAGACAGCCTGAGGGCATGTTCTCCCAGTAACACGGTATCATTGCTCTCTGTCGCTATAGCAACCAACAATAATGATAATCAAATATATCATCACAGCAAAAATTAAAATCACAAAATTTTAATCCACAAAAATTAATGCCTACCATAACACATATATACACTACTCACGTCAACTATGCTGTGCCTGAAGGCACAGATCTTCCTGTTGCATTGACCCTTCAGCCATAGATCACACACCTCCTCAGTGCCCAGCGCTGCTGCACTGTGCCTGAAGGGACACTTGTTACCCTGAGGGGTCAATCCATATTAGGTAAATATGACAATAAATATTGAGTTGGCAAATTTTATGCCATATAGCACAAAATTTTGATGGTGGAAAATTCTAGACAGTTGAAGGAAATTTTGGATGATAAAATTTTGACAAATCATTAAAAATTCATCTATGTCTCCTCTGTCAAAATTTTGCACCACACGGAAAATTAGAAGCGCACAAATGATAAAAACAGAAATAACAATTTTGTCACATGATATTAACTAAAAGACATTGTCTAGACATGACTGGAAATATCTGAATAAAACAAGTTCTATCTTTGCACAATTGTGACCCGGCATGAGAGAACCGGGCTAGCTTATGTACACAAAATACACCTATTCATATTATAGTATGTATGTATCTCCTTTACTGTATAAGATTTACAAAATCTGTAAACTGCATGAGATTCCCTATAAGCCTTATTCCAAATGACATCATCGCATTATGCTTGTTGGGGGACTCTAATATTTTCGAGTGTTGTGACCAATGGAGGCTTGTAGTGAATAGTCATTGTTCACCATTTTGAAATGAGTAAAGCTCGCCAAAAACCAATATGGTAATAAGGTAAGCTGCGGCTATATTATACATGATGAAAGCAGACATTATATTTTTTCAGCCTGAAAAGTTGTCAAAACACTTAAATATATTTTCTATCGCCATAACTGTGTGTTTAAATTTTTTGTTATCTTCTTTCTGGACAGTGGACATTTTCTCTCCCATACGTTTCAATACTTTAAAATATTAGAGTCCCCCAACAAGCATAATGTGATGACATCATTTGAAATAAGGTTTATTGAATGTTGCATTAATGGTGAGATTATTTACCAAGTTATTCAAGCCAGACATCCAAAAATGCAGTCAAATTTCATATGCACATAAGCCCTATTTTCTCATGCCGCGTCACATGTGCAGTAGAGATGTAGGCCGTTTTTAGCTTGGCCTGAAAGCTACCGAGCACTTCATGTACACACACATAACAGCATACCTTAGTACACGTGGAGTAGAAGAAAAAGTAACAATCTTCATTAGTTGGATTCTTTGCTGTAGTGTTAACATTTGATATTACTGGTTGAACTGCTACTAGGGTGGTGCTGATTGGCTGTTTCTGTTGTTGTATTCTCTGCGTCATGGTAACCAATAGTTTAATAAGTGTTACTGGTGATACAGTGTAGCAACCTCAACTGTAAGAGCGTAAATTATAAAATATTAATTACAATTACAATGATGAATTACAATAAATATAAAATTATTTCTGTTCGTTGTATACATTACTAGTCTATAGAGTACAGATAATCTGCATAATGATAGATAAATATTATAATTGTGGGTTTGAGTTACTAGATCTACTAGCGCAAACAACACAAGTGCAGACAAACAAACACACAAACAGACAGCATGCTGGAAAACACACCTACTGAAAACTTGAAGATGTACTCTCAGAAACATGCCAAGTGACAGACAAACAGACACATTAAGCATTAATTCTAAAGCTGGACCAGTTTTGGCAAAGCTTTATCAAAAATTCTGAATTCAACGGATTCGGTTTACTACAAGCATACGTAGAACTTGACCTTTATATACACCAGATCATCTTTATATTAGTGTACTTATACATGTTGATTGTGGGTTTTAGTTTTAAATAAAATCCAATGTACAACAGTCTCCTATTTTAAATGCTGTCTTGAATGTAGCAAATGACAGACAAACAGACAGACAGAGAGACAAACAGACAGACACAAACAGAGACACACACAGTCAAACAGGCAGACAGACAGACAACAGACACACAAATTAAACGTTAAAGCTAGACCAGTTTTGGTAAAGCTTTATCAAAAATTCTAAATTCGACGGACTTGGTTTGATAAAAGCTTACAACATAATCTCTATACACCTCACCACCTTTATATTATGGTACTTATACATGTTGATTGTGGGTTTTAGTTTCCAATGTACAACAGTCCACTATTTATGACTGTATTTAAAGCCAACCCATTTCAATGCATCAGGGATTTCTAGGGGGGCAAATGGAGCACTTTGCCTTCCCCGGAAATGATTTTCCACCTGAGTTAGGCCTCAATTATAAGCTTTGCAGCTGCACTCGGCAGTTAGTTGAAGTGAGGTCCTGCCCCCCCCCCCCCCCCCCCACACACACACACACACATACACAGGTAAACACACACACATACACAGGCAAACACACACACATACACAGGCAAACACACACACACAGGCAAACACACACACAGGCAAACACATACACATACACAGGCAAACACGCACACATACACACACACATACACAGGTAAACACACACACATACGTATACACAGGCAAACACACACACACAGGCAAACACACACACACACACACACACACACAGGTAAACACACACACATACACAGGCAAACACACACACCTACACAGGTAAACACACACACATACACAGGCAAACACACACACACAGGCAAACACATACATATACACAGGCAAACACGCACACATACACACACACATACACAGGTAAACACACACACACATACGTATACACAGGAAAACACACACACATAGGCAAACACACACACACACACACACATACACACACATACACACACACACACACACACACACACAGGTAAACACACACACATACACAGGCAAACACACACACAGAGGCAAACACATACACATACACAGGCAAACACGCACACATACACACACACATACACAGGTAAACACACACACATATGTATACACAGGCAAACACACACACACAGGCAAACACACACACACACACACACACACACACACACACACACACAGGTAAACACACACACATACACAGGCAAACACACACACATACACAGGTAAACACACACACATACACAGGCAAACACACACACACAGGCAAACACATACACAGGCAAACACGCACACATACACACACACAGGTAAACACACACACATACGTATACACAGGCACACACACACACACACACACACACACACACACACACACACACACACACACACATACACACACACACACACACACATACACACACACACACAGGTAAACACACACACATACACAGGCAAACACACACACATACACAGGCAAATGCACACGGAGTCACAGGTACAGACACATACACACAACATCTTAGTTCTAAAGCTAGACCAGTTTGGTAAAGCCTTATCTAAAAATTTTAATTTGATGGATTAGGCTTACTAAAGTGCCACACATACACACACTACCTACACACCCAGTCCACCTTTATATTAATGCAATTGTAACTGTTGATTGTGGGTTTTAGTTTCAAACAAAGCCAATGTGCAACAACATACTATTTATAGCACAAAAGCACACTATATATAGCATAGAAGCATATACTATTTATAGCACAAAAGTAAGCCTTTACATCCCTTAAAACTGCAAAATCATGCATATATCAGTATTTCACTTTAGCAGACAAACACCATTTTGTCCCACATCCCAGAAATTTTCCTAGAAATAAATGGGTAAATCGAGATTTTCAAATATATAGCGGCGGCAAGACTTCAACTGACTGTTGAGTGGACCTACTGACTGGGTGCAAGTTTATCATTGGGGCCTAACTCAGAGCGGCAAAATCCATTTTCAGGAGGGCGGCGCCCCTATACACTGCAACAGTTCAGATACTAAAGGATCAGATTAAACACTTCTTAACAAGGGCCATGCCCAATGCCCGGGTTGGCCCTTAGTCCAAAAATTGTATTCACATTGGTATGATCTAGGCACACAACTACTAAACAATGATCAGTATAACAGCTCTACCTTGTTCTATATATAGGTCAACTGGTTGATAATGATTGTGGGTTTGGTTTACTGACAACACAGTGATGGTACCGTATAGCATAAAATTTTGACAGTAAAAAAATTGACGAATTTGACAAATATTTGTCAATTCGTCACTTTTTAAGAAATCCTACAGAACATGGTGCTGTCATACTTTTGCTTGCATTGCACATTAAATAGAAATTGAGGCTTGAAACAAGTTTCATCAATATTTTATCTTGTCAAAATTTTATGCTATACGGTATGTCTGAAAGTTGAATATGATTGTATTAAGTTACAACAACACACAAGTCACAGCTTGACCCCTTTATATATACATAAGATAACCAATTAGTATTGATTGTGGGTTTGGTTTAGTCACATTAATACAACGTTGGCATATTATAGAGTTGTACCGAATCTCGGACAGTGATTATAATCATTGAATAAAGCATATTGATTCATTGATACACAGTTACATTTGTCTGCCATCTTTGATGTTTCTTCATGAAGGATGCTTTTACCAGATATGTGACTAGCCTTGCAAAAATCAACCAACTATAGTTGCACAAAAATTGCCTCGAATTTTCAAAAATCGCCTCGAATTTTCAAATATGTCTTTCCATAACTTATGCTCTATTTATACTAACAAACTGAAATTTATACCACAAACGCAGAATTTAATGGAGAATCTTTTAAAGCTTACAGAATGAAAATACTACTTTTAGAACTGAAGATATTAATGGATATCTAACTAGGTGTAATTTGCGCTCACATGGTTGATTTTTACAGGCCCGAAGTTTGGAATAGTTTTGAAAAGATATATTCAGTAAAATAGTAGAGGAGGTTCTCAATCAAATTGCAGTTTTTTCAGGGGAGTTTCTGTATGGTGACCTAGCTAACATGGACTACAGTTAACACACACTGTACTGATAGGCTGTGTTGTGCTGGTCACTGGTGTGGGCATGACCCTGGCTGACATAAAACTAGCAAAAGCATTAGTGATGTCACAATATGAAATTCTTTGTATCATGATAATCACGATATCATAGAAATTATATCACGATATGCTTAACATGCTGAGCATGTTAATGTTTTAACTGGATGCACCTCATTATCTGCTTCAATAACTTCACCAAGTCAACTATACTTTTCTGATACAAGTACACACTCTCAAAACATGTGTAGATAATATGCTTATTTTTGCAATACCGAAAACATTTTTGCATTAAATAATTAGAAGTTTTATATCACGATATACATTTTTGCATATCATGATAATAATGAGATTTTATATCACAATATATCGTACGTATATCACGATAATCGTGGCATCACTAAAAGCATGTGATGTGCATTAATTCAAGTAGTTGACATTTCAACATGAAGGGTTACACTCTTAGTAGGGTAGACCCTTACTCCAAAAATTGTAAACTTTGGCACGAATTCAAAGAATATATTAGAAGAGAGGTCATCAGATATGTTCAGTTCACCTCTATTTATACGCTAACCAATTACTATTGATCGTGGGTTTAATTTATTCAGTCACATTCATACTTTCATAAAGGCATGCGTTGTAAGTAAAGCTGTTCACATGTTCATTCGCTATCTTACTATCCGTTCACTAAAATCACTATTCAAACATTTGTTTTCATTATATCAAGCCATATTTTAGTCTTTGTAAAGGAACTGTAGTTTAATAATTAGTGCTAAAAAGTAAGGAAACAGGAACAAGATTTTGGCATGAGAGAACATTGCGGCGTGAGATAATTTATAAAAGTTTAATCCCTACTTTACTGGAATGAGCCAAAAGTAGGGATTAAACTTTTATAAATTATCTCACGCCACAATGTTCTCTCACATAATTTTGAGTACTGGTATTATTGATGGCCTAAATTTGATGAATCAACTGGAAATATAAATTAACGTCACAATTAAGGTTACGGTATAGTCATTAAATAATTTTATTGGCGCTAATTTTCATTGTCTTTAAAAGCAGCCTTACTGTGTTTTATACCAAGTGGCTTCATCACCGCCTTCAAATTACTGCATAAAGAGTCTACAGTCACTGTTGATAGGCGATAAATCAACCCTGCTGCAAAGCAAAGTGACGACAATGGCTTCCGTTTCTACACCGCAAACTCCGCTGCCACTTTTCAGGGATAATGACCAAGGTAACCCCCCTTCTAGGGTTTCTCCTTAATAAGAGATATATTGTCGAGGGTCTGTGGAAGAGTTTTTAGGAGTACAACGCTGAAGAGAGATTTTATGAGTGTTAAAAGTTCAGAAATGACGTTATAAAAGTGCCTTTGTGAAGACCTTTATTGGCTCAACTACGCGTGAAAGCAGCTGATCGCTAAAAACTCTTCCACAGGCCCTCGACAATATCTCTCTTATTAAAGAGAAACCCTAGAAACGGTCCTTACCTTGGCCATTATCACTATAAATGGCGGCGAAGTTGCGACGCCATTGTCGTCACTTTGCGCTGTAGAAGGCTTGATTGATGGCCTATCGACAGTGTCTACAGACTCTTTATGCAGTAATTTGAAGGCGGTGACAAGGCCATTTGATATAAATCACAGTAAGGCTGCTTTTAAAGACAATGAAGATTTGCGCCAATAAAATTATTTAATGACTATACCGTAACCTTAATAGGTGAATTGTTGCATTATTGATATGCTTGGACAATCCAATGTATTTTGTCAATTCGTCAAAATACAAAAGTCATGCCTGCCAGCTGTTGCCCTAAAGATTACTAATCTCTATGACTATACAGTACAGTAAATTAGGGCTGCAACAAATATTCGATTCGTTCGGATATTCGTTACGATTTTGGCATTCAAATAGTAAAATCAACATCCGGTATTTGTTTATCTTGTGTTTTATGTAGTTTACTGTTGGAAATAACCTTGTTTACCTGTACTTCTTGATTTTAGCAGGCCCATCTACAATTTGTAAGCTTGTGATACTTAGATCTGGATGCTAAATATGGTAATCTGTAACAAGCTGTGGCAAAATTTAGTATGCAAACAAATAGTTCGGTATCCGTTTGTTAAGACATCCAAATATTTGGATACCAAAAACTGGTATTCGTTGTATATAGCCCTACAGTAAATATTCTGATAATCGATATTATTGCAATATTAGCCGAGTGTCAAAGCTGAGCTAACAGTACTACTAGCATTGAAATTGTCAACGTAGTATGAAGTAGTGTTTCACTGGTATTACAAAATATTTCAATAATCATGCTATTGATGATAATATTGCTCTGCCGATATTACAACACTGAAACTTCTCTTCGATATTGATCATCGTCACACTGAATATCACGATATACAATAATATTGCCAGCCTTATCTAATTTGAGCTTTAACAAAAACAGCTTGCTCCAAATATTACACTATGGCATGAATTAACTGAGAGAGACCCATGAAATGAACAAATTGTTTATATTATAAAGGCCAGTGTAGATCTCAAACTAGTAGAAAGAGATGATGTGCATTAATTGAATTAGTAGTTTTAATCATCTAAGAAGATCCACACCCATGGCAGGGTAGGCCCTTACTCCAAAAATTGTAGAAACCATTTATTGAAGACTTCAATGCTACAAAAGTTAGGAAGATCACCTCTTTATTTATAAGCCAACTGGTTACTACTGATTGTGGGTTTGGTTAGACATTAATACAACACTATTATTGATGGTATATTTCACAGTATGTTTTACAAAGCTCAAAATTAGCTCCAGATGCAATAATCCAGATTAATATATTTATCGAGGTATTAAATCCATTATTGTGACAAAAGATGTATGTTTTTATTATCGAGATAATAGTAAATTCCTGGATACTACTATAGACTACACAAACCATACAGGTGTGCTAGTATACTGAGCATATACATAGTAAAAACCAATTTTCCAGCCAGCATTTATCAATGGTGCTTGACTTGGTTTATTTAATTACACAACTCTTGGTCACACGAAAAAATTGGAGCAAACTTCTAGCCAAATCCATTCGGTAAAAATCTGATTCAGTACAATGACTAACGCGTGTCGATCTAGCATGCTGACAAAACTATATAATCTATGGCTGAAATGCTTTCAGTCTGTGAAAAAGAAGCCCACTTCGGCAGATGCAGTGATTGAGTGGTAGTAATAACAGGTGAGAAGTACGTCGTTAAATGCGTATAGCCATAGATTAATTTATATATATAATCTATGGTATAGCTAAAAGACGAGCGCGCCTTATAGTGGATTATAGTGTATTGAAATATCTCTCACTTGTTAGACTAGAAATTGGCTTAACGCCAATCAACAGTGCATGGGGAATTCTGCAGAAAAAGTAATGGCTTTGGATGTCTTTCAGTACAGGTGCTTATACTTGTGATAATGCCCTGCAAAATTAATTAAAGAGTAGATCACGAGACTAGTTACGTGTAGTGATTACATGGAGGACAGATTCGCCATAGTTTTCCGCTATAGCTTAACAATTAGGGTACCGTAAATTCACCAAAGTTTTCCTCTCCGCCAATACTTTGTAATCACAAATTCGCCAAAGTTTTACCCCACCAGAATTTTGCGCTATACAGTATTTCAATGCATGATCTTCTGTTTCTAATGATTATTGCAATTACATATCAGAAGGCTTAGTATCACAAGCATTTGACTGATCAAACTAAAGGTGACCCGACAAATTTACTGTACATTATCAATGGGGAAGTCAATGAGTGTACAATAGGAAAACAAATGTCCGGACAATTATCAACCCTTATCATAACTAATAAGATTACATATCGATAAACACAAATCTAGAAACACATGATCATTCTCTTGAATGAAACTATATAATATTCTTCAGATATTGAAACCCACAATCAAACCTGGTATGTTGGGATATAAAACAAGCCAATCGCTAAGCAGCATTAACAACAGCTCACCTAAGACACGCATTAGGGATGGGCGATACCTGCAAATTTCATTTGATACGATACCAAGTACTTCCAATCAGGCATCGAAGTTATTTCGATACAATTCTGAGTACTTTTAATTGTCATGCTTATTTGCTACAAATATATCAAAGACTACGAAGTAATTTCTGAAGATGAATATTTTTGGCTTTGTTTTTGCTTTTTTGCAGTATTGCTTACCATTCCATCATTTAGCTTGATAACTTCAAAGAAAATGAGAACGTGATCATAGGAATCGAAAGTTTGATTCTTTAAGGAAAGTACTCGATGCCTAAGTATCGAGTACTTCAAGTATTGGCATTGATATTTTAGTACTTGTACTGCCCATGCCTAACAACACGCATTCAAAAAATTTTTTGCAGGCCCTCAGGGCCCACAATACACTAAAACAATGAGAGATTGGTAATTAGGGTAAAATATTGGCGAATGGTGTTCAATTCGCCAAATTCGCCACAAAGTATTCTCCCGCCAGAATTTTACGCTATACGGTATCACATACGTATTTCACTCTGCAAACTAGTGTTTTAAAAAAACCTTTAATGCTACTAAATAGTACATGCACAATAATCATGATAATTAATTGTGGTGAATTCCTTCTACGACAATTGCATCCCAGAAAACCTTTATCGCCAATCCCTAGTGTCATTCCACGATATATGACATAGGTTGCTTTATGTCTAAAATTGAGCAAATTTTCCGAATGCTTTGAATTCATGGTTTTATCCAAACATTTCTTGATATTCAAGTATCAGCATAACCAAGCGAATAGACAATTACAAACCACTTCTAGATTTGTTTCAGCTCTACCGAACAGCACAGGCAGAATATTGGCTTATAAAAGCATAAGCATTTCATGGCCACACATAAATACACTGGGTTTATAGACATTGAAGGTTTAACATGAAGGGTCACATCCATAGAAGGATAGACCCTTACAAAAATTCATTATTGTTATTCCAAAAATTCATTTTCGTTATACCAATCCAACTGCAGCTTGATCTGTATATATATAGGACAACCGATTAGTACCGATTGTGGGTTTAATTTAATCACATACTATTTATGGTATAACAAGATGTTCATGCTAGTTTACACAGCCAGACTATTTTGTCACACGTCATTTTATCAATACCGTATAGCGGGAAATTTTGGTGGGAAAAAAGTTTGGCGAATTGTCCATGATTCACCAAACTAAAACTATCCAAATTTTACTTACAGTAATTACCTTATGGCTGAATCTATCACTAGCCAAGCTTATCCTCACCAAATGCTCATAACAGTGAATTCACCAAACTTTCCCGCTATATACAATAAGAGATTACAAGGGAGATATGGGAAGCTACTAACTAACTACTGCACGTGATCTTTCCAAGGATGTAACATTTATGGATTTTACTGTAAGCTCTTTCCAAGCAAGAAAGTTTAGTTTCATGGAAATTAATAAATACAATCGAGATGATCCTTTTTGATAGTCACATCCCCAGGTCGCTAATAGCTCACTTCTCTTGAACACGTAAATCAAAATCCAGCCAATCAAATATACAACCCATTAGAATAATATTGTAATGGATAACCTGTCACCTTGGAAAAGCCGTTCCCTGTACAAACATTACACACAGCTATTATAAGGCTTCTGCTTTAGGCTGGGGTATGCTAAAATGGCAATAAAGACTTTAGATATACCTTACGATATTCTAATATCTTACAGTCGATTGATTAACTTTTCGTATATGATTCATTGGATAGCCAAAATCTTGGCTTCCTGAATCAAGAAAATTGACTTAAATTTCTATACAAGAACAACTTGATGAAGGAGAACATTCTAAAACACGAGTACCATCGATTCGAACACTATCGTGGATGATTACTGGGAATTGGCCGACCCAAACGCGTGTGATATTAGGTATGAGCACAGACTCACCCAGGTACAAGACTGCCTTTCAGACAGAATCAGATTGCCCCATAAAACACAAGATCCTTTAAAATTACTGCATGCACGGTACCACAAATATATAGTTGATCAATTGTTTTAAGAAGCATCAATTTGATAAGTTAGATTAGTGCAAATGATATTTGACAGAGACACTGCCTGGAATAACCTGACATATCCACAAGTTTTGTATGGACATTTATAAGAAGTCCTGTGATCACTATTCATATAATGGCACTGCTACAAACACCATACAACTCAAACTGAAGAGATTACTGTTGTTACTGCTTTGTGGTTACAATTCTATTGATGGCAGACAACACAACCAACAGGTTTCAAGCACTGTTGCATTGTTAATAGATAAGCTGGTTGCTGGCCATATACTTACGCTTTTCGCAATGGTCTACTTAAGCACTTACTGAACTTTACTTAGTTTTGTTGATTTAGTAAATCGTAATTTGTGACCCGGTCTGACAAAACCAGTCTTATCGCCACAAAAATTTTGAGCTAATATTCAGTCTTTCAAATTTAACAACTCTTTCTCTGAACACAATATTTTAGCACAAACTTCACCATGCATGTATGCAGAAAATCCTATAAGCAATTCAATAAAACTTACAGAATTCAAATAGCACACACAGAACAAGAGATAGATACCATAATATGGATGGATGTATTTTGTGGTGATAAGACTGGTTTTGTCAGACCGGGTCACATTTGTAGTTAGTACGGTTGTAACTGTTATGTATGTTGTATGTATTGTAGTTTAGTATGGTTGTAATGTGTGTGTGTGTGTGTGTGTGTGTGTGTGTGTGTGTGTGTGTGTGTGTGTGTGTGTGTGTGTGTGTGTGTGTGTGTGTGTGTGTGTGTGTGTGTGTGTGTGTATTTGTACATAATCTGGTGCATGTGTATATACGTATGCAATACGGTTGTATATATCATGTATGTATATTATTCCAGTACGGAAGAACAGCTTTAGCCGACTACTATGAGTTTAAATTACAAATCAATCAATCAATCAATCAATGGACACACATACAGCATATACATACACACACACACACACACACACACACACACACACACACACACACACACACACACACACACACACACACACACACACACACACACACACACAGATACGTACACACAGACGTATATAGGTACACAGTGACACATACACACAATACCTGATATATATATGCTGACAATGATTGTGGTCAAAGATATCAAGATGAATGCTCAAACACAGGCTCACTGCTCCAACCAGCGATGACTCTTCACAGTAATATACCAACTCTCTCAAGGAATAATCAAACAGTAACATGTGGTAACAAAGGAATAATAATAAATTACTGCTGCGCTATCATTTAACATTATACTAGTGACAATGTGTTCATGTGCACTAATTAGAAACTAACTAACCTTCACGAACAGCATCAAAACAACCAGGGTCGTATATTTTATTATAGTGTTTTAACTGTTTTTTATTAGTATATTTCTCAGTACTTCACTTGTTCACGCTTCAAAAAACTATCGGTTAACCAGATTTTTTAACAACAGTTTTCAAGTTTATCAACTTCACTTCGACAACAAATGTAACGCGATTCACTGTATCTTCAGAAAGCGTCACCAATAGATTAATACTCTTCTTTCATTTACTTGAATTCGCCATGTCTTGTATCTCGTGACCACATTAACCAGTAAACGGCGTGCATGCTGACCAATATCACGTGAGAAGTACTGAATTATTGAATTGAATTAGGAAGTAAAGAGAGAGAGAGAAATGGACAGAGCTGTTGTTATGAAAGCATATCGCGAAGCTCTGAAGGACCACGCAAAAACAGATGCCAAACTGAAAGAGTGTGAGTCAACTGTTTGTCACTTGTAAACGCTTTCTTGTCGAGTGAATATGTTAGAATACGCTGTTACGAATGCACAATTTTCATTGACACAGACGTATAACTTACTCAATAAATGTCTCTTTATCATTAATCACGTGTACATTTTGGGATTTCATATTTTTGTATAAACTCACTGATGGCATTTTGCTTAACCCCCGTGACTTGAAACTTACAAGGTTCTATAGAGCTGCCATTCCTCCAGATCTTTATACTGTTCCTACCATACAGACTTTATGAATCTTTGAATGAGTGATGTCAGATATGTGATTTCCCCATTTATTTCCATCAAAATTTTCCCTTTCAATAGCTTCCAGTAGTAGCTATAGCAATTACAGGTGGCCTAAGATGCTGTCTGATATTTTCCCTATCCAATTTCTCAATGAAGTACATTCATCCCCGTCAAAAAATTGCGCTATACAGTACGCTCAAAATCTCATATATATACTTATTTCACAGCTACGTAAATGTTATACATCACCTATAGTGAGACAGCAGTACAAAGAGGCACAAAGCGAATACGACCAGTCTGAAGAGGATTTGAAGTCACTGCAGAGTGGTGTAGGACAAGTCAGTTGTATACAATATGTATTATTACTGTAGTAGTACTACCATCAGTTTTTGAGTTCATCGTTCTGTAAAATTTGTGTGCAACTAAAAAGAAAGTATCCGTTTAAGGCAGAGTCTTACAGTTGCATTGTGTCAAAAAGTGTGGTAGCTATTATATGTAGTTGACATACAACTGAAAGTTCTCATGAAATAGGACAGCCATTCAAATATTGTGCTGTGTGCACATGTACATGTTACGTATACGTAATTATGTGACAATAATAACCGGCTATGTATTGTGTGTTGAATGTGTGTAAGTACCGTATATTGCAATTTGTTTGCGGTTGAAAAGCTTCACGGTTCCAAGTCTTAACCTTCATTCTCTGTAAAACTTTCACAGTTTTCTGTGTTTCACACCCTTTTTAAACCAGGCGCGCGCCTGGTTTCTTGAAATCGTTTTCGTGAAAACATTGATGTGTGTATGTGTCCACCCCCCAGGCTATTAAAAACTATTCACGTGAAATGAAGCCTAAATAATCAATCAAATAAGTCCTACTGCTTTTCTATGACACTTGCTATCGATATTACTGATGGGCGGGGCCTTAGTAACGAAGTGCATCTTGAGTTACTGCCGAATAAGAACAAGGTAATGCAGTGTTAGCCATTCATTCCATAGTAAAAGCCGTTTGAACAGCTGTACATTACTAACAAGACAGAGCGCTTCAGTTTTGAAAGTGGGCGTGCTGTGCGGTTGCGGAGCTTATAATACAAGACTAGCCTATAGTGTTACAGTAAGAATTTCGGCTTAAAACAACTTTGCACTACTTTTAAAAATTTTTATCACTAAAGTACTGGAGTATAAAGCCAGTTTAAATAAAAGAATTAAATTTGTATGCGTTGCTATGTGCCCCTTAGTGATGAATCTTTGCTCACATGACTTACTCGTGACGTCATTAATTACTATTACAATACACTGAATAGCAGTTGATTAACAGTGGTTTAACTTACACATCGCCTGGTTTTTAGATGGTAGAACATCAACTTGTTTTTAAAAACATTGTTCCAAAAAAATTGTCTGAAAAGTTTCACGGTAACAAAGTAATCCACGAAAAACGCCACCGCAAACAAATTGCAATATATGGTATGTATGTATGTATGTACGTAGTATGCCTCATGATAGTACACACTACTGATTGTTAGTTTGAGATTACAGTATTAATGTCGACACTGGAAAATGAGGACACCTCACACTTGCATAGTTATGGTCCCAAAGTAACCCTATATATCCGGTACTACGTATGTATTTTGTTTTAAACGTATTTTTGTTCTATTTCAGATTGTTGGAGAAGTTCTGCGACAACTGTCAGAAGATAAATGTGAGTTAATCATGTGATCCCTACATAGTTGATCATGTGATCCCTATATAGTTGATACTGCCAACTAGGGCTGGGCGATTTTTGTGATTGTGAGAACAATCGTGATGTTGTCTTCATAATCATGATGCTGATGTCTACCTGTCCACAATCGTGACTGTGGAATACCATTAAGATTTGTACTTTAGTTGTAGGTTTCCTTGTTTAAAAGTGTTTCAACAACACTTGTAATGAGTGCTGCGACTCTCCATAACATCAACTACCATCAGAATAGTACAGTGACATGTATTGCTAAAATATTTATACACAACAGCTTGCTTGTTTGTACCAAAAGTCTGCAGTATATGATAATCGTGATGGTTCTCACAATCATGATATGTCATGATTCTAGAATCGTGATGTCTCAAAATGTCACAATCGCTCACCTCTACTGCCAACCAATGCGTTGGCACATCCCTGTTACTTACGTATTGTTTAATGCACAGTATACTTGAATGGTTTAGTATTCATAACATATTTCTTTTTATAGTTATTGTCAAAGCCAGTAATGGTCCACGGTATGTCGTGGGTTGTCGCAAACAACTAGATCGCAATCAGCTGAAGCAAGGCACAAGGGTAGCTCTGGATATGACCACCCTAACAATTATGAGGTGATTGTGTGTTGTTCGTCTGTCTGTACGTGTGAGCAAATTGACATTGGTCTATGTACTACGTGATATACTGTTACATGTAGGATGTTGCCTAGAGAGGTGGACCCCCTGGTCCATAATATGAGTCATGAGTCCCCTGGGGACGTCAAATACTCAGAAATAGGGGGGTTGACAGAGCAAATAAGAGAGTTGCGTGAAGTGAGTGATAAGTGTGTGTGTGTGTGTGTGTGTGTGTGTGTGTGTGTGTGTGTGTGTGTGTGTGTGTGTGTGTGTGTGTGTGTGTGTGTGTGTGTGTGTGTGTGTGTGTGTGTGTGTGTGTGTGTGTGTGTGTGTGTGTGTGTGTGTGTGTGTGTGTGTGTGTGTGTGTGTGTGTGTGTGTGTGTGTGTGTGTGTGTGTGTGTGTGTGTGTGTGTGTGTGTGTGTGTGTGTGTGTGTGTGTGTGTGTGTGTGTGTGTGTGTGTGTGTGTGTGTGTGTGTGTGTGTGTGTGTGTGTGTGTGTGTGTGTGTGTGTGTGTGTGTGTGTGTGTGTGTGTGTGTGTGTGTGTGTGTGTGTGTGTGTGTGTGTGTGTACATATATGAATCTTTATGTAGTGTATGTATGTACGTATGTGTTAGTATATATGTATGTGTGTGTAGTGTATGTATGTGTTAAACATGTATTATATACATATTGATATTTCAAATGCATTCATGCACAACACATATGTACATACACATGACTATCTATACTACACTGCACTACAGGTGATAGAGTTGCCACTGCTTAACCCTGAGTTATTCCAGAGGGTTGGGATAACACCACCCAAGGGCTGTTTGCTCTATGGTCCGCCCGGTACGGGGAAGACACTACTGGCTAGAGCCGTTGCCAGCCAGCTGGACGCCAACTTCTTGAAGGTGGTGTCCTCGGCGATTGTCGACAAGTACATCGGTGAGAGTGCCCGACTAATCCGTGAGATGTTTGGTAAGCATACAAACCTCCTTGTAATGATTAGCAAATTTTACAGTAGTACTTACGTACGTATGTTGAACACATCTGTTGATATTATATGTACTGTATATATAATCTGTATAATAATAATAATAATAATAATAATAATAATATGGTGTTTGATATTGTATAATAGCTTATGCCAAGGATCATCAGCCTTGTGTAGTGTTTATGGATGAGATTGATGCTATTGGTATGTGTATCTGTGTGTGTTGTGTGTGTGTGTGTGTGTGTGTGTGTGTGTATGTGTGCGTGTGTGTGTGTACGTGTACAGAGCTTGAAATAGCAGTCGGCCATCGGCCATTTTCCGACCAATTTCAGGATTTGGCCGACCAAAACTGATATGCTAGGACGCATTTGCTGTACATTTCCAATGGGGAATCCAATGATATGTACCTATTTTCAATAAATGGCCGAACAATTTGTAATCCTTATTTCAAGCACTGTGTGTATGTATGTACATATATTATTAATAGCTATGCAAGCAAGCTAATGAATTGTCTTAGTCCAATTCGAGCAGCATACGTATGTAAGGTACACACCAATGCTGTCGGTTGTTTTGTTATGCTGTCGGTTGTTTTGTTAGTCGGATGAATGACTTCTTACATTTCTGGCTACTTTTGATATCAACCTGACTGTTTTGAGCCCTTCTATTATAACAAGTGTTATTATGTATGCATATCATGTCACAAGGTGGTAGAAGATTTTCAGAGGGGACGTCTGCGGATCGTGAGATCCAGAGGACACTTATGGAGGTGAGTTATATTATAGTAGATCCCAGGTGTGTATTTAAGGTTTGAACATAGTAGTGTTGTACCGATTAATCGGATCACAATAAAAAACAGCAGATTATTGGGGAATTTTGTGACAATAGGTATCGGTAGATTGTAAGGTTACAATATCGGTTTATTAAAATCAAATAATTCAAGAGCCTTGTGCTTGTAACTGAACCAATAGATTTGCTAATTTTGACAGAATCTTATATTTTTGTAAGTTTTATTGTATGTTTGTAATAATCGGTATCAGATTGAAATATCGGCTGTCTGGAATGTAAAATAATCGGATATTGGTATACTCCTAAAATCTGGCAATCGGTACAACACTAGAGCATAGGGTAACCAACATTAAATTTTATACAATACAGTTACATATGTACATAGTGTATGTCTGTAAATAATAGAATATTTAAAATATCTTGTTTATATTAGGAAGCAAACGAATGTGAAATTTCAACCTTCTAACATTCAATTTTCAATACCGAATGTTCGAATGTTTGAACACCCACACGATGGATACTTAATGCACCAATTTACATGCTTATAATGACGATTTTAAATTAAAAATAAGTAGACAAAGTAGCTGAAAGATACATGGTTCATGTAAAATTTAACTATAATGTTGGGCATTAAATAGATAAATGTATTTGAATGTCAAAATTACTATCGAATGTAACTTAAGCGAATGAAGATTCATTTGAGCCCTAGTTTATATAATGGATGTTGTAATATTGATACCAACTGCTTATCCTCTTGTGTTGCTCTCTGCTGTAGCTGCTCAACCAGATGGATGGGTTTGACACCCTGGGAAGGGTGAAGTTTATCATGGCCACCAACAGGCCAGACACCTTGGACCCAGCTTTACTGAGGCCGGGCCGATTAGATAGGAAGATTGGTACGTATATACGTATCAGAGCCCGAAATTAGCTGGAAAAAATGCCAAGACATAGTGTCAGAAGTAAACTGATTTTGATCAGACATTTAGAAATTTGTTCAGACAAAATAGTGTAAAATATGGGAAATACTTTAAAATCAACAAAAAACCAAAAATTGTCTGGACAAAATATCCAACCAAATTTCAAAATATCCGGACCTCGGGTACTTTTGGTCAGAAAATGTCCGATGTCCGACTGTTATTTCAGGTTCTGATATATGTATGCGGATATAAGTATTACATTTAAGGGGGGCCATTTGCCCTCCTAGGTTTTGCAATACAAAATTGAAAGTCTTATGTTAAAAGATTATAGACTGTAATAGTAGTGCTTACAAGATAAGCCCCCCTATTTTTTGAAAAGCTTCTATTTGTCCCCTAGCTGCATTTTCTGGATTCAGCTCTGCTGCTGTATGCGTATATTTACGTATTGTATTGTGCACAATGTTTTGATGGGACTAAGTATTGACGAATCCACTTCATTGAGAAATTTGACAAGAAAAATATTGACGGACAGCATCTTAGGCCATCTGTATTAGCAACGTATACTTCTGGAAAGTGGAAACTATTGAAAGGGAAAATTTTAACAGACTGCTAGTTTACAAATTCATCACGTCAAAAACTGCACTACCGTATAGCTGGAAATTTTCGAGAGACAAAAATTTCGAGATTTTCGAGGATTTTGACGTATCCTCAAAAATAAAAACCTTGAAATTTGGTTTTAATTATTGGTGAAAGAGTTGCACCTCGAAAATTTATTCGCGAAAAGTTAGAAAGAGGTAATCATTGAAAATTTTGTCCCTCGAAAATTTCCAGCTATACGGTATGTATGTCCTAGCCCTGTAAGACATGTAAACATATTTTTAGAGCACCTTGCAACTTTTGAAGGGGAATTTTGAGCTGTGTGTAACAATTGTGTTTACATATTTATAATTATAATTACTTATTTGGCTGTGTAATTGTAATTACTGTAGAAATACCATTGCCCAATGAACAAGCCAGATATGAAATTCTGAAAATACATGCCAGTGGTATTACCAAGCACGGGGATGTTGGTGAGTTCCTATTGGCCACATTTTGCTAGTTGCTATGGTTACATGTGCCATTGTAACTACAAACATCACCATAGTTTGTTACTGTAACTATGCATGTTACCATAGTCTTTAGCTTAGTTACACTGTTATTCTTATTATTTCACACAGATTATGAACAGATAGTAAAACTATCCGATGATTTCAATGGGGCAGATTTAAGGAATGTTTGTACAGAAGCTGGTTAGTAACTGTATACTGTATGTACATACATACCTGTATAGTTAGAAAATGGAAATCTATTTGTCCTAGTTTGGTCATAGTTATGGTACAGCTCACGGCCAAGTTTACAACTCGTGTCGTTTTCTCGCATGTGTAGTTCGAGGCACTAGTCAAAAGTCGCTTGCGCCCAAGTGAGCCACTTGCCCGTGTAGAATTAGTACATGCGAGTCAAGTTTCTCGACTGCATACAGGAGTATTTCACGTGTCTCGTTACGAAGCTAACGAATCAGGCCTTGACTCCACTTGACATGCAAATTAGTATGTATTCTGTTACTTGCCTCTTTCCCAATCCATCATAGTCACTCTATACCACAACAACAACTGGACACTAAACAAAGGCACCAGAAAGATAGAAATTGCACGCACCAGAACGTTTAATCACAAAGCGCACGTGATAAGGCGCTTCAATTAAAGCACAGATGCCATTTGCATGGATCCTCACGTTACAGAAAAGGCGTACACTCTGCATATTAAGTAGCTGCGTAAGTTAAATCTCAGAGGACGTGATGGTGATGGATGAGGAAGCGCGAACAGGCTTATGTAGGCCTATATGTTTGTTGATGCATGACACGCCATTTCACGAGTAGCTATTTACTGCTACTCGCGAGCACTTATATGTCGTGCCTCTATATTCGAGTACCTTTGGCGTGCAGTAAATATCTTCACGTGCATTCTACTACGTGTGCATACGTAGCTCGTGTACTCGAACAAAAATTATGAGTTTTGTTCGGGTCCCGCACGAGAACACGAGTGCGATTGTAAACTTAGCCGTGAGCTGTACCGTAGCTATTTAGTGTGTTTTCATAATTTGTGACAAGGTCTGCAAAATCAATCATGTCAACACACAAAAATCACCCAACTTTGTTTAATCATAACTCACATTATACAAACAAAACACAATTTTTACCACAAATGCAGAATTTAATGGAGAACCTTTTGAGGCTTACAGAATGCAAATACCTCTTTTAGAACTGAAGATATTAATGAACATCTAACTAGATGTAATTTGTGTTCACATGGTTGATTTTTGCACATGTATTAGCAGAGGGAAAATCAAACAAAGTAATTTGTAAGTATTGTTTATATGTAGCTACATTGTCTTTGTAAATTTAATGCTGTAAATAACTTTAATGATAAGTATTATGTAATGTGTGTATTCTAATTGTTTGATACATCATCAGTTGCAATATATTATGCGTTCAGGAATGTTTGCCATAAGAGGAGATAGGGAATATGTGATCGAAGAAGATTTCCTGAAGGCTGTTAGGAAAATTGCTGACAATAAGAAACTAGAAACTAAACTGGACTACAAGCCAGTTTAAGATGCGTATAGTATTTCTTAATTATGTATTTAACAATTTATTTAATAATTCACTATATGCGACCCGGCATGAGAAATCCAAAAGATGTCAAATTTCATGTGCACATGTAAGCCCAGTTTTCTCATGCTGGGTCATACATATAACAATATTCATTATACAATTTAGTGCTGAAACGAATAGCAATTTTTACTATTCGAATAGTCGGTTACCAATTCTAACGAATACCGATTAATCTATTGTCCAAAACCATATATAAAAATGACCTAATTCCTCTGATGAAACAATTTATTATCAGAATAAATGTAAAAATAGCTTCAAAATCAAATAAAACCTTTAGTCAAATATCCATTATGCAATAAAAAACAAGCAAAAGATTGCTATAGTATACTAGATAAATATAAGGCTTTAAATAGAAAAACGAATATTCTATTGGTTTCAAACTACTCGAATATCATTATTACTAACTATTCCTTTCAGCACTAATACAATTGTAAATAATAGCTTATTCGGATAAGGTGGTTTTAGAGCATCTTCAGCTGGGACAGGACAATGGCAAAATTAATTTGTGACTGTCGAATAAAAAACCATAACTTACATTTTAGTTACCAAGTTAATGGTCCATACATAGAATCGTTTTGCAATGTTATAGTTACACAAAGCTTGAATATTCAACAGTGAGTGATATAAAGTGTTGTTTATTATATTGCAGTACCTGTAAATATGAAATGTCTGTCTTTCTGTTCATCTATCTCATAATTTTATCATCCAGCCAAATTTTGTCAACATTTATTTCATAACAAGGTTTTTGCAATTGGTCTGTTGTCTTTACTACATTTTAAATGGGAAGGGTAAACGCAGGGAAATAGTGATTAGTCACTGAGCTTGAGGGACTGAGTGTTAAGGAGACATGCTCAATTTAAAGGTACAAAAGTTTTCACAAAAATAAAATGACTTGCCAATCATTGGAAGATCAACTGATGATGTAAAGGTGAAGCATGTATAGTGTTTGACTTCTATTAGAGTATATCCATCTGTATGGTGACCATGCTAGAATTTCCGTGGGATAAAAAATTCGTGGATAACTTGAAACTGGAAATTAATTCGTGGGATAACATTTGTTGGATTCATTGAAATTGCTCTATTTCGTAATGTTCGTGGATAGAAATCCACGAAAACTCCTGCCTTAGGGTTAGGGAGCCTATTATGCCAGCATGATTTTAGGCATAAGCTGAAAGCATCAAGCATAACGCCAGCATAATAAGGTAGTGTTTAGCTACAAAGATCGATATACTCTAATAGAACATTCACTTTCTGAAGGCAATAAGCATTTTTTGATGATAATTTTTGTAACAAAGATTTATATATCTAAGCACAAGTCTGACACTTGAGCATAATAGGTGAAATTTTTTAGCATAGCATAATAGGTTAAAATACGAGCATATAATATAGGCTGGTCCCTACTTACGGCATTACCATAGATATAATGTACGTGCATTATCTATGGTAATGCTACTGTATACCCCGTGCATGCCACAAAATAATTGCTTATATACGCGCTTGCTATGATCATTTAAGCGCGCTAATTATTGATTTTATATATTGTGAAGCACGTGACTTCGCTTTGATTGCTTTGATTACGTTGATCTCGCGTTGCTTCGTGCCCCTTCTCTGACACTTAACTGGTGAGTACTGTTACCATATGCATAAGGTTTATTACTATTATTGTCAATACTTGTTATTATAAACCATAGATAAAACTAGTCTACCCTCGCATGAGGGTCGGCTAGTCTCGCAAGCCAGACCACAATTTACGCGCAGGGCCTTATCGATTAGAGATGATAAGCGCCCGCGGTAAAAGGGCGCTTATCATCTCTAATCGATAAGGCCCTGCGCGTAAATTGTTATCATCTCTAATCGATAAGGCCCTGCGCGTAAATTGTGGTCTGGCTTGCGAGACTATAGTTGGTTCGCGTTCACTGTACGGTCCGTAATTCTTTAATAACTTCCGGTAGAAACACGCCAGAATAACATTTTTTATATCATCCTGAAGCCCGTCAAATGCCAGAGACGATTATAAAAGAAGCGCTTCAGCTGGAGCCAGCGCTTGGAAGTTATGGGGCTTTTAAGTTTTCCCATACATTTCCTATGTAGAAGCCGTTTAAGTACAATCCTTTGAAGTTACCGAGTTAACACATGTTCGTGACGTATACAGTCAAGTAGACGCGCCAATATTTCATCAGCAATAATAAGCGCCACACATTTTCGTCGCTATTAGTGAATTGTTTGCTCGAAGATACCACTGAAGGTACTGTAAATCTAGTGTAAGTACAGCGCTATACATAGAAAGCGACTTACCAATTCATTTTGATTTTATCGTTCACACTAAAACTCATATTACCTCGCCATTCTTGGTTTATCGGTACATATTTTCATTAAACATACTTATAGTCGCTCCAGAAGCGCTTTTCTTTCTTTAAAACAGTATAGCACAAGTCTTGGTGAATACGCCATTTTTGCGAACGTGAGCCTTTGTGCGCGCATATTACGCATAATTAAAACCGTGACGTAGGAAACATATGTCCAAAATGCTTTGATCTTAAATGGCTTCATTTCAGCCGACTCGACCGCACAGTGAACGCGAACCAACTATAGAGGGTCGGCTACGCCAGACCATAGATTATATACGCCCTATGGATATGAAACTTATAAGCGCCACCAGTCATATCCTGGTTTCGCGCCCCCAATTTATAACTGCCCTCTGTCCATAGTGAAAACCATCCCTGAAAGGCCTAATGTGTGATTTTTAATTTTTATCATGCAAAAAAGCTAGAAAGCTGTCTGTGTCCAGCTAGAAACTTATACAAAGAAATCGATATACTCTAATAGTACAGTCACTGTATTATATAAAATATATACTTTAGTAAAACAGTCTATAAAAATTACATACAAACTTCGCCCTAAATTTAAACCACCCCAGTCAAATTAGCAGGTCACAATGACTATTTCTTGCTACTTTTCAAAAGAATGTAGCCAGTGATTTCTGAGAATATGTGTTACAAAAATCACTTTAGAAAACTTTGAAAGAGCCGAAAAACTTCACCGCACTGTTAAAAACTGGAACACAGCCCCGTCCAGTCGATACTTTCATCAAGTAGTCTTCGAAATAACCATAAAGCAACATCATATTACATTCGAGTTTCTCACCTTTGTGTAAAAACCTCTGGAAGACAACATAACTGACGATGAAATAACCTTGCTCGACCTACCAAGATTTAGTACCGAACAATTCCTAAAAACTACTAACAAATACACTCTTAAAACTTATGGAAACAAACTAACTACCGTTGCTGACATTCACGAATGAAATTTTTAGAAGCGCGAAACCAGCATAGAGACACTGGCATTCCATTACAAATGTATGGGCGCGCGCCGCTGTTTCACATCCATAGGGCGTATATAATCTATGGCCAGACTAAGATAAAGCCATAAAATATTGCCTATCTGCCGGTCGAGTCTGCTGGACAGTGCCGTGCCCCGATTTAGCGTATTTATTACCCGCTGATTTAAACGCGAAGATCAGTCCTATGTATTTTTATAGATAGTAGCTATATCCTACATCCGTAGGATATACGTAGCTACTATCTATGATATTTTGAAGGTTAGAAATTTCATCTCACTAAAATTTCAGACCAGCTATACAATACTTCACTCATTTTCTTGTTGCGTGACTATCATGCACTTTGACAATGCACATTTCACTGATATAGCAGGAATGTGACCGGACATGAGAAATCGGGCTTGTGTGCACATAAAATTTGACCACATTTGTACCATTTATGCAGTGTATATATATAGGGAGTCACATGCAGCAGTTTACAGATTTTGTAAATCTTGTACAGTAAAGGAGATCAGTATACTGTATATACGTACATACCATACTGATGATATAAAAAGGTATATTTTTGTACATAAACCCAGTTTTCTCATGCTGGCTACCTCTGTTACCTCTGTTACCTCTGTTACCTCTAAGGCTACCTCTGTTACCAATGCTATGGACCATAAAATCATCTCATGTTGATGGGGGTATCTTGTGGTCACATGACTATGGTCAGTTTGTTTATGTAAACATTACCATCTATGACACACCCAGTAGCACAAAGTGATTCATATCTTCTTGAGTTTGATATAAAAAGGTGCAGTATTTTGTGTACATAAACCCAGTTCTCTCATTCTGGGTCACATATAATAATTATGTAGCTATAGGTTATATATTACAAGGCTATATACCTACTGTTACCAATGCTATAAACTTAAAAACATGTTGATGGGGGTATCCTGTGGTCACATAACTATGGTCAGTTGGTTTATATATGACCTTTCCTGGAATATGGAGGTGTGTAACCAAAACATTCTCATCTATGACACACCCAGTATGGTCTGAGCATAAAATGATTTAGAGTTTGATCAGCTGAGGGCTGATCTGGCTGTTCATTGCACGAAATCTGGTTGGTTTTTGCATTTTGTTTTTAAGTTTAATTTGCAATATTGTGTACTAGGCAAGTACAAGTTATGCCCATGCAGTACTTCTCTGCTGCTTGCTAGTAATAACATGTGTTTATACTTCCAAAAAAGTAGTGATATGCTAAACAAAAACACCCTGGGTGTAAAAAAAGTGCAAGGCCAATCAGAAGCAGCATTGCAAATAGGTATGTACGACCAAAAACTCTGATATCAGTTGAGGCCAAGAAATTACTTATCAAAAATCTACTTGTCTGAATGACACAATAGTTTTTAGCATATTGTCACAACTATGATTGACTTTGTCACTTGGCCACCTTTTTCACACCATCATTATTAATAAAGGTGGCCAAGTGACAAAGTCAATCATAGTTGTGACAATATGCTATAAACTATTGTGTCATTCAAGTAGATTTTTGATAAGTAATTTCTTGGCCTCAACTGATATCAAGAGTTTTTGGTCGTACATACCTATTTGCAATACTGCTTCTGTTGGCCTCGCACTTTTTTTACACCCAGAGTGTTTTTGTTTAGCATGTAATATTACAAGGCTACCTCTGTTACCAATGCTATGGACCATAAATCATCTCATGTTGATGGAGGTATCTTGTGGTCACATGACTATGGTCAGTTTGTTTATTTAAACATTACCATCTATGACACACCCAGTAGCACAAAGTGATTCATATCTTCTTGAGTTTGATATAAAAAGGTGCAGTATTTTGTGTACATAAACCCAGTTCTCTCATTCTGGGTCACATATACGTAATAATTATGTAGCTATAGGTTATATATTACAAGGCTATATACCTACTGTTACTAATACTATAAACTTAAAAACATGTTGATGGGGGTATCCTGTGGTCACATAACTATGGTCAGTTGGTTTATATGACCTTTCCTGTAATATGGAGTTGTGTAACCAAAACATTCCCATCCATGACACACCCAGTATGGTCTGAGCATAAAGTGATTTAGAGTTTGATCAACAATGTACATAGCTAAACATTATCATGTATGCTGTGCTAGCGTAAGCTCCCGATTATCAATGGTTTCTTATTATCAATACGGGGGTACTCAATTATCAATACATTTAAACATGGATATATTACGGGTTCCTTTGTGTTGATTTCTTTCTTGTGTGACGCGAAGCAAGACGAAAGGTGAACTGTTTGAAGCATTTTCGGTGAAAGGTACTGTTGTCGCTGTAAAGATGCAACTAAGATTGTTAATAATGACAACTACTGTACAACAATAATATAACAAAGAACATATGATACCAGCATTGTCTAGCTAATTAGATTAACTATATGAGGTTGCATCAGTCTATCAGGTGATCCGCTACAATACCCCCCCCCCCCAGTTAACAGGTTAATGTTGAATAAAGACGTTTGGGCCAGTGGACTTTACGACCATAGCGTATCACTCTGTATGTCTTAGAGGGAGGTGGTGGATCCTGCTGGTGTGTGTTAACTGGAAGGGGATGTATCACTTGTTCTGTTGGCATAATTTCCATGAAAAGCAGGTTTGAGTCGATCAATTGAAATCACTTCATCATGTCCATTAATGTCAACAGCATAATGTTTTTTTTCTCTGAACGCTTCTGTACTTTGTACAGTCCATCATAAGGCTTCTGTAAGGGTTTTGCACAGTATCATGACGTACAAAAACATGGGTGCAAGACTTTAAGGTAGCAACGCTTATAAAAAATATAAAGCCAAAAGAATAAAAATTTTATGTGTTGCTATTTGTTCCTTAGTGATGAGTCTTTGTTCATGTGACTTACTTGTGATGTAATTATATACCATTACAATAGCAGTGATTTAACTTACACAGCACCTGATTTTTAGATGGTAAAGCATCAAATTTTGTAACTATCTTTTTAGCACTATGTACATATCCATAGAAAGTCGGCTGAAAGAAGGGAGGGTACACAACAGAACATATGTAATAATATTAGCTATATTTTATACCTTAAATAGTTCATCATCATCCTACACTGCCTCTATTGCAAGACATCATGGCAGGATTTTGTGCTAAGTGGTATGAGCTTGGGTTACAACTGTTAAATGAGCATAATTGTTCTGGAATATGAGATTGAGCACAACTACCCGCACAATGCGTCTAGATGTTGTATTAAAATATTTGAGAAGTGGCTCAGTCAACAGCCCAATGCCAGTTTTGATCAACTATTGGTAGCACTAAAGAAGATAGATATGAACAGAGCAGCAGAACAAATTAAAGGTAAATCTATGGGTATTTTTGTACCTTAGTACAGAGGAGGTGGCTATAAATTACAGTTGCTGTATTGCACTGTTATAGTGTGAGTCTGTGTGATGCATTCACCCATTAATTGGATCTATGTTGGTTGTTATATACTCATAGGCGTAGCAACAGGGGTTTAGGGGGGCTATAGCCCCCCCACTTTTTAAAAGTAAGGGGCTAAGCCCCTCCACTTTTTAACAAAAGTTGCATATAATAATAATAGTCCTAAGCTCACTGTACTATCAAGACTCACGATAGTGAGTCGCAAGGCCAAGAAGAAGCGCAGCAACGCGACCACTGAGTGAGTTATTTACACGTAGCACCGCCCTCAAACTCGCAAACGCTCTAGCTAAGCCGCCATGAAAGCTATCGCTTAGTTATTACCGACCCACAACGTTCTTACTATATAGAATCAACAAACCGAGAATGGAGGAAATAGGCGCCACCATTCCTAAGTACCAGCCATTGCGAGTTTTATGGCGCCCGTTGTGCGACTACACACGACGAACCATCCTTTCCCGCCCAATTCGCCCGTTTACTAGACAATTAGTACCTTCATTGTTTGAAGAATCAATATCCCGAAGTTGATCGACATCGTTTCAGCCATTCTTCTGATACAGCCTTATAAATGCCTTCCTGTAACCACAAAAATTTTTACGCGGCAGTCGTTTTTTTTCTTCTTTCTTTCTTTCTTTCTTTTATTTTCATCGCACACTTTTTTCGGGAGCTTGCGGGAGATTTCATGAACCCCGGAAGTTTATTTCAAACTCTCTTTTTATACATTCACTTGTTTGTCTAATAACTCACTCATTTCTTCATGGATTTCAGCCAAATTTGTATCAGCACTTCTCCTATGTATGCTCTATCTGTCATACTATTATCAGTCTGAAGTAAACACTTGAATGTATTTGAGAAGGACTATTACACTGCAGGTTGATAGTTATCATAACTTGGACCCCTTTCATATGATTTGCATAGACGTTCAGATACACAATCTATATTGATGTATCACTCAGTAGTGAAAGTTAAAAAAAAATCTCGGGCTTGAGTTTTTCAAAATTAAGCTTCAAAGTTTAATTTGCAATATTGTGTGCTAGGCAAGTACAAGTTATATCCATGCAGTACTTCTCTGCTGCTTCAGGGGCGTGGCCAGCCATTTCTTGATGGTCGGGCAACGGTTCAAGCATGCAACTAAGTATATTGTTATATATTAATGCATACATATGCCCACTTTCATGTGAGCATTTACTTCCTTTGAAAAGTGTATGCACACTATCCTAGCTATGATGTAATGTATAACAAATGCTGCTGCATGAAGCTATAGGTACTCGATCATAAGATCCAGGAAACTATCCAGTGATGATCACGACTATACCAGCTCACGTGCCTCTGGATTACTTGAATGGGCATCTACTAGACATTGAAAATATATATCAGTAATATAATGTTTGAAATAATGTAACCACACAAGATGGCATGTATACACAAGGCCAACAGTAAGGAGGCACCCTGTTTTTCACACAAGTCCTTAATTTTATAACCTGGGTGTTGGGACACGTTTATACATGCATAATTGACCTTGATATCCAGCTGTCTCAAAGCTCCAGTCTGCATGCATGTCGAAGGCTGGAGGATTCATCAGTAATTCTTCTATATGACCCTTGTAAATCAGTGGACAGTCATTGGGCTCACCTGGTCAGGTACTTCGGCATGTACAAACCATTCAATTGCGTGTCTTGTATCATAAAATACCTACGGTACCTGCTCACAAAACATGAATCAGGTGGGGCGACAATGGTGATCCACTATGGCGCATCATTGCAGTCCACCATATTTGCGACTCCATTTTAATATCATTAAACTAATGGATCACGTGACCTTACTTTTGTCACACGACTTGTCACCAGCGTAATAACACTGCTGATACCACTCCTCTCAGTGCATGTTAAAAGAAGTAACGTTGATTTTACAATAGCTACATTATATATTTTTAAATCTTGATGGTGGGGCAAAGATCAGTGATGGTCGGGCAAATGCCCCACCATGCCCACCCCTAGCTACGCCTCTGCTGCTTGCTAGTAATAACGTCTGTTCATGCTTCCAAAAAAGTAGTGATATGCTAAACAAAAACACCCTGGGTGTAAAAAAAGTGCGAGGCCAATCAGAAGCAGCACTGCAAACAGGTGCGACCAAAAACTTTGATATCAGTTGAGGCCAAGAAGTTACTTATCAAAAAATTTTTTAACTACTTGAATGACATACAATGGTTTACAGCATATTTTCACAAATATGATTGGCTTTGTCACTTGGCCACCTTTTTCACACCATCATTATTAATAAAGGTGGCCAAGTGACAAAGCCAATCATATTTGTGAAAATATGCTGTAAACCATTGTATGTCATTCAAGTAGTTAAAAAAATTTTGATAAGTAACTTCTTGGCCTCAACTGATATCAAAGTTTTTGGTTGCACCTGTTTGCAATGCTGCTTCTGATTGGCCTCGCACTTTTTTTACACCCAGAGTGTTTTTGTTTAGCTATAATATACATACATATAGTCTGTACCTTCGAATTGTAGTAGCAGTCAAAATTTAACACAACAGGTGTAACATGAATTCACAAAATGGGCGTTAATTAGAGTAAACGCTATTTCGGATTTAATTATTGGATTTAGAATTACAATAATACACGCGGTTTTTCAATGGACAGCAAAGGAGTAAAAAGACAGTTAACTTTGTTTGATACCGCTAGTAGACAGAGGATATCAGTAAGATATTCATATTCAGAAATCCCTTGTAGTTCTACTGCTGGTGAAGAAATTTGTTTATATACACACATCAGACAATAGTAATAGTGACAGGTTAGGCTTAGCTTAGCTGTATTGAGTAGGTAGAGAGTAGCTATGCAAACTATCATATCACTACATATTACACAGTTTATTTCATTTTATATAACAGTGAAGACTCTGAGGACATGCTTGAAGTTGTACAAGTGTGTACAGGAGCATGCTGTTCAGAAGATTTAAACAAACCTTACCATCCTTCCACCAGTTTTAATAGAAGCAAGAAGCAACAAGGCAAACAAATGCGTTGCTTCATGTTTCAAGTTTATAATGTTGTAATGCACAAATGATAGCACCAGTCCTCATCTTCCTTCTTTTGCTTCAGTGGCTCTATCTTTCCTTCTTTATCTAACTATTCACTTCCATTGCCATCCATACAAAAGTAGCTATGGCTAGTTATATGCATGCTAATGTGATTACATGTAGGGTGATATAAATCATTAAAAATGCTCTCAGATTCAATCTCAGAGGGTGTAAATTTTCAAAATTTTCTGGGGGGCATGCCCCCAGACCCCCCTAGATTTGGCATGCTCCGCATGCCAGCATGTGTGCTTCACACAAAATGGAGCCCCCCCACTTTTGAAAACGTTCCTACGCCCCTGTATATACTAGTTAAGTACAGCAGTGAGTGCACTATGGAAAATATAGCACAGCTGAGGTATAGAACTAATGCATAAACTAGCTAATGCATGAGGCATTCTATATGAAGTATATAGTGGATGAATTATTACAAACTAGCTAATGCATGAGGCATTCTACGTACGTATATTAGTGATGTGCGATATCAAATATTTTATATATTGCCTATCACGATTATTACACATCAAATTTATCATGATACGATAAATATCACGATATAATAACTCTTTACCTGTGTGAATGATAGTGGACTAAAATACTAAAATTAGAGCACAATGTATAGTGACTAACTAATATTCCCCACTATAAAATGACAGTAAATACTCTACCAAAGCTCATGAGTATAACAAATTGACCATTATTTTCATATAAAATGATCATGTGCACACACGTGGCGATATATCGATATCAGATATTTAATATCCTTATCGCGATATCATTACTTATATCGATATAATCTATATATCGATAATATTGCACATCACTATTCTATATGAAGTGTAGTGGATGAATTATTAGTTATCGATTGTAGGAACATACGTAGGAACATACCCAGATGATCACATGCGTACATCTAAGCTATGTATACGTATAAGCAAAAGCCTTCCTTTCCTTCAATGATCTCAGCCATGTAAAGACAACAATTGGAGGTCATTATTATCGTTACATCACTAGTTAACTACATATGTACCATGCACGCGATCCATTTCAGTTGGTTTATTGGATAAAGTATATTGTAAGGCATGTTATGGAGGAACTTAAGTGTTGGATGCCATGTTTTTGATATCGATTAAGTACTATGTACAGTACTATGGAGTTCAGCAACACCTTTCAAAATGAAATTAATTTTAGAGAGTGGCACAAGGTGGAAAAGTTGTAATTCCATAGTGTTTTATGGTTGCTACAACTTAGTACACAACCTTGTATCAAACAAGGTATTAACAAGTCAGAAAATTGAACCTGGAGCAAAAGAAGATTGTGTGACCAGGGGCGGATCCAGGATTTTCTGACAGAGGGGGTCTCAATATAGAGGTGGATCTCTGAAGCAGGGGATCTGGGGGGCTGCGCCCCCCAGAAGCTATAAGGTGTTTTATTGATATGACATCAAAATCATGCCTCATGCAAGATATAGAGCATACCGTACTCGTACAAATTTTCGAGGGACGTATATTTCGTGGATGTCACAAATTCAGCATTTTTGCGATTTTATTTTCGAGGATCCCTGTCCATCACAAATTTCGCGTATCTCGCTCTTGTTTGCTGGATGATTGATTGCTCGTGCCGAATCACGAGCGACATTTCCCAGTTGTGAATGATAATCGTTTACTATCAGTAAACTTTATTATCACGTGAGTGTGCCGTATGAATAGCACGGAGCTATTCATATGTGACCATACAATAGCCACTTCATTCCGAGTTAAATGTGTGGAAATTGCTGCATTTCGGGCGTCAATTCCGAAAAGGATGGTGAGCTCCAATGAGCTCGAGGTGGCAACCATATCAGACTCGGCGATCTCAGCACTGGAGGTGAAAGTTTGCCTTTATAGCTCGTGACTTCTTAAATAAATGTAGCCTGCTATCCGTTTCACCATTAACAAAGACTAGAGAAATTTCGAGGATGAAAATTTCGTGGATGACCATTTGACCGCGAAAACAGCGAAATTTACGTCCCTCGAAAATTTGTACAAGTACAGTATTTAAACAAATACAAGGAAGTATTTAACCAAATTTGGAGTGGAGTGTGTGGTGGGTGCAACCCCCTGGAAGATATAGGTTGTTTTATCTTATAAAGTACTAAAATATCCCTTAAATCAAGAAATAATTCATTGTAATGTGTTTTTATACCAATACATCATTCTTTTGGCTTCTCTAATAAATTTCTGGAGGGGGGTCTCGAGACCCCAAAGACCCCCCCTTGGATCCGCCCCTGGTGACCTACGTATATGTACTAGCTACATCATTTAGTCAATTGACACTATTAATCCCTGTTTGATTTCTATTGTTTGTATAAGCCTCTCATGATGTTACCAATATATATTCTATATAATGGCCCACTAAATGGGCATGAAAAAACTTAAGAAACTAGATTAAATGTTAAAAAATTTTTCAATTTCAAAAAAGGGAACAGAGATCAAAAATGTTACTAGAAATTGGCAACCTAGTACTATAGATCAAAAGGATAGAAAAAGTTAAAGATCAAAAAGTATGTAAACAAGAAGGAGGTTGTAACTACGTGAATAGAACTGTCATTCTAAAGCATTTGCGATCCCTATTCTGACTGCTTTCAGAGGACTTGTAAAGGAATCCATTAGTAATACAGGGGAGGCTGAGCAGGAGGGGCAATCGTCCTCCCAAAATTGTCCAACATGTATATAGTTCAGTATATTTTAGATGCCTGAGTTTATTTATGTAAGTGTGTATCTAAAGTTTGCCCCCCCCCCCAATGGAAAGCTGTCAGAGCCGCCCCTGTAATACTGATGCAGTCAGAATAGGGATCGCAAATGCTTTAGAATAACAGTCCTATCTACGTAGTTACAATCTCTTTCTTGTTTCCATACTTTTTGATATTTAAGCTTTTCTATCCTTCTTGTTTCCATACTTGTTTGATCTTTGACTTTTTCTAACCGTTTGATCTATAGTACTAGGTTGCCGATTTCTAGTAGCATTTTCAATCCCTATTCCCTTTTTTGAAATATATTTAAACTATTTTATATTATGTACAGTATTAGCTTGAGAGTCCATTATATGTACTGTATATACAATTGTTCTGTCAATACATTTATATTTAATTTATTTGATATTCTTACCTCATAGATCAACTAGCAGTTAAACAGAGTCATGCAGATTCTTCAAAAGGTAGTGTAGTAACAGAGGTGAAGTTACAAAAAGGGGTCAAATTAGTGCTGGGCAATAGTAAAAATTTAACTTCGTACGTACTACGTATCTTGATAGTTGCTCTGAAAATATTTCAATAGTTGACATAATCCTGATAGTGTTTGAAAGTTGAATGAAGGACTTTTTTACACACTGTCGGGTACATAAAGTTATCAATATACGTAGTATAGCTACACATCTATATCATTTAAAAATACAGCTATAATTAAGTAAATCACAAGTTTACACTTTTATAAGATAGCTGCATAATGGGTTATAAGTATTTGCTTCTTCTGTTAAGGATAGGTTGGACTTGTCAGAAAAGCTTGAATTTAGTATTAATGTCAGTGTTCATGAAAATACTGGGTTCCCAACCACCTATAAACCACCAAAATAATGTACATAGTAGAAATGTTTAAGTTATGTTGGTTTTGTTGGGGGTGAGCCTGAGTAAGCACCAAACTAGCGAGTTGATGGTACGAGCATTGCGTTCACAAAAATTTACATAGAAAAACAGATTAATGGTATGAGTGTTGCGTATTCACAAAAAATTACATTTAAAATGGTTAACTTACAAATGCTTCCATACAAGTGCAGTCATCACATGAAGAATTACCAGAGTAGTTTACTGACATTCCATATAAGGCTTGTACGTACATTCATTACACGAAGAATCACCAGAGTAGTTTACTGACACTATATAAAGCTGGTAGGTATGTTCATCACACGAAGAATTACTAGAGTAGTTTATACTGACGCTTCGCTATATTAAGAACATGTGACAATATGCTGACTTGGTTACATGAGATGGATAGGGAGGAGCGCCTGAGAAGAAGAGAGCGAGACAAATTAAGAAGGTCAACGGGAAACATGGCCAATTACTACGCCATGCACTGTAAAAGGGAAACATGACGGCCTGCCAACAGGTGTGGCACCTTTCAGGGGTTACTATAGGGGAGACCATCTAATGACAATGAACAAGCAGTATGACATTGTCGTGTCTGATACATCCATGCCTTGGTGATGATGATGATTAATTGTAATCACTGTTACAATATTTTGTGTCTGCATTTTGTAATCTATTGTCCATGCCTGCCTTGGTTGGCCATACACTGTACTTCACCTCGTTGGACTACTTACCTACTCCCAACATGAACAAACAAATTACTCGATTTAAGGCAGTTACTATATAGCTAAGTCACCTCCATGCATTCTCACAGGCTCGCCCCTCAATGTTTAGTTATACATATAGCTACGTACTTGCATACATATATTTATGCAACTGAATGCTGCAATGTACATACGTAGCTATACAATATCATTAAGTACGGTAGTACTTAATAGTAGGGATCGCTATGAAAAACTATGGCTTCCGGAATTTTCGCACTTTTAAAAACAACCTTATAACAGGCTTTAGCCGAAAAAACCTACCTGGATGCATTAGTACTGCTGTAATTAGGCTGTATCTTTGTTAAACGCAGCAAAAATTCCAATACTTTTAAAAATTTCGAAATTTACCTGTATTTCGTCTGTCGGCCAGCCTGCCTGCCCCGTAAGACCCGGTTCCACTAGGTGTATGCCTCCAGATTTTTCGCACAACAAAGGTAATCACGTCGGATTTACGAAAATGTTATTTTGATTAAGGTTTGTCCACTGCGCCGTAGCTTGTCCTTTGTTCTATCTTCATCGATTGATCTTCCTCAACCAAAGAATGACGAAATATTATGAAGGTGTCAACATTCCACGCAAGGTGTTAAAATGAAACAATAAACACCTTGGATAGGCGCATGTTTACTGATGCCGGCAATCCGTAACGTGTAATGGAAGAAGAATTCAGTATTATTATTATTATTATCAATTTTTCCTAAGATGGGTTACACAAAAGGCTAAAAGCCTGTACAAGGTGCTCCCCAACATATAAGTACATACACACATACAATAACAATAAACAGCTATATATACATACACGTATACATTACAATATAATATACATACATACATATAAGGACACACGAACAAATAAGATACAATCACAGTCTTTCCCTATAGTTTCGTCTTCCATAGCCAGACCAATTTATTTGCACGCAGCTGCTTTATCGATCTTCTGAATAATTATTGTGAGCGCCGGATGTTAATTATAACATTACGCACTTACTGTAATCGGACACCTATTAACGACCTAGTAGCTGCGTATTAAATAAAATGGTCTGGCTACAAATAGAATATAGTCCTTCCTTCACAGTACAAGTCGTTTTACCATATAGACACTTGGTATTGTGATGAAACGAGTCTGTTGTAAAGGTGGGCATGGCACATATGTAGCGGGCCATTGTAAACTATGTAGATATCAATTGCTAAGAAATAATTCCAGTCTTGAGTGCCTGTAACAGCTAGCTATAAAAAGTAAACAAACTAGATTTTTTTTTAAAATTTGAATTTAAAAAGGGGAGTAGGGATCGTAGCTATAAAAAGTAAGGAAACAAGTTGATGATCACTCACCACCCAGCATATTGCATGTGTTTACTCAAGTATACAATTGCAGCTGGGTAAGCGTTCATACATGCACAAATGAAACACATTCTCTAGCACTTCTACAAGATTTAATCCCTACTTTGGCAGCCAGCATTCAAAGCAAAACATCATGCAGCCAAAGTAGGGATTAAATCTTGTAGAAGTGCTAGAGAATGTGTTTCATTTGTGCATGTATGAACGCTTACCCAGCTGCAATTGTATACTTGAGTAAACACATGCAATATACTGGGTGGTGAGTGATCAACAACTTGTTTCCTTACTTTTTATAGCTACGATCCCTACTCCCCTTTTTAAATTCAAATTTTTTTAAAAATCTAGTTTTAAAAGATTGTGTCAAAATTTCCCTTTAAATTTTTTGCTGTTCGTGTAGTGCGTGTGCAATTGCACACGTGAGTTTTCTTAAAATTTAAGTCGAGCTGTACCATATACCAACCCTGAGTATATATACCAAGCCTGCCATGCACGTGTATATGCCAAAATAAAAACCAGACGGCTCCTTTGAAATATGACATCATAGTATATTATACTATGATGATGTCATATTTCAAAGGAGCCGCCTACACTTGCATACGTGGCAGGTTTGGTAGCTACGTATATGTATACTCACCTGGGAGCAGGTCGATATATACAATATACTCACCTGGGCTTCCCTTTACTATATATTAGCAAAAAGTATAAATAATGTCACGCGCACCCTGAACAATCGATTGTGGGTTCACTCAACCATTGTTTTAAATGTGAGCCAGCTTTGTCGCTCGAGTTTGTGACTACGTTTCGTCGCTGGGAACATTACTTTTGTATGAAAAGGTGTTTACCGTATACGGCAAAACTTTTGAGTAGGAAAACTTTCACGGTTGGAATAGAAAATGAACATTCATGGGAAAACTTCCGCAATAGCAGCTTCTTTTATAAGAATGTCTATTGCTAGCTAACCTATTCGTCGTAAAACATTTGCGGTAGAACAAAAAACCGCGAAAATCGTGAAAGTTTTCCCACTCGAAAGTTTTGCCGTATACGGTATTTCTATAGCAATTTTGTTGGTTAATGTTTTCATCATAGTATATATCATATGAACCCTTTGGGCAAGGGGTTTATCAGTGATAAACTTCCGATGACCGAGGACAAGGGGCATATATTTGTTGAATACACCTACGTAGTGACTGTGGTTTATATTATATTACATATATGTACGTATATATATATACACCAAAACAGGATATCTATCGTTAAAACCTATGTATGATAATTCACCTGGAGGTAACCCAGAAATGACTACAATTTATACACAGTTACACTACGTAATACAATTACGTATGTATGTTAAGAATTTACTTTACATTAATATACGGTAATATTAACACAGTTTATGACTCACTCACAGAGTTCAGGTACGTGGCAGTGGACCGGGGTCCATATTGTTTGCTGTGACTATAGCTTTGCACTGTATAGCAATGACTAGCTACACATACGTATTAGCATCATCAGCTTTTATGGAGGATCAGCAAAGTGTATTAATTATTCTTCATGTGATGAATGCACATACCAGCCAAATATAGAGTGTCAATAAACTGCTTTGGTTATTTTTCATGTAATGAATGTTTGTACGTACCAACCAGTCAGTATAGTATATTGGTTATTCTTTGTGTAATGAACGTACATATGTACATACATACATACACACACACACACACACACACACACACACACACACACACACACACACACGCACGCACACACACACACACACACACACACACACACACACACACATATACATACATACATACATAGCTACCAGCCAGCATCAGTAAACTACTTTGGTTATTCGTATAATGAATACATATGCCAACCAAATATGGAGCATCAGTAGTTAATCTTTGTGTAATGAATGCACATAAGTACATACATGCCAAATATGGAGCATTATGTTTTGTATGATGAACGTATGTACGTATACACATCAACCAAATATGGTAAGATTTATGTATATGTTTTCTGCTTTTCACAATGAACTTTTGTGTGTGCGATGCTCAAACCATTCAACTCACTTGTGGGCTGCCTCGGGCTTGCCCCAATATTATACATGCATATAAATATGCTAAACAAAAACACCCCGGGTGTAAAAAAGTGCGAGGCCAATCAGAAGTAACTTCTTGGCCTCAACTGATATCAAAGTTTTTGGTCGCACATACCTATTTGCAATGCTGCTTTTGATTGGCCTCACACTTTTTTACACCCAGGGTGTTTTTGTTTAGCATATCACTACTTTTTTGGAAGTATAAACAGATGTTATTACTAGCAAGCAGCAGAGAAGTACTGCATGGGCATAACTTGTACTTGCCTAGCACATAATATTGTAAATTAAACTTTGAAGCTTAATCTTGAAAAACTCAGACCCAAGATTTTTTAAACTTTCACTACAGAGTGATACATCAATATAGATTGTGTATATGAAATTTTATGCAAATCATTTGAAGGGGGTCCAAGTTATGGCAACTACGTATCAACCTGCAGTGTAATAGCCCTTCTCAAATACATTCAAGTGTTTACAGTATGACAGGTAGAGCATACATAGGAGAAGTGCTGATACAAATTTGACTGAAATCCATGAAGAAATGAGTGAGTTATTAGACAAACAAGTGAATGTATATAAAGAGAGTTTGAAAAAACTTTCGGGGTTCACGAAAGCTCCCGCAAGCCCACGAAAAAAATGTGCGATGAAAATGAAAGAAATAAATAAGAAAAAACGACTGCCGCGTAAAAATTTTTGTGGTGACAGGAAGGCATTTATATGGCTGTATCAGAAGAATGGCTGAATGGATTTTTATCAACTTTGGGATATTGATTCTTCAAACAATGAAGGTACTAATTGTCTAGTAAATGGGCGAATTGGGTGGGAAAGGATGGTTCGTCGTACGTAGTTGCACAACCTGTGCCATAAAACTCGCAATGGCTGGTACTTAGGAATGGTGGCGTCTATTTCCTCCATTCTCAGTTTTTCGATTCTATACAGTAAGAACGTTGTGGGTCGGTAATAACTAAGCGATAGCTTTAATGGCGGCGTAGCTAGAGCATTTGCAAGTTTGAGGGCGGTGCTACGTGTAAATAACTCACTCAGTGGTTGCGTTGCTGCACTTCTTCTTGGCCTCGCGACTCACTATCGTTAGTCTTGATTCAAAGTATCTACTTGTAAATTTAAAGAACATAATTATGTAGTTAATTATTTTATATACTTTCGTTTGTGTGTTCCTAAATTTTAGTTTCCAGAGCTCAGCCTGAACTCAGCGAATTATGTAACTATATGATACATCATCATCAAACAGCTAAATGGAGACTGATCGGATCACTACTGGGTATATCTGACGAGCAACTAGAGACAATAGAATGTAATTATAAAAGCAAAGAAGAAGACTGCAGTTCTGCTATGGTTGATTTCTGGCTTACAGTCGATGTTACTGCCTCTTGGGAGAAATTTAAAATGGCTATTGACAAGGTTTCCCAACTTATTTCTGAAGTGAAGACATTTTTGCAGCAACACTATGATAATAGGTATATTGAACGGTTTGAGGTTTCCTTGCCATACAAAGCAGAATGTTTTACCAATGTTGCATTCATTCATCACAAACATAATGAAGTGACTGAAGAGTCAGTCACAGTTGTTATTAATGTGATGTATAATGGTGACATTATCATTGATAATGGCTATTCTGGTGAACCGCAGCAATGTAGTGATTATTACAACAGCTGTAGCAAAAGTACTGATGTATTTAAATTTATTTGTACCATAAACTCGATTTCTGATCAAAAACCCTTTTTTCTGCTAATAGAAGGGGCTCCAGGTATGGGTAAAACTATTATATGCAATAAAATAGCATCACATTTATCTAAACAACAAAACAATGAGTTAACGTTCTTGGTGAACTTGCATGAAACAAATGCACACAGCATTAACTCATTTGAAGAATTTTTTGAATGTGTTTGCCCTGGTAAACAAAAAGAATTTAAATATGTATCAGATTACCTTAGGAGCACCAAAGGAAAGAAAGTTAAGGTTATTATTGATGGATATGAACAACTCTTTTGTGAGCCTAACTGCATCAGTAGTTCATTTATTACAGATATCATTAATTACAAGGTTTTGCAGTTTCAGTTGTGCGATCTCATTGTTTCCACACGTCATGCTGCACTTATAGATCTTAACCACTATGAGAGCTGGTATAAAATAGAATTACTAGGTTTTACTGAAGAGCTGCAACATCAGTATCTACAGCGTAGCCTAAGCCGACCTGAATCTCTAAATGATATCATTAAACTAAAATCCAGCTCTGTTTTAAAATCTCTTTGCTTCCACCCTTTGTTTATAAATTATTTGGTTACCCTGTATCAAAAATTGAACGGTTTACCAAATTCCAAACTTAACTAATAAATAAGTTTACCTGTATCATGATATTATGGATTTTATGAAATCAAGAGGTGCCTAGTATTTTAGATATCACTTCATTGTTTAACAAATTATCAAAGGAGCATCAGAATATTTTGAAGAGAATTTCTGAACTTGCATATATTTCTTTAAAAGAAGGAAAGGTAGTCCTTGGATTAGAGGAGAAATATTTAAAATTTGTAATTCCTGTAGTACAGAGTTATCAGGAAAGCTTAGGATATGTTAAAGCATTTACTGTGTTTAGAAGTGCTGAAGAAAATAAGATGTTTGCCTTTTCTCATCGCTTGATTCAGCAGTTTTTGGCTGCATACTTTGTAATGCAGTCAGAGAATTATGTTATGGATTTATGGGCTGAAACCAAATGGACTAGTATATACATTAATGTATGGGCTTACTACTTTGGATTGGCTAAAGCTGTAAGGGAGGAGTTTAAAATTGCTCTGCTAGGTGCTAAGTATGGAAAGAATTTACTGAGTGAAATTGCAAATAATAAAATGAAATTTTATATTTGGTTTATTGAATAATGGAATTACCAGATCAAAAAATTTATCAACAAGCCAAGCGAGTGCCGAGTGGTACTCAAAAATCAAAATATTCTTGACATTAGCAAATGCAATTTAACTAGTGAAAGTTTTAATATAGTCTTTTCATTTCTCTCATGCTATATAGTTTGGCAGTGGGGATATTTTAGCTTATCCAACTGCAGTTTAGATGATGAATTCACGATTAATGTATTTACTGTAAAATAACACAAGACATAAATGTGTGTGGTGTGTGTGACATTGCTTACTCATTGGCACAGAAATGCCCCTTGTCGACTAGCAAGGCTAAGCTTTCATGGTAAACTTGATACTATGCTCAGAGCTTGAAATAACGGTCGGACATTGGACATTTTCTGACCAAAAGTACCGGATGCCCGGACATTTTGAAATTTGGTCGAACATTTTGTCCGGACAATTTTTTGGTTTTTTGTTGATTTTTTAAGTATTTCCCATATTTTACACTATTTTGTCTGAACAAATTTCTAAATGTCTGATCAAAATCAGTTTACTTCTGACACTATGTCTTAGCATTTTTTCAGCTAATTTCAAGCTCTGATGCTTGAGCTACGTATTAATGCATAAGGCGAAGTATATGCCAACTGTTACAGTTGATACTTTAGATCTATCAACTATAATCAGTTGACTATTAACTCTGCTCATGGGATATTTACGAAAGCTCAAGTAGTGAATGCTTCAAAAGTTATTTTATCATGCAATGAAAAAGTTAAAGACATATTCATGTCTAAGTATCTTGTGTCCTTTACAAAAACACCATCTAGTAGTAACCTAAGAGTTGTTGAGAATAATAACTCTTTTTTGTTTCACAAAATAGGGCTACATGCTCTTCAATCAATCACTACTTTGACTAACCTGTACATTATCAGGTGCACTCTAGATGGTGATGTATTCAAGGATTTAGTAAGTGTACTGAGGACACATGGAAACCTGTCACTACTTTGCCTTTATGATACCAAACTGCCACATAATAGCTTGTGTGAAGTGCTAAAATTTTCCAAATTCTTTACAAGTTTTTTGTTATTTGAAAAATCATTGCAAGACATTAGCATGAATGAAATAAGTCACATATCTGCAAATTATGCTCAAATGCTGCTGGCTAGTGCCAATAAATTATTAGCACAAGGAGCTAGTGATCATCAGACATTAGCAGCTTTAGAATAGTATACGTATCATTAAGTACGGTAGTACTTAATAGTAGGGATCGCTATGAAAAACTATGGCTTTCGGAATTTTCGCACTTTTAAAAACAACCTTATAACAGGCTTTAGCCGAAAAACCTACCTGGATGCATTAGTACTGGTGTAATTAGGCTGTATCTTTGTTAAACGCAGCGAAAAGTCTAATATTTCGATCCACAGCGAATTTTAAAAATTTCGAAATTTACCTGTATTTCGCCTGCCTGCCTGCCTGCCTGCCTGCCGTAAGACCCGGTTCCGCTAGGTGTATGGCTCCAGATTTTTCACACAACAAAGGTAATTACGTCGGATTTACGAAAATGTTATTTTGATTAAGGCAGTTTGTCCACTGCGCCATAGCTTGTCCTTTGTTCTATCTTCATCGATTGATCTTCCTCAACCGAAGGATGACGAAATATTACGAAGGTGTCAACATTCCACGCAAGGTGTTAAAATGTAACAATAAACACCTTGGATAGGCGCATGCTTATTGATACAATCCGTAACACGTAATGAAAGAATTTAGTCTTCCCTATAGTTTCGTCTTCCATAGCCAGACCAATTTATTTGCACGCAGCTGCTTTATCGATCTTCTGAATTGTAAGCGCCGGATGTTAATTATAACATTAAGCGCTTATAATCGGACACCTATTAACGACCTAGTAGCTGCGTATTAAATAAAATGGTCTGGCTACGAGTAGAATATAGTACTTTCCTTCACAGTACAAGTCGTTTTACCATATAGACACTTGGTATTGTGATGAAACGAGTCTGTTGTAAAGGTGGGCGTGGCACATACGTAGTGAGCCATTGTAAACTATGTAGATATCAGTTGCTAAGAAATAATTCCAGTCTTGAGTGCCTGTAACAGCTAGCTATAAAAAGTAAACAAACTAGATTTTTTTTTAAATTTGAATTTAAAAAGGGGAGTAGGGATCGTATAAAAAGTAAGGAAACAAGTTGATGATCACTCACCACCCAGCATATTGCATGTGTTTACTCAAGTGTACAATTGCAGCTGGGTAAGCGTTCATACATGCACAAATGAAACACATTCTCTAGCACTTCTACAAGATTTAATCCCTACTTTGGCAGCCAGCTGGCATTCAAAACATCATGCAGCCAAAGTAGGGATTAAATCTTGTAGAAGTGCTAGAGAATGTGTTTCATTTGTGCATGTATGAACGCTTATCCAGCTGCAATTGTACACTTGAGTAAACACATGCAATATGCTGGGTGGTGAGATATCAACAACTTGTTTCCTTACTTTTTATACGATCCCTACTCCCCTTTTTAAATTCAAATTTTTAAAAAAATCTAGTATTAATCTGTCAATTGTATATCTTCAGTTGAATGATTGTCATATCACTGGCAAGATAATGAGTCAGATTGCAGCAACCTTGAATAATTCATCTCGACAATGGAGTTTACTTGACCTGTCTGGTAGTACAGTAGATGACGAGGCTTTGAGAGAATTTTGTGATGTTGTACATGGTAATTGTACAGTTAATGCCATAAACATTGCAAGTAATAAGTTAACTTCTTTATCTTTGATTGCCAAATTAATTCAGTGTTTACAACCTAGTAAAATTGATATAGCTATGTAAGAACAATTTTGAAATTGATGGTAGTGCATCAATTCACAGTGCATCGGTTAGTATGTTGTAGTACAAAAGCTGTTTGCTTATGATAATCAATTATGCTTAACCTTGACATGTGATAACGGCAATGTTTTGTTGTGTCATAAACTTGATCATGTCACAATAACTGCAGCAGTTGATACGAGTAATAAATTCACTCAAATATTTATCAATAATTGTACTATTAGTGGTGAAATGCTATCAAGATCACTGAATAACAATGATACATTAACATTACTGCACTTAGCAAAGGAGAAATGGAGTGGGGAACCATTTAAAAATTCCATTTGTGAAAATACAATGCCTGAAGAAATCTTAAACAGTTTGGTAAGTAATACTGATGTTTGGGTTTCTAGGGTAATTTCCACTAATAACAGTTTTATTGCTGAGAAATGCAGTTATGAGTTACTGAAGTGGCATCTTACTCAGAACCTTTTACCACTATCCTCATGTATAAACCTATTTTGTGTACAGAATTGCTTATTAGATAAAATTATGATATTATATCAGACTATTTAAATAAACATGTAATGAAAGAAATTATTTTATGTAATAATGGATTAAGCCAAAAAGATATACGTACTCAGGATGATGAAGACATTGTAACAACTCCATATGCTTAAGTCCATCTTTGTTTGTGAATTGTATGAGCAATTGTGTGGTAACCAAATTGCAAGACAGTTGCTTAGTGTTTTTGATTGTTCCTTTATGGTAGTAGAAAACAAGGTTGTCATTGGCAAGCAAGCAACAGTAGCACAACTTGGTAGGTGTTTCAGTTTAGTTTCACCATTGACTGCTATTTTACGATTTATCATTGCAAACCCTAACTGGTATTCTTAGTCATCGCACAGCACTTGAAGAGTTTACACTTTATGAGTGCAACACTGATGACAGTTGCACTAAGAAGCTTTACAGGTGAAATCTACACTCACATCTTTGTTGTTATCATGTAACAAAGTTCCTCCCTCAAAAGCTGATTCCATAGCTGATGCACTGTCTACTGTTCAGTTATTTCTAAAAATCCTACTCTTGAAAGCGTCAGCATTAAATTTGATAATTCGTAATCTTCAGCTTGTGGTAAAATATTTCAAGCTCTGTCAAGCATCAGAAATCTTAAGCATTTCAGATTTTGTGATGGACAAGTCACTACTAGCGAAGCAATAGATCAACTGAAGGAAGTAATTGCTAATAATTTATCACTTGAAGTAGTAAATTTAAAGAATAACAAATTGCAGAGTTCCGGTATTACTGATAATGACACTACATTTCAACACTATAGTATAGCCAGTGACACTGCATGTGAACACTATACTACGTATAGCCAATGACACTGCACATGCATGTCAACACTATAGTATAGTCAGCAACACTGCATGACACCATGGTCTAGTGCCAGTGTCACGTCATGTCAATACTATAGCATAGTAACACTGCATGGCATGGTATCATGACATCACTGCATGCAGCACTATATATATGGATGGTATCACTGCATCTCAACACTGTGACATGGTATGAATCGCTGGTAACACTGCATGTCAACAGTCTGGTATAATAACGTGTCAACACCGTACATACATATGCTTGTGGCATGGTATCACAAAGTCTCACCACTCCACTACATGCCAACACCATGGCATGCAGTCACAGATCAACACTGCTTTTAAAACTTGGTTTCACTGATCAACACTATCTGTGATAACTTTGTCAGCACTATGGTATGAATACTCATATACTATTCTCAGCACTAAATACAATGGTAGCACATATGATGGTTACCTTGCCAAAGTGTTGAATGCTGTGCATGTGGTACTGATATCATGTGTTGATACGCAATGATGCCATGCCTTAGTAACTAAGCCGCCATAAAAGCTACCGCTTAGTTATTACAGACCTAGTACGTTCTTACTATATAGAATCAATATACCAACAATGAAGTAAATAGGTGACTCCATTCCTGAGTATCACCCATCGCAAGTTTTATGGCGCTCGTTTTGCGACAACGCACGACGAACCATCTGCCCCGCCTCTTTTCGCTCGTTAATTAGAGAATTAGTACCTTCATTGTTTGAAGAATCAATAACCTGAAGTACATCGAAATCGGCTCAGCCAGTCTTCAGATACGGCCTTACAAAGTCCTTCCTTTCACAAAATTTTTTGACGCGGCAGTCGTTTTTTCTTCTTTCTTTTATTTTCATCGCACACTTTTTTCGGGGGCTTGCGGGAGCTTTCGTGAACCCCGAAAGTTTTTTCAAACTCTCTTTTTATACATTCACTTGTTTGTCTAATAACTCACTCATTTCTTCATGGATTTCAGCCAAATTTGTATCAGCACTTCTACTATGTATGCTCTACCTGTCATACTATTATCAATCTGAAGTAAACACTTGAATGTATTTGAGAAAGGCTATTACACTTCAGGTTGATGGTTGTCATAACTTGGACCCCCTTCAAATGATTTGCATAAACTTTCAGATATACAATCTATATTGATGTATCACTCTGTAGTGAAAGTTAAAAAAAAATCTCGGGCTTGAGTTTTTCAAAATTAAGCTTCAAAGTTTAATTTGCAATATTGTGTGCTAGGCAAGTACAAGTTATGCCCATGCAGTACTTCTCTGCTGCTTGCTAGCAATAACATGTGTTTATACTTCCAAAAAAGTAGTGATATGCTAAACAAAAACACCCTGGATGTAAAAAAAGTGCGAGGCCAATCAGAAGCAGCATTGCAAATAGGTATGTACGACCAAAAACTTTGATATCAGTTGAGGCCAAGAAATTACTTATCAAAAATCTTTTCACTACTTGAATGACATACAATAGTTTATAGCATATTTTCACAACTATGATTGGCTTTGTCACTTGGCCACCTTTTTCACACCATCATTATTAATAAAGGTGGCCAAGTGACAAAGCCAATCATAGTTGTGAAAATGTGCTATAAACTATTGTATGTCATTCAAGTAGTGAAAAGATTTTTGATAAGTAATTTCTTGGCCTCAACTGATATCAAAGTTTTTGGTCGTACATACCTATTTGCAATGCTGCTTCTGATTGGCCTCGCACTTTTTTTACACCCAGGGTGCTTTTGTTTAGCATATCACTACTTTTTTGGAAGTATAATATATACGTACTGTTTGGACAATGTCATTGTATTAATGGTAGCTAGCTGCTATATCAATGAGTTTTAGTGCAAGCAGTATTGGCATACGTAGGATTTTTATGGTACATATACGTATGGCATCACTACATATCAATATAAGTAGCTACGTAGATTCTCCTGAATTGTCCTGAAAAATAGCTAGCATATAAATTTATAGGCTATCGCGTAGCTATTTTTAGAGCATTGGTTTGTTGACTAAAATCCACCCAATTTAGCATTATGTATATAGCTTATGCAACACTGGGTCGTAAATACATATTATCCCACAAATTATGGTACTAATATACATAGTGACACCAAGTCACTATATCGATAAACAGTGATAGCTACCATGCCATAGTGTGGATGTGCAGTGATGCCTTTCCACAGTGTTGATAATGATACAAAGCTCTAGCTACCAGGTCACAATTATCAGAGGCGGCGGAAGCAACTTTTGTTAGGTCCGGTCAGATAGGTTTATAGCACAATGCAGATGATTAAAATATCATTTCAGGGGGAATTAACTTTTGGTTTACCCTAAACTTCCTGAAAAGTGGTCCGGCCAAAACCTGACCAGCCTGAGTGGTTCCGCCACCTATGATTATTATACGTAGTATTGACATGCACGTGTAGCTATATACTGAATCAGTGATATCATGCTGTACTATATAGTGCTAACATGCATGCATGTAATGATACCATATTGCATGCTGTAGTATTGAAACAAGCTTAAGGTGGTGCCATAACATGACTGTCAACACCATGGCATACGTATACGTAGTACTAGTGTCACTACATGTCAACACTATAGCATGATAACACACTATAGTATATAATATATATCCATGCCGTGGTGTTGACATGCAGTGGTAGCTACCTTGCCATGCTGTTGGTTATAGCTACGTAGCTACCGACAGAACTTGATTACTTGAAATTGTACCAGCATTAATAACATAAAATCTCTAAGTTGTGTATAATAATACAAAAAGTCTATACTCTAATATAAAAAGTCTATATCCAAATGTAAAAGTCGTGCATAATAATACAAAAAGTATGCCCTAATATATAAATGATACCACAATATAAAAAGTAATGTAACAATGTATGTACCCAAATGCAAAATGTTTGTACCATAATGTACTCATGCACACAGTCCAACCTGATTTGAGCATCCTGTACAAAATACCTACCTTTATTTATATATAGCTCATAATTTTGGCATTATCACCTCTTATACTTATAAACAAGCAGCAGAATTGTACAGTGTTGAAGTTAGTTGTTGTATGGCCAGTAGCCAGCTACTCTTTATTGTAACTAAGCAGCTGTCATTGTGATTATTGTGATTAAAATTAAGCAACAATACAAAAAGCTAGTATAAAAACATATTATATAATGCACTTACGTAGTACATATCTAGTTATGTTTGGATACAATTAATAGACTAATAGTTTCTCTAATCATTGTAAAGCTGTTATCAAGCAAATCAAAGTTATTAACAAGTGCTTCACATTTTTCACAAAATTGTTTTGCTTGTTTTTTAAAAATGGAAATTTGCTGATTATATTTAAGTTTTATTGCTTTGCTAAGGGTATTATTTGCTGTACAATTTCTGTGTTCAATTAAATTTTTAGCAACCATATGTTTCATTAGCCTAGAACAACAACTTTCCATGTCACGCCAAACTTGTTTAGTTTCGAGCAAATAACAATTAATATGTTTAATTGCACAAGCTTTCCAGTCCAAAGAAGATTGAACTTCCTTTACTAAGTTCTCTTGTAGAATTTTTTTATTTTCCAAAATTGCAAGTTGTGTTTGTGTTGACCGAAGAAATTGGTGTAATAGGGTGGTTTTTATTTCTATAATTTTTTGGTTTTCCTTGTTCTTCATATCAACTTCAAATCTTCTAATTTTATCGCTTCTACTGGCATTAATTATGCAAATATGTTTTTGTACTATTTCATTAAATTTTTGATATCTCTCATTCATAACTTTTTTAAATTTACAATCAGATGATTCAATATCACGTAAGAAAATGCTGGCATATTCTAATGTTTTTTCATGTCGTTTTGCAAATTGCTTCTTTATTTCACTTTCTTTTTCTTGTTTGTCTATAAGAAGTTGTAAAATCTTTTTAAACCTACTTTCCTCAGATTTTAAATTTAAAGATATCTTGTAATTTTGACATTTTTTAATTTTACAAATTTTTATACCAAAGGAATGCTTGCATTCATCTTCAGTTTGTGTATCTACTCGAGCGTCAAGTAAATAGTTTTCACATAGAGATCTTTCAGTGGACTTTTTAAATTTATTTACAGCAGTTTCTCTGATGCTTGCTTTACTGTTCTGATGGTCTAAACTGCTCTTTTGATTATTAATTAATAGTTCTCTTTCCAAATGAAATTTGTATATTTCTAATTTGCAATTACATATATCTTTGTTTAAAGCTTTTCTATGTTCTGAAATCCTTCTAATTTCTTCACATGCCTGTGTGTACTCCTGTTCATATGACTCTTTCAACCTTTTAAATTCAGCTTCATGTGCTGCTATTTCCTTTTCATAATCCATTTCAATTTTAGACATTTCTATCTGCCATACTCTACAAGTTTCTTCTAAATTTATAGTGCAAGAATTCCTATGTGAGTATATATCTTTCTTTTTCTTGAAATCCACATCACATTTCTCTTTTTTAATCTCAGTTTTAAGTATCTCCCAATATTTACAATATTTCATATAAACCTGGCGATGGTTAGTTAATTTTTCTTCATAGAATGATATCCATTTATCTGATTCAGATTTTACTTTTGCAGTATATTTCTGTATAGTCGTTTCATCTTGATTTTCTGATTTCTTATCTATATACTGCTGTGGATCTTCAAAATCAAATGAGATATTTGGTACATGTACTTTTTCATCTGTATAATTTAATTGAAGCTTTAAAATTTTCATCTTTTCTTAGTAAGTAATACAAATTACAGAGATTTCAGTATGATGTTTTTCACCGCCCTAGAGCAAGGGGTCTAAGTGGCATAACTAGGGGTCTAAGTGATTTAGACCCCTAACTATTAGCCTGAGAATTCCTACAGCTAGGGTCTAATAGAATGTTTGACTGTTCTATTGGAGTATATTGATATGATTTGTGTTATGATGATCAAAGACCTACAGGCTTCCAGCTCTTGCAAAATACAATGCCAGAATTATACAATTATTGCATTATATGTTAAAAATATTCTTGATATAGTTAATAAGTTAGCTAGCTACCGTAACCCTATCTTATAAATTTTTATCCGACATTGTTTTCCTTCCTCTAGTGCATGTCTTTCTTTACAATGGTAATATTTGCAGTACTGGTCATAATAATGATTTCTAGTGGTGTAATTAAACAGCAGGGACAAGACACTGAGTCATCTTCACCCACCAATGATGATCTATCATCAACATCATCACACATGTCACTGAATGCTCCGCTGTATAGACCAAGAGATGCACCACCACCATACACACCTTAATGATCTGTACATGCAGTAGCTATAATACTGTTAGTTTATAGTTTATACTGTAGAACTATACATGTAGATGTAATGATTATCACAACTCAGTTTTGTAATGTTAACTACATAGCTAATTACTGCCTCCCATATGATCACGTGATTCTTCCTCGTGCTGTACTTCTGATTGTTGTGTCCGAGATAACATTGGTGCCGAAACCCGGGACAAGGTTAAATGGCAACTGGAGGAAGCCTTGCGTTACCTGAACCACTAGAAGGCGAGGACGCTAAATCTTGGTTCAAACGTTATGAGGTCTGTGTAACAGCGAATGGCTGGAACGACCAGAAGAAATTTTCGCGTCTGCCAACACTCCTTAAGGGTCGCGCCTGGGCAGTTTACGACTCGCTCCATGATGACGGGGATACAGACTCGTATGAACATTTGAAGGCCGCCATATTGAAGCGTTTGTGTCCAGACACAGAAGAAGACAGGCTTGTCGCTCGTGAGAAATTATCTCGGAGACGCCTACGGGAGGGGGAAAGTATTGACGAACTGGCCCGTGATGTTGAGAAAATGCTAGATCAGGCGTCGCCCGGGCTGCCGGGAGAACTACGCGAGTCGGAGTTGCGATTCTATCTAATTAACGCGCTGCCAGAGAAGGTGTCTCTTCAGCTGAAGCTGCAGCCAAAGTGTAGTTATGTGGAAACAATAGCGAGAGGCAAGGAGCTCCTCCTCATTTACAGTAGAACAGAAACCTTGGAACGCGTCAACCAAATTCAGGCTAAAGATGACCAACGCTTACAGAAGCTAGAAGAAACAATACAATTAATGTCGGAACAACTCACTGCAATATCAGTCCAGCGTGCAAATCCCTCCACCTCAAGTAGATGCTTCAGGTGCGGCAAACGGGGACATCTTGCTAGGAATTGCAGAGCTCGTACCCAACAAGTTGAATGTTTCAATTGTGGAGGACAAGGACACATAGCCCAGAACTGTTGGAAGAGGCAGGGAAACGGCCGAGGTGGTACACCAACACACCGAGCAGGGCGTGCCCCCGGTTTGAACTAAGTGCTCGCAGTATAGAATATGTACCAACTATGACACATGCCCAATCCACACCAAATGTTGCTGCCTATGTAAAAGGAAAAATTGATAATCGTTCAGTGTCAATACTACTTGACTCAGGTGTGTCATGCTCAGTCGTAAGCAGGAAACACACCTCTAGCAACCTGGTACAGCCTATTGAAGGAACCCAGTTAGTCAATGCGGATGGAAGAGCCACATCTCCATGTGGAACAAGTGTTATGGCTGTCGTCCTGAACAATTTACAAGCGGATCATACATTCATAGTTCTTGAAACCCTATCAACGCCTGTCATACTGGGATGTGACTTCCTAATTAAACATAGTCTCATCATGGATTTTAGTCAACAGGCAGTGTATCACTCCCACAATCCATCTTTCAAGTTGGACATGCCTCTAGTAAGGATGAGCTCATGCAACACGCTTGCACTAGATGACGAACTACCCCAAGCGGTACCCACCACAGTAAAGAACACTAGTGTCGTACCAGTTGACATGCCAGAAGATGTCCATCCTGATCTTGTTCACATAATCAATAACCACAAACAGCTTTTCTCCACTCAGTTGGGGAAAACCACAACAATTGAACATGTCATTGACACAGGTGAGGCGACCCCAATAAAAGTCCCACCACGTCCCATTCCGTTTCATTTTGCAGAAAGAGTACATACCCAACTGCAAGAAATGGCTAAGGATGGTATCATACAGCCCAGTAACAGTCCTTGGTGTGCACCAGCCGTATATGTACCCAAGGAGAATGGAGAAATTCGTATTTGTGTGGACTTTGTCCAGCTCAATAGTGTCACTAAAAAGAACTCATATCCAGTACCCAGGGCTGACGGGCCACAGCAAAAGCTGGCTGGTAAATGTGTTTTCTCCAAGATAGACTTGCGGAGCGCTTATTGGCAATTTCCCATGCAAAAAGAATCAATAGAGAAGACAGCTTTCTCTCCAGGTCCAGGGCTAGGCCTCTGGGAATTTACAGTCATGCCTTACGGCTTAACTGGAGCCACCCAGACATGCCAGCGGGGTCTAGACACCATACTACATGACTGTAAGTACTGTGTAGATAACTATGTTGACGATTGTGTTGTTTTTTCCAGTGACATGACTTCACATGCCAGAGACCTTCAGAAAGTACTGGGAGCTTTGCAAAATGCTGGATTTACCTTAAGAGGCTCGAAGTGTGCCTTTGGCAAGACGAATGTCACACATCTAGGCTTCCAGTATAGCATTAATGGGGTATCTCCCTCTGCTGACAGGATTCAAACAGTAATGAATTGGCCCGTGCCCAAATCACCCAAAAGACTTCGCTCTTTCTTAGGGCTCACCAACTTTTACAGACACTTTGTTCACAACTATGCTGATATTGCAGCTCCCCTCACTGATCTCACCAGCAGTAAAGTGACATTCACATGGAATCCCCAACATCAGAAGGCATTTGACACACTGCGTCAAGCTCTAATGTCTCCTCCAATCTTGGATTATCCCACACATGACGATCACTTTGTATTGACGACTGACGCCTCAGATGTGGGAATAGGAGCTATTTTGTCAACTCTTCGTGGTACCGTTGTCGAATATGCCAGTAGAACTCTAAGCTCAGCTGAGAGAAAGTATACTACTACAGAGAAGGAATGCTTAGCAATAGTGTGGGCTGTTCGTAAGTTCCGGCATTTTCTGCTGGGTGCCCCATTTACGCTAGAAACAGATCATAAACCACTTGAGTGGTTACAATCGGCCAAAGCCAGTCATGCTCGGTCTCAGCGTTTGGAAAGATGGTCATTGGAGTTGCGTGCATATGATTTCACAGTGGTTCATCGCCCAGGTAAAGATAATTGTCATGTGGATTCCCTGTCCAGACTTCCGGTATCATTGGTAGCCCTTCAAGCCCCCATGACCATCACTGAGATCTCCAAAGCTCAGAGGAGTGATCCATCCTTATCCCTTGTCATCAAAGCATTGGACGATGGTGACATACCCACTACTACAGAATGGAAACAATTTCCCCTACGCAGGTACCAACAAATATGGCGACAGCTCTTGCTACATGAAACAATTCTCTGCCGTAAAGTGAAATCTCCCACAATGATGGAAGAGAAATTACTTATTGTGGTTCCTGCATCATTACGTAAGCTATTTCTATCCACAGCCCATGATAAAGCCGGCCATCAAGGTTCTGACCGTACACTATCTCAGTTGTCACAAATGGCCTACTGGGTTGGAATGGCAAAGGATACAATACGTTACTGCTCCCTTTGTCCCACATGCCAGATCAACAAATCTCTGCCAGCTCAGCCCGCACCACTCCAACCGATCATTGCTTCCAGACCATGGGAACTGGTTGCTGTCGATATTCTGAAAGTGCCACAGTCAGCCCAAGGGAACCAGTACATCCTAGTAGCTCAAGACTACTTCTCCAAATGGCCTTTTGCCCAATCAATGCCCGACCAAAAGGCAGAGCAAATTGTCAAAATCCTCCGAGATCAAGTCTTCACCTTAGTAGGGCCACCTCAACAGCTACACTCTGATCAAGGCCAAAATTTCGAAAGTCACATTTTATCTGAGCTCTGCAAAGCTTTTCAAGTGACCAAGTCCCACACCACACCTTACCACCCCATGGGGGATGGGCTAGTTGAGAGGATGGACAGGTCATTGCTTAATCTGCTGCGAACCTTCACACAGCAGGGAGACTGGGAACAACACCTACAGTTGCTATTGTTTGTATATCGTACAACAAAACATTCCAGCACGGGATTATCTCCTTATGAAGTGATTTTTGGACTTAACCCACCTTCTCTTCACTTTCCCAACCTTCAAACAGCTGCTATTCTAGACCCTGGTGAATACAGCTCAGAGCTGAGAAGTAAGCTGTTAGAGATTAGAGAATTAGTTGACGCCAACATTGTCAAAAGTTCAGGACAACAGCAACGTTATTACAAGAGCTCCAGTTCCCCTCAGCTAAAGGAAGGACAGAAGGTGCTACTGAGTAATGCCACCAAAGGGAAGCTGGATCCTCGGTGGACTGGGCCCTGGGTTGTGCAGAAGTGTCACGGTCCTACAACACTGAGAATTAAGAAGGATAAGAAAGAGCAAGTGGTACACATCAACCGTGTCAGACCATTCCTTGAGGAAGATGTGGACACTCTGCCATCTTCAAATTGGAGCCCTCCTCTCTTTCAATGATTCTCATGATGAGCCCCTTCAACATGATGTTCAACTGCCTCAGTCCAGGAGTGGCCGCACTATCAGACCAGTGGACTATTACGGGTATTGAAACTCTTAAACTGTACTGTATGCACACACCTGTAAGTAACTTAAACCTGCCACATTTTGTAGATGCACTCATGCTATAGAATGGGAGGGGAAGTATGTAATGATTATCACAACTCAGTTTTGTAATGTTAACTACATAGCTAATTACTGCCTCCCATATGATCACGTGATTCTTCCTCGTGCTGTACTTCTGATTGTTGTGTCCGAGATAACATAGACATGGATGCTTATAGCCATGTATGTACGTAGCTATGCATGTAATTTGTTGAGATAAGCTATAGTCATATTATAGTTTTGATCATGCATATACAATACGCTGTAAAAAATGAAGTGTGCATACCACACTAAATATGGTGTGATAAATGACAGTGAGGGGGTTCTAATCACTATATCCTTTTGGAGTTATCACAACTACCCATTTTTAACTGTGGTTATATCATCCTACACTGTCATTTGTGTTAGCTACGTACGTATACACCTTGTGGCATGTCAAATGAATGATGTCATGGTATGTGGCTATCTGCATGCATCTTGCATACTATATATGTGTGTTAAAGCACTGCCGCGAGTATGTACGGGAAATACAGCACGAGGGGGAGTGTCGAGAGGTAAATACAGCACGAGGCGTAGCCGAGTGCTGTATTTACCTCGAGACACCCCCGAGTGCTGTATTTTTCGTACATGACGAGCTAAGGCAGTGCTTTAACTGTTATATAGTATTTCTTGCCGGATTCAGTCGTCTATAAGGCGCAGACGGCCTGAAGCAGATCGTGGAGCGCGATGGTTCAAGTTCGAGCCTCCGTTTACGTTACCAACCAACTGAGCTAGGCATGAATTATCGATGTAGCTTACGTAGCTAGCTGTAGAGGCGGCGTGGCATAGTGTCGACAAGCAAATCGACAACACCAATGATTAACTCAGTCGAATGAATCAGTTCCGGCGATTATAGCAAGCTTTCGACACACAAGAATAAGGTAGTACGTGGATAGCTAACAAAAAGGACTCGATTTTACGCGTTTTAACAGATTAGCAATGGATTTCATTTGAAACCAGTTGGTTACTGCTATCAACATCTGGAATTTCACACCTACAACAACAACAATTATTTGCATAACTGTACTGTATTCACGCATAACTGTACTTTATTTTCCATACAGCACACTTGCTCCTTTATGGAATATAAAGTACACTTTTGCCCTTTGATCTGCCCACGCAAAATACTTTATGTATATGTTATAGCACCGCCGCGAGTGATGTACGGAAAATACAGCACGAGGGGTGGGGGCGAGTGGTAAATACAGCACGAGGCGTAGCCGAGTGCTGTATTTACCACGAGACCCCACCCCGAGTGCTGTATTCGTCCGTACATCACGAGTCGGCGGTGCTTTAACTCATTTATTGTTATTGTGTGGGAGGATTATCAGTGTTATTTTGTAGTGATAGGCTCAGTGCGGTGCTCTGAGCCAAGTTAGTATTATCGGTGATGCTTGTACAGTACATATATCTAACGCGATGCTTTGTGATAATCTGCCATTCAAGCGCGTCGGAGTGGTTGTTCAACGTGTCAGGCATGAAGCTTTTTAGCTTATTGCAAGGCTTACTGGCTAATGCGATGTCGAGCGCGCTATGCATTGTTTTTAGCTTATTGTAAGGCTTACTGTACTGAGTCTCGCGAGCCAGATCTTTTTTTGGCACAGTTCGTTATCGCTTTCAGTATAAGACTAGGCTTACCGTCTGACGCAATGCAGCCCTTCAGTCACGGCTTTTATTGAAACAAGTTAGTTGAATCTTTGTGTTTAGGTGTGGCAATAACCTTTGAAGATCCATTTAAGGAGTGTTAAGAATCCATAAAGGTGGGCAGTAATTATCAAGGGGGGTTGTTTACAGCAGTTGTGGCAGACGATAATTGAAATAACTGTACTGTATTTGCTAACCACAGTGCTGTATTTCTTATACAGCACACTTGATATCTAAAACAGCCTACTAGACATTTTATGGTAAATACAGTACTACTTTTCTCTTTGATCCGCCCACGCAAAAGACAATAAATACGTAGAGTATAACATTTTTATCCAGAATGTTTTCTATCATAGCCAGCTGTATAGCTACGTATATATATTATGAAGATGACTAGGCGTTGCACGCGTCTGGGAATAGCAGGATTAATACTACATGGAATTTGTTTTGTAAGTGATAGCTCTAGCTAGCTCAGTAGTATATATCAGTATCTATAGCTACCCGCTTATATATCTTTAATATTATAAATGGCTGGATTTCAATGCCTTTTCAGTTCAGGTGCCGAAGGACTAATTTTACGCCAGCGCTGCTTCAGTGCTAAATATTAGTCTATATATATATATATTATATATATAGCTATAGCTATAGCTATACCAATGCAGGAACTCATACAGTGAAGTCCCCTACTGAGCTGATGCCGGAATGCAGCCGCCTAGCTAATAGGTGCCCTTTAGCTATATATATATAGGCGCCATTCCCACATTCGTGCCGGGCTTTACAGCCGGTTCGCGGCATTGACTCTGCGCGGCAAAGCCATCCCCTCTAGAAAAGCAGATCATGCAGTTGACAAGCATTGGCCAGCAGAGACGCTCTTTTGGGTAGCTGTTAGGACTTTGTCGGAATTAGTCGTAAAAATTTCTTTCAAGGAAAAATATTCACTGCAAGCCATCGGCATGCTGCATGCATGCATGCATGCGTTCGTGAAATTTTGCATACACCTCGTGAAATAACCAGCTGGCTAGCTATCAGTGTAGAGATTTTCCGGATCAATTGTAGCTATTCTCTATAGCTTTTTCCTTCAGTACGCATGCATGCACCAATGCACTATATGCAAACTCTCACACACACTAAAAGCAAATGTGCTATTTTAGCACAGTAAAGTGTGCTAAACTGATGTCTCCAGTTTTAGCACATTACACATGTGTTGTTTTTACAAGTGTGCTATTTTAACACATTAAAGTGTCTTATTTTAGCACAGTAAAGTGTGCTATATTATAATTGTACTATATTTCTATAATTCAAATAACTTTAAATACACATGTACAAGTATGTATATAATTATGCAGTACAACAATTGCTAAACTGCTGCATTACATCCAGTTCATTTCAGTTTGGTGGATTCATAGCAGAACTCAGTAGCGGCTAAGTTGCATGCTGATATGGAGTGGCTGAAATGATAGTGTCAAACTCTCTTTAATGCAGTCTGGATCTAAAATATAGCTAATACATGCACAATAAATACGATAAGTTTTTATCCAATGTTATGTATAACCTAGTGTGATCCTTTTTGCAGCGCCATGTATACAATATCCTGTAGTATGAATTCCTGCAAGACAAAATTATGTTCTATATACACTGTAAAAATGAAGTGTGAATACCACACTAAATGGTGTGATAAATGACAGTGAGGGGGTTATAATCAGGTGATTATCATCCTACACTGTTATTATCACACCATTTAGTGTGGTATGCACACTTCCTTGTTTACAGTGTATATAGAACATATAATTTTGTCTTGCAGGAATTCATACTACAGGATATTGTATATACATGGCGCTGCAAAAAGGATCACAATAGGTTATAACATTGGATAAAACTGATGATAGCTATATAACTGCTTGACGGCAACCTCACAATTTGAATATAGTTCCACACTGAAAGTAAACATATCAGTTATAGCTAGCTAAATGTTTCAGTAACATGTAACATACCTATTTTTTCTATGCAGATATAGCAGTAGGCCATGCATGGACAGATCTTTAACAGAAAAGTGTTCTATTACATTCACACATGCAGAGTAATAACACGTACCTCAGAGTGTTACCATGTATCAGGTGAATTAGCTCAGGATATGAATCGAATCGGCTATGGTCATGCAGCTCTCTTCAGATGCACCCTCCCACGCCTCTGTGTTGGGATTGCCGGTTTTCTGCCAAATTCAGCTTCATATTCTTATGTGATTTCAGTACATCAGTTTACTACTAGTACTGTTTCTTTCTCCCACTGTTCTATAGTAGTTTGGTCAGCTGAGATGATATGCACATGATCACTCATCATGTCCCTGGCAAAAGTAAAAATAATAATGAAGTTGCACAATACTGCAAAGCAGACTGCCATCTAAGGCTTGAAACCAGCTGCTGGCGCTACTGAATAATATAATATGAACACCACGAATAATGCAGAGCCGGAACAAGCCAGCTCAGTGGCAGTGCCGCACTGCAAAATGCGAAGTATGAAATTCATACAAAATTACCACAATGAGCATACCAAAAGTGAATTTGGTATGCTCATTGTGGTAATTTTGTATGAATTTCATACTTCGCATTTTGCAGTGCGGCGGCCCGGGAAGGACACAAACAGCATTTTTCTGTAAGCAGCACTCGAGTGAAAATTTCTAGCTAAGCGTTCTAATAACCTTCGCCCTGGAATTTATTGATCCTTGGGTTTTATCGCAAGTCTTATCGTATTGTACCATAGTAATTTCTGCTGTTACCTCGGCTGTTGCCATAGAAGAAGGCTGGTCACGTGATAATTATCATTTCACGTGCGCAGGGAGAGTCCAGACCAGCTGAAGCTGAAGGGACATAGTCTCGCTTGGCCAGACCTCTAATTTTTTTACAGGGCGCTATCGCTTGCAGTATAAGTGCCCGCAAAAAATAGGGTCTGGTGTCGTTCCTAGTGGCAAGTCGTTCAGACACCTCCGAGCCGACCGGAGGTGTTAAAATGTATTGACGTCACATTAAACGTAAACCTCCGGAATGTACAACGGAAACTCTAAACAGAACACTCCGGAATTTTAACACTTCTGGTCGGAATGTTCTGTTTAGAGTTTCCGTTGTACATTACAGAGGTTTACGTTTAATGTGACGTCAATACAGTTTAACACCTCCGGTCGGCTCGGAGGTGTCTGAACGACTTGCCACTAGGAACGACACCAGACCCTATTTTTTTGCGGGCGCTTATACTGCAAGCGATAGCGCCCTGTAAAAAAATTAGAGGTCTGGCCACGCGAGACTAGAAGGGACAAAGGAATTTGTTTTAAAACAGCGAATTCGAAGTTTTGTGAAATTCGAGGTGAAATACTACTACTACTACTACTACAGTCTATTCGGCTCATTTAATGACGGGCGATTTTCATCGATGTGGACTTGGATTGAAACCTCGATTGAAACGAACTAGTTGACATGCAGTGGGAGGGGAAAGGGTATGGCAAGAATGTATGAACACACCATAGATCGTATATCCTCTGGACACAAGATCTACGTATTTCGTTTAGGAATTCTATTAAGTGCCTACTTTTGCATACGTGTCTTCACATATCATGTGATGATGGTAAAATTTACCTCTCTATGCAGGTTGTGACATGTTTGTCTTCACAAATTGTAACCAGCTTCCCTACTATGTAGGGCGGTAGATGATGTATACATATGATGGAGTGAGCTAGGAGGAAACTTGAGAATTTGTATATTACTATTTAAATTTCACTAGATTATACAGTGTGCAAAATAACAGCTTGACAAAGGTGGATAAATGTCCAAATAAGCTTTAGCAAATTAGAAGGAAAAACTACGTACTCTCATACTGTTGAGAAATGCATAATTATAATATGTGGCCGGGTTTGGGAAAATCAGCCATGTATGCACATGACATTATTTCAAAACAGTCTGCTGCCTGTTAACTGGCTGGCTTTTATTAGCAGCAGTAGTTATAGGTAATCTTTTCAATGAATTTTGGGGCTTTTGAGATATACTTCAGGTGGGGACTAACTTCAGGCCAACATAGCAATGGGGCTTGAAGGGGCTACGAGGGATGGGAGGTGGCTAAAGAACTGTGTATAGTAGTATCAACAAGCCACCAAAGTAACCACAAGTACAAGTTGCCTATACCACACTACAAGGCCTAGGAGGCATCTAGCTAGTAATGGGAGCAGTTCCAAGTCCCAATTAGGGCTGGGCGATAGTACGATATAGTATTGACTATCATGATAGTTGATCAACTATCATGATAGTGATAGTACTGTTTACTATAGTGATAGTATTGAGTAATTTAAACTGATTCTTTAACTATCGTGATATATTTCTGCACTATCGTGATAGTAGGTGTAGTGTATGATGTAATCTAGGCATGCACATGATTGTAATTTGCTTGGTTAAGTAGATAGCCATTGTAGTGTTGTACCGTGTTCCTTGATTGTACATGTTTCGTGATTACTAATTTACTATTTAACTGAAACATAACAGTGGCGACGAGGATGACTTCCTACGTGGGTGCTCTGCAACTGTTCAACGCATCCAATGACGAGTGGGTACTTTACATCCAACATTTTGAACATTTTATTCTTGCAAACAAGACAGAGAATAATGATGAGAAGTGCCACTTATTACTAGCGTTAGTTGGAGCTCCTACGTATAAAGTATTAGCGAGTCTGTGTGCACCAAAGCAACCTGGCGAGCTAAAATTCAAGGACACTTGCGATACCAGAATAAAAATAATAAAAATTCCAGAATTTCTTGTCTTTGTGTACCGACCCAGCTTTTCTCATCTGTGTACATCAAGAATAATCATTAAGTACGGTAGTACTTAATAGTAGGGATTGGTAAGAAATTGTATGGTTTCCCGATTTTTCGCACTTCATAAAACAACCTTCCAATAGGCTTTACCCGAAAAAACCGACTGGAATGCATTGGTAAGGCTGTAATGATGCTGTACCTTGGTTAAACGAAGCGACAAGTCGAATATTTCGACCTACAGCCAACTTTGAAAATTTAGAAATTCACCTGTATTTCGTCTGCCAGCCTGCCTGCCGTAAGACCCGGTTGCGCTAGGTGTAGGGCTCCAGAACTTTCACACAATAAAGGTAATGGCGGCGGATTTACGAACATGTTGTTCCGAAGACGATTTACCCACTGCGCCATGGCGATTCCTTTTATCCTTCATTCCCTTCCTTGTTCTTCTATATTCCTTTAGCAAGGTGTGAATCTCACCTAAGGTGACGATAGCCTGTTACGGCTTCTGCTTATTACGTCACGCAAAAACCTGGCTTGCACGTGGTATAATTAGTTACAATGGCACCACTGGCACGATGTTTTCGCGTGTACTTTATTATGTCGTGAACTTCGAGATTATAGCCTTGGACAAATAGCTTTTGCTGTATGTCGAGCGCTATTTGCTATCACACAGCTGCTTTGCCATGTAAGCGCGTTGTTAACAAGCGCCTGTAAACAAGCATAATTATTACGTAAGCGCCTGTAACATTTGTGCGCCTGCTGAAAGATTATTATGAATGCTTAACATGTTTAAAAAGCAAACAAACTAGATTGATAAAAAATTAAAAATTCAAAAAGTAAGTAGGGATTGAATTCAATAGTGCTACAAAAAGTAAGGAAACAAGGAATAAGATTTTGGGACGAGAGAACATTCTGGCATGAGATAATTTATAAAAGTTTAATCCCTACTTTTGGCTCACTTCAGTAGGTTTGCCAAAAGTAAGGATTAAACTTTTATAAATCATCTCATGCCAGAATGTTCTCTCGTCCCAAAATCTTATTCCTTGTTTCCTTACTTTTTGTAGCACTATTGAATTCAATCCCTACTTACCTTTTGAATTTTTAATTTTTTTATCAATCTAGTATATCTTGGACTTGAAAATTTCTTGATCCTAGACTCCACTATGTGCGTGCGTTTAACTGCTTCACTTAATATCAGCTCTCAGGAGTATGATGATTTGGCCAAATCCTGAGATTCCATATTCCAATTGGTGCACACGCATATGCTGTATCTCGGTTTTCGACGGGGATCAAAGGGCTTGAAATCATGAGCCAACTGATGAATACTTCAACAAAGACAAACACTGCTAGGTCCGCCACATATTATCTATACGTGTGTATCACTCTTATGGGCCTGTAAATCTATAGCGTCACGTCACAATAATAGTCGCGTGTTTCGCATGTGTGCACTGTGACCCAGCACCCATCGTGCTAAAATAGCATACCTACAGATATAGTGCTAAAAAAGCACACTAACAGATAAACAGCACACTTACAGGCAAGGTGTGCTAAAACAGCACATTTGTAAATATTGTGTGCTAAAACAGCGCACTTCACATGATTAGCACACCTATAATGTGCTAATATAGCTAGCACATTAAAATGTGCTAATATAGCACATTAAAACGTGCTATTTTTAGTGTGCTATCGGCTAGCCAACCATTTAGCACAGTAAGTGTGCTAAACTAGCACACTTGTACACTATAGCACACTGTACTGTGCTAAACTAGCACACTTGTACACTATAGCACACTGTACTGTGCTAAACTAGCACACTTGTACACTATAGCACACTGTACTGTGCTAAACTAGCACACTTGTACATGAACTATAGCACACTGTACTGTGCTAAACTAGCACATCATTTTTTACTGTGCACCATTTGCATGTTTATATAGCTATAGGGTATAGACATCTCTATATACGGCCTTGCTGATCTCTCACAACTTCATCTTTAGCCTCAAATGCATCTTTTGCCTTCTTCTTCAGCTGTTTTTCTAGCTTCTATTATTACCCATGCAATTTTGCTTGTAATTAGTCATGTGTTGGAGTGGAGTTTTGCTTGTTCAAGCTTGTTCTTAGCTATATACTTCTCCGAGTGCTTTATATATATAATTACCCTAGCTACAGCTATAGCTACTTCATCACTATAGATAGCTAGCTATACTGAAAAGTGCTGGAGATTCTTCTAAAGGATGAATATGTATAGCTACCTCCAACTTTCTTCTCTGCATGGTTCAATTTTTTCTGTTTTCAACATGTGCGAGCTATAGCTACGTATATATGCATGCATGGGTGGCCCACTTTTGGCACAAATAGCTCAGTAACACTTTGCACTTTATGCTATGCTTACTAGCTGAAACTTGAGATGATGGTCTATTTGCCACACCGGCCATCCTTGTTGCCATGCAGTGTTGTACCTGCACGCAAAATACGTAGCTAAGTGACACATCATATTCAGGTTATAATTAATGCACACAAGTTACAATATGTATAGGCATGCGCACCAGTTTAAATCATTTAGCTATAGCTATTTTGTAACTCTACAGGTCATTAATGTACTCATACTAATTGGATCTGCTTTAATATTGTCTAACGTATATGAATATATTAATGACTACAATAAAGCAAAGAAAGACTCGATTACAGCAATATGCCTAGTAGTTCTAAGTGTTGTAGGAATATTTCTACAACTTGTGATGGCAATTGCTGGTTGCTGCAGTGAATTGAAATATTTTGAAGAAGCGTTTGAAAACTGCTGCACTGCAATAGAATATTTAGTAAGCTCATATCATGTTCTATAATAGCCATGTATAATTATTATATGTGTACATATATAGCAATGTATGTAGCATAAAGCTAGCTATAAATAAGCATTGATTCAAAAAGTTTTAGCTACATGTAGCGATGTAGCTATAAAGCTAGCTAGCTATATATATGTACTGCGTATGTAAGCAATAGTTTTCAACAGTCTTTAGACTAATTTTGGGAATGGCTAATAGGATACAAAAAGAATTGAGAATGAATATGTCTACAATAATAAAGTGAATTTAATTAGCTATTCATAGTGCAACACAACAAATTCAATATTGTACAAAATGCTTTAAAGTCCTTGTACATACGTAGCTATAGCTAAACCTTAATTTTATGTATTAAGAAATCTGAAATCCACAATAAATTATTTGTTGTGTTTCAGTAATGTATGTATGTATGTATGTATGTATGTATGTATGTATGTATGTATGTATGTATGTATGTATGTATGTATGTATGTATGTATGTATGTATGTATGTATGTATGTATGTATGTATGTATGTATGTATGTATGTATGTATGTATGTATGTATGTACACACGTAAACGTATGTATAGCCATATGTGGAAAATTTTCAAGGTGCAAATTGTTTTCGAGGATTAGCTTATAACTTTTAGCTGCTTATAAAGTTTTATACACTCAGCTATTAGCCATGTAAGCATCTGATAAAATAAGGCATCCTCGAAAATTTATTTACGATAGAGTTAAAATGCAGCATCTTCCTTAAAAATTTAGTAGCTTAGCTAACTGAAATATGAATCACAATTTTATTATGCAAACTCAATTTTACAGAACTTTGCAATCAATGCTCTTTTTGGCACCGGTTTAGTAGCTGGTGGAGCAATCACTCTTACCACTGCAATACAAAATGCAGAATATGCTTGTCGTGAACATTTGAGTGAAGATGATTGTGATCGCCTTGAAATAGTCACAAAGTCTGAGTATTTTACTGCAGTAAGTTCAGTAATTAAAAATTTTATGTAGTTTAAGAATAGAAACAACTTGCTAACTATATGTAGCCAGCTACATATATGAGTAAGTAAAAATTGGTAAAGAGCTCGTAATGATTGTCCATGCACTGTATCTTCTAGCTACATATAAAAATGTTGTGGTCAAGAATTAAAACATGTAGCTAAATATTAAATCACCTGATCATGAACCATCAATTTTACGTATACATACCGAACAAATCAGTAGTATGTACATATATAAATAAGCTAGCTACGTACCTGGGTGAATTCGAAGAAATAGCAATGCTGTCCTATACGTATAGTTAATTAATTAACAAACTGGCTAACAATTAACTGAGCTGCAAATAATAATTATCTATATAGCTATGTGACCCAATTTTGGTAAACCTACCATCTACACACAAGTGAAATAATTAGAATATCTTAACTTTGCAGCCCTGTAACTCTAACCCACAAGCCAACTAAAAGCATTTCTGCAATTATTCTGGAAATTTAATGTATTCCTAACATATATCATAGCCTAACATATATTTCAAGCTAGGCAAATTACTTTGAATTATTTTGTGTCACAATCAGGTCACATAATTATACAGTTAGCTAAAGAATACGTGTAGCTACGTAGCAGTAGCTTAGCTTTATACACTGCAGTATCTAAGATGTTTTATAATAATATATTAGCTATCTGTTATCATATAATAAGCTACCTATATCAATATTTTGTTTTTAATTATAGGTTACATCTTTTGTTGGAGTGATATTTCATTTCGCATTAGCCGCAATAAAGTGCATAAAAGGTGTGAAACAGGGGAGGAGGAAGAAATTTCACATTGGTCCGAAAAAATATAAGCAGCATGTGAAGCATTAAATAGGGTGGTCTTGGAGCATGCTGAAACAGTCTTGTCAAAAACTTGCATAACATTGTTTATTTAGCACGCATTATAATTAATTAATTTTTGAGGCACCTAATTCGGGACGAGATTTTCCGTGAAGAGGAACCAGTATTTGTTTTCAGTATTGTTATTTAGAGCAATGGTTTTGCACAAATAGTAAATTTTATCTAACAACAGTTTGAGAATTGTGGGTTTGGTCCGCTGTTATGGCGCACCTGTAAACCATATATGGAAAAAGTGTTGTTAGTATTGGATTGCAAACTATGAACTGATAATATAATTATGTAGCTAGATACTCTTGTGTTGACAGTTAGCTATGTATTATATGTAGCTAGCTAGCTATATGTTTTATTGCAACTATACGGATCAGCTTATTATGCTTTTATTTTTACCTATTATGCTATGCTGCAGTGCTCAAAAGTTTCACCTATTAAGCTCAATATTATGTTCATGTGTCAGACTTGTGCTTAGGAATAAAAATCTTTGTTATAAAAGTTAGACTGTTTTATTAGAGTATATTCAAAAGTATTTTATCTATATGCATGTTGACTGTTCTATTAGAGTATATTTAGTTGCCTTCAGAAAGTGAATGTTCTATTAGAGTATATGGATCTTGGGTAGCCAAACACTACCTATTATACTGGCATTATGCTTGATGCTTTCAGCTACCTATATTATGCCCAAAATTATGCTGGCATAATAGGCGGGTCCCTAATTGCAACTGTAACATATAATTATGTATATGACTGGATCAGTTTTTATGAAACTTTCCTGATCTGTTACACTAATATTACTTGTGTCCATTTCATGGCTACCTTTTTTGGTGGTCATAGCTACAATATTCATATATTATTTTATACTTTGCGATTATTCTTATAATTTAAAAACCCATCACTGACTGCTCTATTAGAGTATCATAAAGGTTAAGTCCAAATATGAATGCTCTATTAGAGTAGCCTAAGTGAACCTGACTGCTTTAATAAAATATCTGACTGTTCTATTAGAGAATTTCAATCTGCTTTGTGTGACTTGACCTAGGTTTTTCCTTGCAAAATGCCAGCACATAATGCAATCTTTGCGTTATGCTAAAAATTATTCTGACATAATTACCTCAGCCCTAGTAATTTATCTAGATTATGAAATATGCAATATCACCCAACAATTCATGCTTGTCATAAAGTCTGTACTCACAAGTAGCTAACTAATTATTGCAAACTTAATCTCCCTGCTATTGCTATGCAAGTGAATGTATGTAAAATATATGGTCATAGTTGTGCAGTTAGTAATTACTAGGTAGCTACTTAGCTGAAAAACATTACATTACATTCTGCTAGAGACTTTAGAGGAATTATGATAATGAATCAGATTATATAAAATAAATAAAATGATGTTCTGCATGGTTACCAGTTATACAACAGTGTCTGCTATAACAGCTTCATAAGATGGAGGCTCTGTAGATGTGTAAGCTGGTGGGTCAGTTGATGTGTGAGGTGGGGGATCTTTTGACACAGAAGGCGACGCATATTTTGATATGTATGGTACTCCATTTGTTGATGTATTTGATGGAATATTTGCCTGTACACGAGGTGGCACACCCGTCGATGTGTTCGATAGAAAATTTGCTTGTGTATGACGTGCTTCACCTGTTGTTGTTTGTACATAGCGTGATGTAACAGGATTGTCTCTATCATCCTGAAACTTTCCACAAGCATCAAGACACATGGGCAGCCACAAAAAAGCGAACAACACTGAGTTGGAAATTGATAGTGCCTATAAATATAAAAATAGGCAGCTAAAGATAAGTTATAGACAACACAATGGATTTGTAGCTATGTAGCTACGTACCTTAATGGTTACTATTATCAGTGAGTAGCTACACAAAACAGGGTATATACGTAGGAAAATGTAAAGTTGTAGCTAGGGTGGGGGGCATCAGTGCATAATAATTGTATTTAGCTAGGGACCAGCCTATTAGCTACGCATGTCTTTACTTTTCTAGGGCACTTTGTAATTGTCCCCTGGAAATGAATTTGCCTCTTGATCATAAGTTAGGCCTCAATGATTATGATAAACTGGGACTTAGTCAGCAGCTCTACTCAACAGTCCTCCCCCTCTATATTTTGATAATGTTGACTTGCCCCCAAAAATTATTTTTCTATAGAAAAGTCCCTGTACTATCCTATTCCATTTACATCATATACTGTAGCTACTACATACACACATATGCTTACAAAACAAATCAGCTGATTACGTGAAACACTTTCTAAATCATCACACAATTCTCTTGACCGGGTGTGCAATCGCCCGAGAGTGAATTAACATCAACAAAAATATTAAATTGGTTATTCCTGGCTCCAGCAAAAAAGCAAATTCCAAAGAGAACAACAAGTGAATTAACCTGTGATAACAACAACATTGAATTATATACTGTATGTAATACCATCACACATACAGTATGTAGTTATGTACCTATGCATGTTATAGCTATAGGGAGGAAAGCCATATATATGTGTGTGTGTGTGTGTGTGTGTGTGTGTGTGTGTGTGTGTGTGTGTGTGTGTGTGTGTGTGTGTGTGTGTGTGTGTGTGTGTGTGTGTGTGTGTGTGTGTGTGTGTGTGTGTGTGTGTGTGTGTGTGTGTGTGTGTGTGTGTGTGTGTGTGTGTGTGTGTGTGTGTGTGTGTGTGTGTGTGTGTGTGTGTGTGTGTGTGTGTGTGTGTGTGTGTGTGTGTGTGTGTGTGTGTGTGTGTGTGTGTGTGTGTGTGTGTGTGTGTGTGTGTGTGTGTGTGTGTGTGTGTGTGTGTGTGTGTGTGTGTGTGTGTGTGTGTGTGTGTGTGTGTGTGTGTGTGTGTGTGTGTGTGTGTGTGTGTGTGTGTGTGTGTGTGTGTGTGTGTGTGTGTGTGTGTGTGTGTGTGATTGTCTCTGCAAAAACCGACCATGTTCGCACCAAAACTGAAATCACTTTTATTGCACAAGAGCCGGTATATAGCTACACTCAATCCACTGTCCAATGTGAGCGGGTTTGCTTTTCTGGAGGCATTTTGCCGACCCTGTGATGTCACGGTTAGGCCACTCCAAATTGATTTCCTGTTTCTTGTCCTTCGCCCGCATGGTTTTTTTGTCAAGCCAGAAAATTCCATTATTCCGTAAACTGACATTTTCTAAGTATCACGTGGTTGTTAAAGTTCGGATTCTTTAAAATACTAGTGAACGCATGACGCACTCGAGCACGATGGTCACGTAACCTGAGGTATATTAAAATGCTGCATGTGCAACTGAAGTAGTAGTTAACATGGATTGTCCACCTTGTAGAGATGTACAAAACATGTGTAGTTGTGTACATGTGTAGTAGTTAACATAATGGAATAATGGAACTTGATTTGCCGCCCGCCCGCATGCCAAAGTTTGTTTGACCAGGACGGGAAACAGAAAATCAATTTGGAGTGGCCTTAACAGAATGGCGCCTATAGAATTATACAATTATTGCATTATATGTTAAAAATATTCTTGATAGCTAGCTAATAAGTTAGCTACCGTAACCCTATCTTATAAATTTTATCCGACATTGTTTTCCTTCCTCTATAGTGCAATGGTAATATTTGCAGTACTGGTCGTAATAATGATTTCTATAGTGGTGTAATTAAACAACAGGGACAAGACGCTGAGTCATCTTCACCCACCAATGATGATCTATCATCATCATCATCATACATGTCACTGAATGCTCCGCTGTATAGACCAAGAGATGCACCACCACCATACACACCTTAATGGTCTGTACATGCAGTAGCTAATACTATTAGTTTATAGTTTATACTATAGCTAAAAATGAACTATACATACATACATGGATGCTTATAGACGTAGCTAAGCATGTAATTTGTTGAGAATAAGCTAGCCATATTATAGCTATATTTTTGATCATTTAATACTACCTACATGTATATAAACCTCTTTGTGGCATGTCAAATGAAATCTGCATGCATCTTGCATACTATAAGTATTAGTTAAAGCATAAAGCATTGCCGCGAGTGCTTTACGTGGAATAAAGCACGAGGTGCGCGGCCGAGATATACTAATAAAGCATCGAGGCCGCACGCCGAGTGCTTTATTTCGCGTATAGCACGAGTACACAAATACAAACGAGAGAGAATACGATCTAGCTGCAAGATTCAAAAAACACCGACGCGTAAGTGATGTATATAGATAATAATACTCTTGCATGATTAAACTTACTCAGGCTACCACGACTAATCTGTCGTAGCCAGACTCTTTTTACCGCGCAGGGCCTTATCGCTTGCAGTATAAGCGACCCGCTGAAAAGAGTCTGGTGACTCGACCCGTCACAAGTTCGTCCAGCACTCGCCGCTAGTCTGGTGAGTGTTAAATTCTTTCAAATAGGTGCGAATGTCGTCACTATCAATCTGCGGCTTCATTGGTGACGTCTGTTCAGCAGTATAATGAGCGAATATAAAGCTTAGAGAGGAATTGTTGTCCAACATGTCTGATTTTGGTAACAGTAACCTGTTCTTCCCCGTTTATCATCTTGAATGGCAAGCGTTTCCGCTGAACAGACGCCACCAATGAAGCCGCAGATTGATTGTGACGACATTCGCACCTCTTTGAAAGAATTTAAATCCCCGTAATTTTTGTAAATTCTGCTGAATCTTGAGTGAATCCGTAAAGATTCCGAATCTCGTACGCGATTTCATCTCGTTGCGGACCCCTCGATTATAATGATATGTAGCTAATATTTATATGTACAACAGCTTTTTAACATAGCTACAGTATAAGTGTGTACATGTAGTTCTGATTTCCTATTCATTACCAGAAATTGGTGGCTGCTTCATTAGAGTGTTTCAAAATATTTCATACTGTAGCCACGGTATAGCTAGTTCCTCAAATACCTTAGTAGACTTAAGGATCCTTTGGAACAAAGTATTAGTGGATTGCTTTAGTATTGAAATCCTTAGAGATGCAATGTTTTTCTTGTGAAAGTGACTTCAAACCATGGTGAAGCCACTTCCTCAAAAGCAACATGAGTAATATATGTATTTCTAAGGATTTCATTACTAAACCAAGCCACTAATACTTTGGTCTACAGGATCCAGTCTAACTAAGGTTTCTACAGCCACAACAGAATGAAATATTTATGAAATATCTATGAAAAATCCTAATACAGCAGTCACAATTTTTGGTAATGTTTCCACATTTCCTATTTCCGCATTTCCTATTTCCGTATTTCCGATTTCCGTATTTCCTGTTCCTCCTTTTAGTGACACCCTATATATAGCTAGTAATATTAAACTAAGTGATGAGCTTTTCACTATAGTATATATGTACGTATAGTTACTAGCTAGCTAGTTAATAAAAATATTATCAAGATGACTGGGTACAAATGTGGAATAGCAGGATTAATACTACATGGAATTTGTTTTGTAAGTGATAGCTCTAGCTAGCTCAGTAGTATCAGGGGCGGATCCAGGATTTTCTGAGAGGGGGGTCTGAACATAGAGGTGTATCTCTGAAGCAGGGGGTCTGGGGGTGCAGCCCCCCAAAAGCTATAGGGTTTTTTGTTATTACAACACCAAAATCATGCTTATTGTAAGCTTTATAGCTAGCTTTATGCAATTCTTCATGAACCACAGAATAAATCTTCTGCTTGCTTTGTACGTACAGTAGCTAATGCCACTAGCTACAAACTATAATGTAACTATAGGTAGATAGCTGTATGTGTGCTGCCATCTCATCATTAGGGATAACTATATAGCTAATGCGTTTATTTTGCCGTTAGCTATTATTCCAGCAATATGCATGCTAAAATTCTTTTACTAAATTAAATTTGTTATAATAATTTTGTGTGCTAAACTTCATTTAGCTATGGATAGTACATTTAGAAATTTATATAATTAGTTTAGCTGTGTCCCAACATATTAGTATAATGTTATTGTGATTGTGGGTTTTATGCATGTGCAAAGCTATATTAATGTTCTTTAGCCAAATTAAAGAAACTAAGGTATAACTAGCCGCTATTCATGTGGTTATTCTCTAACCGCATGCATGTATAATTGTGACTGTCTGAGCGAAAACCAGCTTAGTTCACACTTCCAAATTTGCCACTTTAGTGCTTTATAAATTTTGTTGGGTAAGCCATACAGATATCAAATTTACAGGATTAGTAGAACAAACATCACTGTATCATTGCTGAAAATTGCTTTATGTAGCATTCTAATAAGACTTTATGGACCATTAACTGGGCAAAATCAGAGGTGTGAACTAGGCTGGTTTTCTCTCAGACAGTCACTTATTATAGGTTTATTTTGCTAGCATTTTGCTATTTGCTGTTTTTGCACACACTGCTGCACCCTCCAAACCTAATTCACATGTACAGTTCTCATTCTTTAATATTAATTTTCCAGATCATTTATATTCTCTAGCTTTTTCCTTCAGAACTTCAACTGCACCCATGCACTATTCAAACTCTCACACCCTTTGTTTGTCACTATGTACGTATATGCATGTATATATGTATAATTATACATGGGGTATAGTAGCCATCTCCATGCCTTGCTAAGATCTCTCACAACTTTATCTTTAGCTTCATCAATTGCCTTGATCCTTTTGCCTCCTTCTTCAGCTGTTTTTGTAGCTCTGTATGAGATTCTACCCAATTTTGCTTGTAATTGCATGGTCATGTGTTGGAGTTAGAGTTTTGCTTGTTCAAGCTTGTTCTTTACCTTTGGCTCTTTGCACTGTAGAAAAGTCTATATATATACTTCTCTAAGTCCTTTACCTTAGCTACAGCTACTTCATCACTAGCTACTGGAAAGCGCTGGAGATTCTTCCAAAGGATGAATATATAGCTACCTCCAACTTTCTTCTCTGGTTCATTGTTTCTGTTTTCAACATGTGCGAGCTACGTATATATGGGTGGCCCACTTTTGGCACAAATAGCTAATGCTTTGCACTTTATGCTTACTACGTAGCTGAAAGGTGATGATCTATTTGCCACACCATCCTTGTTGCCAATGTTATACCTGTATGCAAAATACTTAAGTGACACCTCATATTCAGGTTAGCCGGCTATAATTATTGCACACAAGTTATACAATACGTAGGCATGCGCACCAGCCCCCCTCATTTATAGCTATATTTTTAACTCTATACATGCAGGTCATTAATGTACTCATACTAATTGGATCTGCTTTAATATTGTCTAACGTAAATGAATATATTGATGATTACAATAATGCAAGGAAAGACTCGATTGTAGCAATATGCTTAGTAGTTCTAAGTATTCTAGGAGTAATTCTACAACCTGTGATGGCAATTGCTGGTTGCTTCAGTTATACGAAATATTTTAAAGAAGCATTTGTGAACTGCTGCACTGCAATAAAATATTTAGTAAGTTCATATCATGTTCTATAATAGCCATGTATAATTATTATGTGTACATATATAGCAATGTATGTAGCATAAAGCTAGCTATAAATAAGCATCAGCATTGATTCAAAAATTTTGCTACATGTAGCGGTGTAGCTATGTATGTACGTATATAGCCATTGTATGTATGTATGTATGTATGTATGTATGTATGTATGTATGTATGTATGTATGTATGTATGTATGTATGTATGTATGTATGTATGTATGTATGTATGTATGTATGTATGTATGTATGTATGTATGTATGTATGTATGTATGTATGTATGTATGTATGTATGTATGTATGTATGTATATGTACACACCAATACGTAAAGGTATGTATAGCCATATGTGGAAAATTTTCAGAGTGCAAATTGTTTTCAAGGATTAGCTTATACATAACTTCTAAAGTTTAGCTGCTTATAAAGTTTTATACACTCAGCTATTAGCTACATAGCTACGTAAGTATCTGATACAGTAAGGCATCCTTGAAAATTTATTTATGAAAGAGTTAAAATGCAGCATCCTCAAAAGTTTAGTAGCTTAGCTAACTGAAATATGAATCACAATTTTATTATGCAAACTCAATTTTACAGATCTTTGCAATCAATGCTCTTTTTGGCACCGGTTTAGTAGCTGGTGGAGCAACCACTCTTGCCACTGCAATACAAAATGCAGAATATGCTTGTCATGAAAATTTGAGTGAAGATGATTGTGATCGCCTTGAAATAGTCACACAGTATGAGTATTTTACTGCAGTAAGTTCAGTAATTAAAATTTTTTATATAAGTAGTTTAAAAGTAGAAACAATTTGCTAACTATATGTAGCCAGCTATAAAAATTGGTAAAGAGCTCGTAATTATTGTCCATGCACTGTATCTTCTAGCTACATATAAAATGTTGTGGTCAAGAATTAAAACATGTAGCTAAATATTAAATCACCTGATCATGAACCATCAATTTTACGTATACATACCGAACAAATCAGTAGTATGTACGTATATAAATAAGATAGCTACGTACCTGGGTGAATTCGAAGAAATAGCAATGCTGTCCTATACGTATAGTTAATTAATTAACAAACTGGCTAATAATTAACTGAGCTGCAAATAATAATTATCTATATAATGTGACCCAATTTTGGTAAATCTACCATCTACACACAAGTGAAATAATTAGAATATCTTAACTTTGCAGCCCTGTAACTCTAACCCACAAGCCAACTAAAAGTATTTCTGCAATTATTCTGGTAATTTAATGTAGTCTAACATATATTTCAAGCTAGGCAAATTACTCTGAATTATTTTGTGTCTCTTGTGTGTAGCTGGTAATGTAGGTTTTCCAAAGTCAGGTCACACATATATACAGTTAGCTAAAGAATACGTGTAGCTAAGTAGCAGCAGCTTAGCTTTATAATTATACTGATCGTGATATGCAGTATCTAAGATGTTCTATAACAATATAATTATTAGCTATCTATTATTATATAATAAACTACCTATATCAATATTTTGTTTTTAATTATAGGTTACATCTCTTGTTGGAGCGATATTTCATTTCATATTAGCCGCAATAAAGTGCTATAAAGGTGTGAAGCGTATATGGGAAAACTGTTGTTAGTATTGGATAGCAAACTTTTTGGTTGTGTGTAGCTATATACGTAGCTAGCTACTCTTGTTTTGACAGTTAGTTATGTAGCTTACTATAGCTATATAAATTGCAACTGCATTAATGTTGTTCGCTCACCTTATAATTGGCTGCTCCCACTGGATCTGTTGATTTACAGAGGCTGTAGCTACCACCCAATCAGTTGATTGTGGTGGGGTTTGGTAAGTGCACAGGGATCCAGCTGCTTGGGTTCTCTAAAAGCAATTCTTTACATTCATTAAAGGGGGCATTATACCCTACAACAAATTTAACAATCTTTTGCTTAAGGAAGGACCTTCTCAAACCTTGGGTGAAAGGGCATAAATATTACTATTCATAACTTTTTTTGTATATAAAAGTAAAATATATAATGGGATAAACATATATAGCTATGATTAAAGGCAGCTACCTCTATGGACCCCTGTGCTTTCACATTCCCAACTATTAGGAATGGAGAATTAGCTAAGCACTGTAATTGCTCATCTTCCACAATTGCGCTACTTGCAATACTTGCTGGCACTGCAATTGCTCATCTTCCACAATTGCATTACTGCTCGAGTTGCATAACCGCCCCAGTTGATGCATGGTTGTAACACCAAAACTAATAGCTAGCTGATACACAATGACTCAGTGATTGCTCATCTTGCACTTGCACCACTCGCTGATACGTCATATAGCATTGCATCCACTAGTTAACACCTGCACAGTTCCTGCGTTGCACCATAGCTTACTAGCTATATAAATTGCAACTGCAATAATTAATTATATGACTGAATTTATGAAAAATATCTATATATAGCTAGAACACTTTCCTGACTTGTTTACACTATTTTTGCTTGTGTCCATTTCATGGCTACCATTTTGGTAGTCATATAGCTAGTTAGCTATATCTAGACTAAGTAGGGCTGAGGTATTTATGCTCAGAATTCTTTGCATTTATTCTGAGCGATTGTGATTAGGGCTGCGCCTATTATGCTTTTAATTTTACCTGTTATTCTTTTGAGAATTTCTTTTAAACTTTACCTATTATTCCAAAATTATTCCCAAGTTTTATACCTATTAGCTAGGTAGCTAGCTATTCCTAAATTATGCACCTATCAATATTGTGCCCCACTACCCTCCTCCCGGGCAATATAGGGGGAAAGGAGGGGCATTTGACCTTGTTTTGACACTGAAACTTGCCCCATAAGTGGGGAATTTGACTCAGAGTCGAATCAATATGCACGAAAGGTGGTATAGCTATAAATAGAAACTTCATACGTTTTCAGTGAAAGTTATCATATTTCAAGTAAGTACGGTAGTTTCTTTCATATAGCGACGGGATTTGACCAATTGGTATGCCCATAGGTGGGGAATTTGAAGCAAGCATAATTCAAATCCCCACCTACTCGCACCTTGCCCAGGATGGGGGTAGTGGGGCATAATGGTCCATTATTATCACTTTTACCTTAAAAAATTACAATATCCTACTTATTAAGTACACAACATAACATTGAACAGCATTTAAAGTTGTCATGGACACGAGAAATATTTGATTGTGGGTTTAAGTTTACATTAGTCTAAGCTCACATGTTAAAGACTTTGCAGCAGTGTTTTTAACTTTGATTATCAGAGATACTAGAGAGGTTACAAGTAAGTGTTTTGTACTTTAGATGGTTTATGGCGGGTTTATAGTGTAGCATAATTTAAACTTTGCCCTATTATTCCAGTATATTTCTTAATTCTGTTCACTTCCTATTATTCCCAAAATTATGCCGGCATATTACTGTAGGCACAGCCCTAATTGTGATATTTAAGGCTATCACAATTCTGGAACATCACATAATTATCACGATTGCATGTGAGAACAATCACAATAACTTAGAATTCTAACAATATTAATTTTGATGAGATATTAATGCAGCAAGTCATGTTTGATTATGTATAATGTGTTTTACAGCTTACAGCTATGCCTTGAGTAATTATTACCATCTAACAACATGATAATGTAGCTAGCTAGATATTATATAACCTGGCTGAGACACAGGGAATAACATGGTTCTACTAAAAGCTGACATGATCACATCCTAAATTGTCATCAAATGTGTTTTTATCATATAGCTAATCCTTAATTATTTCATGCCCTTTTTGGAAATATAATTGACATGTTTATGGTATTTATTATGGGTATTTGAAGCCAGTAAAGCTATCACAATTATGAGAGACCGACATCAGCATCACGATTGTGAAGGAGACATCACATCACAATTATGTTAACATCGAAATAATCGCTCAGCTCTACATCATTCTATTCAGAATTTCCTTAAATCTGTCTGCATTGCTCCAATATTCATACATTATTGTCATGATTATTCTTTTAAAAACCCATCATGAAAAATGCAATATCACTCAACAATTCATGCTTGTGTATAATATTATGCTCACAAGTATAATTATATATATAGCTAAGTTATGCATGATAGTTACTTGGTAGCTACGTAGCTGGCTTGCTGAAAAACATTACATTACATTTAAATACTTGACTTTGGAGAAATTGTGATCTTTAAAAAATGATGTTCTGTGGTACCAGTTATACAACAGTTTCTTTTATAGCAGCTTCGTAAGATGGAGGCTCTGTAGATGTGTAAGCTGGTGGGTCAGTTGATGTGTGAGGTGGGGGATCTTTTGACACAAAAGGCGACGCATATTTTGATATGTAGGGCACTCCTGGACCATTTGTTGTTGTTGTTGTTGTTTGTACATAGCGTGATGGAAGAGGACCATCTTTATCATCCTGACACTTTCTACAAGCACCAAGACACATGGGCAGCCACAAAAAAGGGAACAACACTGAGTTGGAAATTGATAATACCTAAAAAACAAAATAGATAGCGTAAGTTAGAGAACACAATGGATATATGTACCTTAATGGTTACTATTATCAACGAGTATAGCTACACAAAACAGGCCTAGGGCATAGGAAGATGAAAAGTTGTAGGGGGCATGCATAATAATTGTATTTAGAGACCAGCCTATTATGCCTTTACTTTTCCCATATATATGCTGCAGTGTGCTCATAAATTTCACCTATTGTACTCAATATTATTCTTCATGTGTATAAGGTTTATGCTAAGCAATAAATCATTAATCTTTTTATAAAAGTTATAGACTAGAGTGTATTTACCACCATCAAGGAGCTCTACGTATGTTGAGTGTATATTGATCTTTTGGTAATAACAGCCTATTGGCAATTGTATTGGACTGACAGACTTGTAATAAAACTTAATAATTTTACTACTGCTTGCAATAAAGTAGCCCCTGTGGCTCCTCATGTTCCTATGCCCCTACAAAATCTGTTTAGTTAAAGCCAGTAAATGCATTTTACGGATAGCTATATATATTATACATTTTAAAGCCAGTTTTTCTGGTTAAGGGCTATGGCTCATGCACTAGCATCTATTATGTATTATTTCACCCACAGCATACCCCACAAAATGTTATACAACTAAATTATGATAGGAACAAGTTCTATCCAATGAGAAATCACATGTGTCGATCATTACTGAATAATTACCGTACAGAGTAAAAAAATTTGATGGGGGAAAACACCATATAGTGGGATTCTATTTGTGAGGTCCTAACTTGTGCAAATTTTGCAAGGAATCACGAGCTAGCAATTTTAAACCAAGATAAGTACAAAATTAATAACAATAGATTTTTCTATGTAGCTGTCACACAGTTCATAAATTTAATAATAGCAATTATTACTGCTAGACCTGCGTTACGGTATTGACGAACTTGACAATTTTTAGCTACTTGTTTCAAATATTTCTTCCAATAGCTGTTTGCATGTAAGGCTGATACAATTTGTCAAAATTTTACTCATCAAATTTTCCTGACCCCCAATTCGTCAATGAAAATTTTCCACCATCAAAGTTTTGCACTTTACGGTAAGCAGTTAAATGATCTTGCTTGAGCATCAGTCACCTTTCATTATCAATGAAAGCATATTACCGTATAACGGGTTATTTTCACGAGGTGCAAATTTTCATGAATGTTGAACTTCTGCCTTAGCAGATATTTTCACGATTTAGAAATTCACCAGCCTAACACTGCACCTTATCAACATTTAGGAGAATTTAGCATTCCATGTCACGCAACTACAACAAGCGTGTAGTCTTGCGTGCATGATGAGTACATTGAGTAGTTGGTTCACTACATGTAGAGTCTTCAATTCGTGATAGTACCTCAGTATTAATACAGGATCGTTATAATGGACTCTGGTAATAGATGAGATGCGACATAATTCTCAACATATAGTTACATACGTAGTTGGGAATCGCAAGACTACAACATACGTAGCAGACTTTTTTCCACAGGTGCTTATAGATTTGAGATTATAGCTAAGCGTCATTCTATCATTCATACTTCAGTCTTAGATGGACCCTAGGATCTGGTTAGCATGCTCCTTAGAGAAATAATCTAAGACATGACTTGTATTCTACTCGTCAATGCTCGTGCCAATGTGCAACACCAAAGATAGCTTTCTATATAGCTATGGCAACACCAAACCCACAATCAAATCTTATAAACATCCCAGCATAAATTTTCACGAGGCGTGAGGCAATTCATGAAATTCATGAAAATTTGCACCTCATAAAGATAACCTGTTATGTGGCATGCATACCATAGCGCATTTTTTGCTAGGGGGCAGAGGGAGCACTCTGAAATGATTTTGCCCCCCTGAGTTATGCCTCAATGATATAAACTGTCACTTAGTCAGCAGCTGCACTCAACAGTCCTCTCCCTCTATATTTTGATAATGTTGACTTGCCCCCAAAATTTTATTTTCTAGAAAAGTCCCTGTACTATCCTATTCCATTTACATTATACACTCTAATACATACACACATGTGCTTACAAAACAAATCAACTGATTACGTGCAACGCTTTCTAAATCATCACACAATTCTCTAGGAACATGACCGGGTGTGCAATCGTCCGAGAGTGAATTAACATCAACAAAATATACTAAATTGGCTATTCCTCCAGCAAAAAAGCATATCCCAAATAGTACAATAAGCAAATTAATCTGTGATAACAACAACATTGAAATTATATATACATGTAACACGTAATTATAATTGCATATAGCTACGTACTGTATAGCGGGAAAATTTGGCGTGGAATTAAATTTGGCTGTTTGGCGGATTTCAGCAAAACCGCCAAATTTAATTCCGCCAATTGCTCAACTTTCGTTATGAAGCAATGACTGATTTTAGGCTTCCACCAAATTAAAATCCACCAAACGCTGAGAATTAGCAAATCGCCAAATTAAAGTACCTCTAAATTTTCCCGCTATACAGTATGTACCTACACATGTTATAGCTAGGGAGGAAAGCCATATATATGTAGTTAAGTCTTATCTAGAGATGTACCGATAATTGGATCGGCTATTGGAAATACCCTATATCAGCAAATTTATTCATTTTTTATATCGGATCGGTATCTTCTATATTGTTCATTAAATTTTTGGCGGACAATGGTGGTAGCCAGGAAGCCATACCTTACTGAAGTGTTAATGTGCATTAATAACTGACTTGTGGGGTACTTCTAACCTCACTTCAGTTGACTTTTGTGGTATATTAGTGACTTTAAGGTTAGCTATGTACATTACAATAATTATACACTTTTACTTACCACAACAAAATATCTATCCATGTGCTTTCTTGTGCCAACACAGATGAAGTAGACACGAACAGTAATTGACACAGAATGAAATACTATCCCCACACAACATACAAATATTAAAAATCCAGCTGCCTCTCGAGAACCGCCTGCGTCAAAATCTTGCCCTGAACTACCATCAAGGTTTCTTATATTTGGATTTACATCTAATCTACCACCATGTTCATCTGCATACTCCTCAATATCATTAAGAGGTGATAATATTCCCGCAGCAAAAATCAATATTATGATACAAACCAACTGTAGTTTGGATTAACATACATTACATAGCTAAATGTGCAACAGCTTTGCACTTATATATAAGTAGCTAGTAAGATTGGACAATGTTATCATCACTTTGCAATATAAGGCTATAGCTATGGAATATCTGCAGTATTGCTAACAGTATTCCACATGTCAATATGTTCATACGTATGTACGTATGTACATGCAATGATATTCTCATAGTGATACTATCATAATACAATACTATAGGATTAAATGCATACAGTTACATTGGCAACACTCACTGAAACATATATTAATAGAGAATTTTTAAAAAATTGGCTTTATAATTAGCTATATTAATACAGAATTGAAGTTTAGCTATCACTCACACTTTTACTTATACCGTATAGCCTAAAAATTTCGAGGGTGAAAATTTTCGTGGATTTTGTGGATTTTGGAGTACCCACGAACATTTTAGCCTTGAAAATTTTTGTCCTACAGTATAATTCAATGCAATACTTCTGCAATCCATGAAAATGTTATCCACGAAATTGCTAAAATCGCCATTCCACAAAAATTTCAACCCTCAAAATTTTTAGGCTATACGGTACTAGTTGGATGATGCATTCCATGCACTCTTCTAAAATATTCTATATTAGTAGCTATCCTCAGGAAGCCGACTATACTTACAGTATACGTATGTTATATGTTACAAATATACGTACATGCACTAACAGCGACTATAGCTGCAATAATTGAATAATATACATACATACATACATACATACATACATACATACATACATACATACATACATACATACATACATACATACATACATACTTACATACATACACACATACATACATACATACATACATACATACTTACATACATACATACATACATACATACATACATACATACATACATACATACATACATACATACATACATACATACATACATACATACATATATACATACATACATACATATATACATACATACATACATACATACTTACATACATACATACATACATACATACATACATACATACATACATACATACATACATACATACATACATACATACATACATACATACATACATATATACATACAGAGGCATTACTCATGCATAGACACTGGACAGGACTGGATGACATAATAATATAGATAGTTACATATCTACACTTATCACAGCTATATGTAATAATTAATACATCTCAGTCATACATATAAAGTTCAGTCCAGAGTTCAAAGGTTAGATATGTAATAACCTTTTAATTAATTTGTAACAACTACAGATATAAATTTTATGAGTCACTGCATAGCTGCATGAAATAATTTTTATAGATTAGACAGAGTACTGGTATAGCTGCTAAAATTTACGCATATAGAGTTTATACAGGGGCGTTACATGCAGTGTCATTTTCCGATCAGTTATCATCGACGTTTTTCTAGAGTTTAAATGGGAGTATCATTCGTTACAAATACTAACTAATTATATAAAATGGTATTTCCATGCGAGGCCTCAAAGCTGTAGGCTGTTTACTCCGTATACTGATTAAACACTCACCGGCTTAGTATGGCATGCACTCACGATGCAAGAATATCCTATAGCGTATTAAATCAATAGAGGCACGCCCCTTGCATATAAAATCATAGATAGTATATTCTCCGTACCGAGAATATACTATCTATGATAAAATCTATAGCGAGGAACTGTCATGGTGACTTACCATCGTCGTACAAGCTTGTTGGATAATCTCCCATTTCCCAAGGCAGGATAACCGGCATGTAATTCGCGCTTCAACCTGATCATGAGCCGGCGGTCCACTCGACGACTGTCCACGACTAGATGAAAATACCACTCCGCTTTCCGCAAAGCCTTCTGCTATTGCACCCAAAATGTCCATGGTAGCATAAATATTACTGACATATATAGATAGAATGAAAATAACGGAAACCCAGAACCTTAATTTATACGCGCTGATTATAATTATTATTATAGCAGCGCTAATATTGGGACCCCGGAAATCAGGGTGATAACTTGCTTCAACACAACTTGAACATGCACTACGTAGATATATTTCAGCAGTTGAAATATCTGCATGACTGACATCAAATTATTTTATGCTTTTTGCTATTAATTAGCTAGATAGCTATAGCTACTGGAGCTATCACGCGATTAATAATATAAAAATTTAGCAGTTTGATTCCTGATTCCAGAAACTTGCAGAAACTTGGCAGCCATATATTGACCCCTTGGAAATAACAAGCAGCATGCGCTATCAGAGACTGAGTGATTTGTGAAACAGTTGGCTATAGCATAGATAGTATATTCTCCGTACCCGGGGAATATACTATCTATGCCATCTCGTTTATCATCACGTCTGGTCATCTATGATTATGATTACTATCATTTTACAGCACTGTATAAGGTGTACTGATTAGCTACATACAATAGATCTAGACTCGGTCAACTATATAGCTTAGACTCGGTCAACTATATAGCTTAGTCTCGTGAACACATGCAGACTGCTTTCCTCGGGGGTGGCGCTTATCGATTGGAGATTATAAGCGCCCCCTCGTAAAGGGTCTGGTGAACTTAGCAGACACGACTTATTCTGCTGATCTACATATTTTGTAGATTGTTGATTGGTGTTGAGTGGCTCAAAGGAAAGTTACTGAGTGGCACAAAGGGTAGGTTAAATAGGTGCGAATAACGCTGAGGCGCGCGGTATGCACTCGTGCGTCTTGGTACCCTTTGAGCCACTCAACACCAATCAACAATCTACAAAATCTGTAGATCAGCAGAACAAGTCATGTCTGCTAAGTTCACCAGACCCTTTAAGAGGGGGCGCTTATAATCTCCAATCGATAAACATGCACCACCCCCGAGGAAAGCGGTCTGTGTTCACGAGACTATATATAGCTATCAAGACAGTGCTGACAGCTAAAGGCAAGATCTGCCATGCAGTAGCTGGTAAATTAGACTATACTAACTGGCTAGATAGCCAGCTATACTTAGCTAAATAAATTAACTAGTATACCTACTCAGTGAACTAACTATACATCACAGAAATGAAGTACAGGGAATAAAATTAATTACAAGGGTAATAGGGGGTTGGTCTTGTGAGATTGGTACATGCAGTTACTATAGCTACAAGGGCAACAAAAATGAAAAGTACAACTGTTATATTGTTGATGTCAAAATTGTCCAGAAAGTGGCTCCAAAAATAGCGGGTTAATTTATTCTTGATAGTGATAGGGGGAAGATTCATGTTAGCTAATAGCTATGGGCCATGTGGTAAGGCATTCCATAATCTTGATATTCTACAAAAATATATAAATGACGATCAGCGTTTGTAAAAGATATCTGATGTACCAGCTTGGAAGCAGAAGATGATCTGGTAGATGAAGATGAACAAATTGATGAATCAAATGGGCACTTGGTGTCTTGAAGGATTTAATAAAGAAGAGCAGATCATTCAGTTAATACTGATACATCAGAGGAAGTAAGTTAAGTTGGATTAATAATTTATATGATGAAGTAGCTATGGTCATTTAAAATAATAATAATAAAAATTATTTGGAATTGTTCTTTGAACACGTTCAAGAATTATAATAGCTATCCTTTAGTAAAAATTGATGCCACAACTGGGAACAATAGAGCAACAGCAACTGTGATCTCACCAGCATATAAGGTATAATTGTTTCTTGGCTGAAGGACATGGACTCATGGAGTACTATAGCTACCTTGGGGAACACCTGAGATAACTGACAACATACTAGAGAAATTATTGTTGATACATACACACTGATGTCGTATGCCTTGAATCAACACCAGAAATTACCTCTGACCCCTACTAACCACAGCTTACTCACTAAGAAACCGAGTCAAAGGCCAGGCCTTCCTAAAATCTAGATAGAGAATATCAACTCCCTTGTTTGAATGTATGTATAGCCTTAAGTATAATGTTGAGAACCAGAAGTTGTTGCGTGGTGGATCACTTAGCAAAGTGGTGAACAGAAAAGGTAATAAACTAAAAGGCATGACTTTCTTGTATACTAGCCTCTCTAAAACCTTGGACACGATGCACAACAATGATATTGGTATATAATTTGTCACAAGTTCTCTGCTACCACTCTTGTAAATAGGGGTAATACAGTGGATAAGTCATGCACTCACTAGGAAGAGTGCTATTCAGCAGGCATTTAGCAAACAGGTGACAAAGAGGCTCAGATATGCAAGGTGCACAAATTTTCCAGAGTTTATTTAGGGCTGAGACTAGGGACCAGCCGATTATGCCAGCATAATTTTGAGCATAATAGGTAGCTAAAAGCATCAAGCATAATGCCAGCATAATAGGAAGTGTTTGGCTAAAAATATTATTAATGATCGATATACTCTAATAGAACACTCAACGTAATTATTATTGTACTACTGTAGTGTGTAGAACTTTAGATATACTCTAATAGAACAGTCAACATGTTAAATATTTTATGATACAAGTGAATATACTCTAATATAACAGTTTCTACATGAGCATAATTTTGAGCATAATAGGTCAAAAATTTGAACACTGCAGCATAGCATAATAGGTAAAAAATAAGCATAATAGGCCGGCCCCTAGCTGAGACAGTCAATACCTTGAGCCTTGTTAGGGTCTAACGACACCAGTACCTTGTACACCTCTTCTGGGGAAATAAATATATTATCTAGAATTGTGATATCAGAAATTTAAGATGTAGTGGTTGAGGGGACCGAAGAATCTCTAGTGAAAACTGAGAAAAAGTAGTGATTAAATAAATGAGCCTTGTCAGAGTCAGAGACACCACAATCACTGCCATAAAACATTGTAGTGGGGAAAGTATTATGTTTAGTGAGGGAAGATATATAAATAATGTAGTTTTTAATAGTAATAATATAGTTCTGATTTTCATATTCATACTTAGCAGCACCAGTTAATGCTTGAAAATTGTGTTCAGCCACTAAGTCTACTCTGCATGGCTACTTGAAGATGTTTTCTTCAGATGTTTTCTCCTTAGGGTATGAAGGCAATTAAGTTGGTGTTGGAGAGTGGGAGTAAACCATTTTGGCCATTGATGAGATCTGAGTATGACCCTGGGTACAAAATGATTCAGTGCCTGCTGTAACAAGTTCTTTAGATAAAGCCACAAGACCTCTACATCATCATCATCAAAGTATGAAACGAAATCATGAGATTCCAAAAAGGTTAACAATTGCAAGCCATTGCACTATTCAGAATTTCCTTACATCTGTCTGCATTATTCATACATTATTATCATGTCGTAAAACATGTTTTAAAAACCCATCACTTTCAATGCCTGACTGCTCTATTAGAGTATCCCAGATAAACCTGACTGCTTTAATAGAATGATTGACTGTTCTATTAGAGTATATTAATCTGCTTTGTGTGACTTGACCAAAGACCCAGTTTCCTGTAGGTTTTCCTTGCAAAATGTCAGCATATATTAGGGTTGGACCAAGTACTGGCATGGCTGGCATCAGTAAGTTTTTTAGTTAAATGACAACCTATGGTTGCACACTGTGGAGTTATTTCATGTATCGGTATTGGTACTTGTACTTGTAAATACATTTAATAGCAGTACAAATCGGTGCAGCCCTACATACAATGCATTATGCTAAAAATTATTCTGGCATAATTACCTCAGCCAAAATATCTAGATTATGAAAAATGCAATATCACCCAACAATTCATGCTTGTCATAAAGTCTGTACTCACAAGTAGCTAATTATTGCAAACTTAATCTCCTTGTTATTGCTACGCAAGTGAATGTATGTAAAATATATATGGTCATAGTTATGTAATTAGTTACTAGGTAGCTACGTAGCTAGCTGAAAAACATTACATTACATTCTGCTAGAGACTTTGAAGATATTAAATCAGATTATATAAAAATAAAAAGGTGATGTTCTGCACGGTTACCAGTTATACAACAGTGTCTGCTATAGCAGCTTCATAAGATGGAGGCTCTGTAGATGCGTAAGTTGGTGGGTCAGTTGATGTGTGAGGTGGGGGATCTTTTGACACAGAAGGTGACACATATTTTGATATGTATGGTACTCCATTTGTTGATGTATTTGATGGAATATTTGCCTGTACACTAGGTGGCACACCCATCGATGTGTTCGATGGAAAATTTGCTTGTGTATGACGTGCTGCACCTGTTGTTGTTGTTGTTTGTACACGGCGTGATGTAACAGGATCGTCTCTATCATCCTGAAACTTTTTATAAGCATCAAGACACATGGGCAGCCACAAAAAAGCGAACAACACTGAGTTGGAAATTGATAGTGCCTATAAAAACAAAAATAGGCAGCTAAAGATAAGTTATAGACAACACAATGGATTTGTAGCTATGTAGCTACGTACCTTAATGGTTACTATTATCAGTGAGTAGCTACACAAAACAGGGTATATAGGAAAATGTAAAGTTGTAGCTAGGGTGGGGGGCATCAGTGCATAATAATTGTATTTAGCTAGGGACCAGCCTATTAGCTACGCATGTCTTTACTTTTCTAGGGCACTTTGTAATTGCCCCCTGGAAATGAATTTGCCTCTTGATCATGAGTTATGCCTCAATGATTATGATAAACTGTCACTTAGTCAGCAGCTCTACTCAACAGTCCTCCCCCTCTATATTTTGATAATGTTGACTTGCCCCCAAAAATTATTTTTCTAGAAAAGTCCCTGCACTATCCTATTCCACTTACAGTTGTATATTATATATTCTAATACATACACACATATGCTTACAAAAGAAATCAGCTGATTACGTGCAACACTTTCTAAATCATCACACAATTCTCTAGGAACATGACCGGGTGTGCAATCGCCCGAGAGTGAATTAACAGCAACAAAAAATATTAAATTGGTTATTCCTCCAGCAAAAAAGCAAATTCCAAAGAGTAAAACAAGTAAAATAATCTGTGATAACAACAACATTGAAATTATATACTGCATGTAATATAATCGCACATAGCTATGTACCTATGCATATTATAGCTATGGAGGAAAGCCATATATATATATATATATTATGTGACTGTCTCTGCAAAAACCGACCATGTTGGCACCAAAACTGAAATCACTTTTTATTGTACAAGAGCATAGCTATACACTCAACAACTATCTATGCACAGCGTCTCCACTGTCCAATGTGAGCAGGTCTGCTTTTCTGGAGGGCATTTTGCCAACCCTGTGCTCCCTGTCTTTGACAAACCCAATAATAATAATAATAATAATAATAATAATAATAATAATAATAATAATAATAATAATAATAAGGTTAGTTGAAGGATCAACAATCCTCTTGCCTAAGAAAGTGGAAACATGGCTCCCTAAGAATTATAGACCTATTGCATGCCTTCCGACTACTTTCAAAATTTTAACATCAATATAATTGTATGTTAGGCTATATCATCACCTCAATGATCAGGATATAATGGCTAAGGAGCAGCGAGGATGCAAACAGAATTGTTATGGTTGTAAGGACCAGCTGATGATCAATACTGCCATATTAGAGAATTGCCATAAAAAGCATATAGTGCACCAAGGCATGTACGTACTTGGGAGAATGGTTTTTTTCACATTTTGTAACTTATTGAAAAACTGAACATGGCTATACTGATTTAAAGGTTATACTTGTGTAGATACCAATTAATTCTACCTAAGGAATGTTTGGTTGCTATGAAAACTATTGTTAATTAGCGAATATTTAGATTTAATTGATTTTTTGTTTTCTGTATCTAGTTTATGACATTACATTAAATCTTACAAAACTACATATCACATGTTATCTTTTCAATAGCCTAATAGATGTTACAGAGAAAAAACTTAAAATTCTGTTGTATTTGTAAGATAGAACCTAAAATATAGTTTTTATGTAATTTCGTAAAAATATTTGTGGTTACATAATATCCAATTAATGTAAATTTAATTAACATGAATTGATTAACAATGGTATACACAAAACTTCTATCAGAAAATATTTGAAAATTCTTTCAAAGCACAAAGTATAGAGAGCAAAGTGTACAAATCATGCCAAAAATCTAGCAAAATTCTATTAAATGCACATCGACAACCAACAAAAAACCACAGAATTATTATATAAATACCACTCAGTTTTGTACCTTATAGCTACCTACGTACTTGGTTACAAAAAGTAACTTTAAGTAGACTCAAACAAACACATGTTTATACCAGATCAATAAACAATTTTGACAAAAAACCCATGTTTATGCCTAGGTGCACTATAAGAATCTGTCTATAGCATGGATAAACTATAAGAAAGCATTTGACAGTGTGCCACATTCGTGGATATTGAAGTGTTTGGATATGTATAAAGTACACCCATCTTGACGAATTTTATGGCTATTAGCATGACTAATTGGAAGACAAACATGACCTTAGTTCATAGTGGAGGAGTGCTTGAGACTGGTCCAATATGTATAAAGAGGGGTATATTCCAGGGAGATTCATTGTCTCCTCTGCTGTTTGTGATGTCATTGAATTCGATCAGTATTGAGCTTCTGAAGACCAATTGGGGATACCACTTGGATAATCATTGCACAATTAATCACTCGTTTTATGTAGATGATTTGAAGTTGTATGGGACTAGTGATAGCCAACTAACTGGGCTGATTAATACGGTGAAGATGGTTTCAGATGACATCAAGATGGAGTTTGGACTGGATAAGTGTGCCAAAGCAACATTTAAACGTGGCAAGAAGGTGAGCTCAGAGAATATTCCACTGATGGATAACATTGTGATACAGGAACTTCAGCCAGGTGACACATACACTTACCTGGGTATAGTAGAGGGAGGTGGTGTGGAGCATCATGGAATGAAAAAAAGTGGAGAAGGAATACAAGAGGTGACTCAAACTGGTGCTGAAGTCAGAGCTTAATGCTAGAAACAAGATAGCAGCCATTAACACTTTAGCGTTTCCGGTAGTCTCGTACAGTTATGGTATTGTAAATTGGAAGGTACAAGAAATCAAGGACATCGACAGGGTCACTAGGAAAATGCTGTGTACGTATGTATCGGATGCATGCCAAGAAGGCAGATGTAGACAGGATATACTTACCAAGTAGTGAAGGTGGCAGAGGAGGATTAATTAGGAACGAGAGTACAAAGCAGCAATAGTAGGATACTAGGATTGAACAAGTATTTGACAACCAAGGATGATTGCCATTTATCAGCTGTGCTGAGACACCATGTCAACAAAGCTTTATACTCTATACCAAAAGAAGCTGAGAAGTAATTAATTGAGGTTAATACAGAGAACATCCTGGATAATGGCCACCTGTCAGCAGTAGCACAAGCAGACAAGTTGAAAAAGATATTTAAGCAAAACTACTGGAAGATGATGAGAAAAGTATGGTCTGAAAAACCGATGCATGGAAAGTTTCCCGAGTTCTTGAAGAGTGAATATATAGACCTTGATCAATCTTTCCAATGGATGAAGTATGTGGGTTTGAAGGGTGAAACTGAAGGCCTTGTTGTAGCAGCTCAGGATCAGGCTCTGAAGACCAGATACTACAGCAAACATATCATGAAGGAAGGTACTATGGATAAATGTAGGATGTGCCATCAAATGCCAGAGACAGCTGAGCATATTATGGCTGGTTGTCATAAGCTGGCAGCAACCCAGTATCTTGATAGGCACAATAAAGTAGCTGCAGTAGCTACTACATATGGATATCTGTAAATACTATGGGATTGATGTACAAGGTCAACACTGGTATGAGTACAAGCCTGATAGAGTGGTGGAGAATGATGAGGTTACAATATTGTGGGACTCCCAGATTATTACAGACAGGTGTATCCCATGTAATAAGCCGGATATAGTAGTAAGGGAGAAGAGGACAACCAGGTGCCTTGTGATAGATATTGCCGTTCCTAGTGATTACAACATCCGGGATAAATCTATACTGAAAAACTGAGCAAGTATGTGGACCTACAGATAGAGTGCCAGAGGATGTGGGACAAGAGGGTGGAGGTGATACCCGTCATAAGTGGGGCTACAGGTAAAGTAGATAAGACACTAAAGAAATTCCTTTGCAGGATTCCTGGACAACATAACATTTATAATTTACAGAGGTCTGCCATCTTGAGTACAGCACATATCCTCAGAAAGGTGCTGTCAATTGTACTGGGGTAGAGGAGTCAAGCAGAACATTTAATTACCTGTGTGTGTCCTAGGTGTAAGGTTTACACTTGACCACATGGTTGTAACCTAAGAAATTAGATACATTACTAAATAATAATAGTAATAACCCTGTGATGTTACGGTTAACAGAATGGCGCCTATATAGAGGGCACCAATTGGGCTGGCCATGACCTGGAACTGTTCCCATCGTTAGCTAGACACCTCCTTGGCCTTGTGGTGTGGTATGGGCTCAATGTGGCTACTTTTGGTGACTTCTCCTGCTCTAAACGTAGCTGTATGGAAGTCTGAGCCCCTCCCACCTCTCCCTCCCCACACTCCCACCTACCCATCCCCTCGCTCCACTGGACTGAAATTAGTGCACACCTGAAAAAACATCTCAAAAGCCCTGAAATCCAGCCACCAGCCATTTGCAAGGTTAAACTACTTTTGTTAGAGTAGTCTAAAATTGCTTCTGCTGAGTGAAGACCAACATACATACACATACGTACATACGCACACATACGTACGTATGTACACATATGTACATATGTACACATACATGTGTACGTATGTATGTGGAAGTACGTATGTTTAAGTACGTACATACGTATGTGTACGTACATATGTGCACATCGAATTACACACGTTCAATGCAGCAAGACTTCCCTTGTGAATGCTTATAATCTTATGATTAGTCTATATCTTGCGTCAAATCTATATAAATATTATAATAGCTTTACCACAGGCTGAGGTACAGGGGTATGTGTCTTTAAAGTCATAAATTGGATAAGACTAGAGTTGTACCGATATGGCTTTTAAACGATATTCCGATAGGCAATATAAATAAAAATTTAAAGCCAATAAAACACAACCAATCCAATATTTTAAAGTCACTCTAATACACCACAAAAGTCACCTAAAGTTCAACTAAAGTAAGATTAGAAGTAACTCACAAGCCAAACAGTTTAAGTGTTAACCTCAGTGTTTGTATAAGGTATGGCTTCCTGGCCACCACTAAACCACCCAAAAATTTAATTAACAATAATTGATAAAGTACTGATCAGATACAGATATAAAAACAATTGCCAATATACGTATATACATCTCTAGATAAGACCTAATCACATACACACACACGCACACGCACACACACACACACGCACGCATGCACGCACACACACACACACAAATTTGCACTTGGTAATATTTCGAAATGTTTAATTAAGTAAAACCACCTGCTGCCTGTAGCTAGCCATCATGTATTAGCAGCAATACGTAGATAAAACCTGTTTTGTAGACTTAATCAAATACAAGGGAAATGTCTCTTACTAAAATCTCATACACCCTTGCCTGAAATCATGACTCATAACTCAGTAATTTTCCATAAACTTAGTCTCATTTCCAGAAATTGATACTTTTCAAATGCAAGCTTATAATTGGTAATCAAGAAATCAGAGCTGATTTTGAAATTTCATACACAATTTGAAGAGTGACAGATATGACTGAGTCACATACGTATAATAACAAAACATGCCGTAATTAGCTACATAGCTATGTATAAACATTGTTAATCAGCTTCTATGCCAGATAGCTACGTACGTAGGTATTTTCATGTCTTTTTTGCCGAAAGGTAAACCCTATGGTTATATACCTGTAGCTATGTATGTATTTTACAATATTATTGTACACTTTCACTTACCAAAGCAAAATATATATCCATGTGCTTTCTTGTACCAACACAGATGAAGTAGACACGAACAATAATTGACACAGAATGAAATACTATCCCCGCACAACATACAAATATCAAAAATCCAGCTGCTCCTCGAGAACTGCCTGCGTCAAAATCTTGCCCTGAACTACCATCAAGATTATGAACATTTGGATTTACATCTAATCTACCGCCGTGTTCATCTGCATACTCCTCAATATCATTAAGAGGTGATAATATTCTCACAGCAAAAACCAATATTATGATACAAACCAACTGTAGTTTGAATTAACATACATTACATATGCAACAGCTTTGCACTTATATAGTTATAAGCAGCTAGTAAGATTATGCAATATTATCATCACTTTCCAATAATAAATTATAAGGCTAAAGCTTTGGAATATTTGCAACATTGCATGCTAACAGTATTCTACATGTCAATAAATTATAATATTATTTTCATACATACATGCGTGCAATGAACTATAATGCATACAGTTACATTGGTAACACTCACTGATACATAGCTATATGTATTAATAGAGAATTTTAAAAATTAAAGATCCTAGCTATATACGTAGTTATAGCCTATCTATATTAATAGGGAATTGAAGTTTTATCACTCACACTTTTACTTATACGTACTATACATATTTTGAATGATGCGTTCCATGTAGCTACTCTTCTAGTAAAATATTCCAATGTCATATAGGAAGTCAACTACTTACAAATATCAAGACTCACGATAGTGAGTCGCGAGGCCAAGAAGAAGCGCAGCAACGCGACCACTGAGTGAGTTATTTACACGTAGCACCGCCCTCAAACTTGCAAACGCTCTAGTCAAGCCGCCATTAAAGCTATCGCTTAGTTATTACCGACCCACAACGTTCTTACTATATAGAATCAACAAACCGAGAATGGAGGAAATAGGCGCCATCATTCCTAAGTACCAGCCATTGCGAGTTTTATGGCGCCCGTTGTGCGACTACGCACGACGAACCATCCTTTCCCGCCCAATTCGCCCGTTTACTAGACTATTAGTACCTTCATTGTTTGAAGAATCAATATCCCGAAGTTCATCGACATCGATTCAGCCATTCTTCTGATACAGCCTTATAAATGCCTTCCTCACCACAAAAATTTTTACGCGGCAGTCGTTTTTTTTCTTCTTTGTTTCTTTCTTTTATTTTCGCACACTTTTTGGGGGGCTTGCGGGAGTTTTCGTGAACCCCGGAAGTTTTTTCAAACTCTCTTTTTATACATTCACTTGTTTGTCTAATAACTCACTCATTTCTTCATGGATTTCAGCCAAATTTGTATCAGCACTTCTCCTATGTATGCTCTACCTGTCATGCTATTATTAGTCTGAAGTAAACACTTGAATGTATTTGAGAAGGGCTATTACACTGCAGGTTGATAGTTGTCATAACTTGGACCCCCTTCGAATGATTTGCATAAACTTTCAGATATACAGTCTATATTGATGTATCACTCTGTAGTGAAAGTTAAAAAAAAATCTCGGGCTTGAGTTTTTCAAAATTAAGCTTTAAAATTTAATTTGCAATATTGTGTGCTAGGCAAGTACAAGTTATGCCCATGCAGTACTTTGCTAGCAATAACATGTGTTTATACTTCCAAAAAAGTAGTGATATGCTAAACAAAAACACCCTGGGTGTAAAAAAAGTGCGAGGCCAATCAGAAGCAGCATTGCAAATAGGTATGTGCGACCAAAAACTTTGATATCAGCTGAGGCCAAGAAGTTACTTATCAAAAATCTTTTTAACTACTTGAATGACATACAATAGTTTATAGCATATTTTCACAACTATGATTGGCTTTGTCACTTGGCCACCTTTTTCACACCATCATTATTAATAAAGGTGGCCAAGTGACAAAGCCAATCATAGTTGTGAAAATATGCTATAAACTATTGTATGTCATTCAAGTAGTTAAAAAGATTTTTGATAAGTAACTTCTTGGCCTCAACTGATATCAAAGTTTTTGGTCGCACCATAGATTATATATACACTTACCCGGGATTGCGTACCGAGCTATTTCAAAGGAACAATCCGCGTTGTACCAATCAACACCTTTTCTTTGTAGAGTTAGCATCGCTTTAGTTGGTGAAGGGAGTCACATCGGACGCGCTGTACCGTTTTGACCTTGGATATACCAGCAGAATAGCGTGGTAAGTTAGACATGTTTGTTCATGTATTCTATCCGTTCGTTTAAACGTTTAAAATAGCCTGTACAGTCGGAACAGTAACATAAAAATGCGTTTCCGTGGTTGATGGCAGCAGTTTGGGGCTCTGAGGAAGCTCTAAACGTGAAGTATCAAATCTTGATAAACGCCATTCGTTCCAGCTTATAAATACGGAGGGTTTAAGGTACTGGCTGGTATTCAGTATAGTGGACTGGGGCTAAAAATTGCGGATTTGTATCCAAAAGTTTGGAGTTCGGTAAATCTTTTGTACACATTGTATCCTTTATTTCTGGTTATTTTCTGGTAATTTATTCATTCAAAAATGGTTCTGGAATATTGTTTAGCTAAAGTTTTAATTTCAACAGAATGAAATCTTTCTTGTTATGTTATGATGTATTGTAATTTAACACATTATAGCTACCTGGGTGTTTTATGTTGTCAACTAAATGAATGACAGAAGGGGACACAGAAAGCTAAGGCTTATAAGTAGAAAACACTTTAAGCCTAAGCCAAAGCAAGTCCGAAACAGGGTTCTAATCAGCCTGTCACAGGAACTGCAGCCTCCTGACTTGAAGATTTCACTGCCATTAAAGGCATAATTATATTGATGGACGTGTGAAATCTGTTGATAGCATACAGAATAGAGTAAGTAAATGAAAGGATGATGTGGGGGTTCACTCGGTGGGAGCTAGTAGTCATTGTTGTTTCTTTGGAGATTGTTAGTGAGTTTGTGGTGTGATTGTTTTCTTTAGTTTGGTTGTAGTACAATAAATATATAGTATTTATATATATTTAAGTCAAAAAGTGTTATAGTTTAAGGGGTGCTTTGGTTGGAATTTATGTTATTTTATTTTGTTACGTTTGTCTTGTGATTTTGTATAAATCGGTTTGTTATTTCTATCAGTGTCGTGGAAGTTCACTCAGCAAGAGTAGTCAATGGTGTCCTTTGGAAGATCGATGGTGAGTTTTGTAGTGTGGTTGTCATTATCTTTTATGGGTGGGCGAGGTTGTAAATTGTTAGGCATTGCATACTTCAGTGGGGGCACATGCCTACCGTTTTGTTTTGGTGGTTGTTAGTATGTTATGAGTGGGTGATTCGAGTTTTGTTGTGTGTTAGATTGTTGTGGTTGATTAAGGGTGTTTATGTTAGAATATCTTGTTTTGTTTTGTGGTACATTGTTTTGTTGTTTGTATTTTGTGTTTCTGATGATGTGTTGTTTGGTTCAAGTTTTCATGCCAATTATATTCTGGTGTATTGTACGTTTGACTGGGGATGGCTATTTGAACAAGCAACGATGGTGTTGATTGTTTAGAGTTGTTGTATTGTTGAGATGATTGGATGATAATGATTGATTGAAAATGCTACCATAAGATTAACATGATAATATTAAATAACAGTATACGGAGCAGTCAAATGTATTATATTGTTTTTTCTTCACAGTATCGGCTTGTTTACAAACACACCTGACCAAGGTAGACAACAATATTACAATGAATGTAATTACACTCTTGTCTTCTTACAAAAGGTGATCAAGAAAACAACCGACAAGATCAGAGACTCGGTAAGGAAGTCGATAAGAACAATCAAAACAATCCGAGGACAGCCCGCCACCAGAGAACAGATTGAGCAAGCTGTTAGGGAAGCGAATCAGGAACGGATGTAAAAGAAATGAGGCTAGAGAAAAGAGAAGATTGGAAGCCTCCAACAACAATGTCAACAATGGAAAAAGGAACGAACAAAAATCATGAGAGAAAGAAGAGAAAAACAATATAACACAATTTTCCACATACTACTATTTAATTGTATCATGTTAATTTATTGTAATCATGTTGGAACGTTTGCAGCAGACTCTTTTCGGCTTGTGCTAGGATGTTTTTGCGACCTGGTAAAGGAAAGGCTTAATATGACACAAAATCAATTTATTACTGAATACCTGTGCTTGTTTCTTCCGGATTAGATTCAGATTCTCCTCGAAACGATGCCATGTTAATGTAAAATTACAGAAACGTCACGAAAAACCGGATATTGAAGTACAACGCGGAGTGTATGTGTTGATTGGTGTTAACGAACTCGGTACGCAATCCCGGGTAAGTGTATATATAATCTATGGTCGCACATACCTATTTGCAATGCTGCTTCTGATTGGCCTCGCACTTTTTTTACACCCAGGGTGTTTTTGTTTAGCATATACCTATACATGCACTAACAGTGACTAACTGTAATACAATGAACTATAGTACATGTATACACAGGCATTAGTCATGCATGGACACTTGGACTGGACTCTGGACTAGATGACATAAGCTATGACGTAATAATACATATTGCTATACGTATGTTCAGTCCAGAGTTCAAGGGTCAAATATGTATTAACCTTTTAATTAGTTTGTATAACAAATTAACAACGTAGATATATTAAATTTTATAATGACTGCATGCATATAGCTGCGATACTTTTTATACATTAGACAACTGCATAGCTACTGGGCATGGTATACTATAATTTACATGGCTCAGTGACCCGCATATAGAGTTTGTGCAGGCGCGTGTCGTTTTCCGATTATCATCGATGCGGCTTTTCTGGTCTCAGTAAGCCGGAGTTAAAATGGAGTATCTCTACAGATACCATAGATAATAGAGGGCTATGCAGATACTAATAACTGATTATATAAAACGGTATTTCCATGCGACTTAACATGGATATGGATACCATATATACATAGGCTTCGAAGCTGTAGATTGTTTACTCTGTAGTCTATATTACGTACCTTATACGCGACTTGTAGACTATACGTATATATGCACTCACGATATGTGTCCGTAGGATAATACTATCTAAGAATATCGAGACACGCCCCTTTGTATAAAATCTATAGCGAGTGACTGTCATGGTGACTTACCATCGTCGTACAAGCTTGTTGGATAATCTCCCATTTCCCAAGGCAGGATAATCTGCATGTTATTCGCGTGTCGACCGGTCCGCTCCACGGATCATTTGAGTAGGCCCGCATTCTGATAATCTCTGTTAATTTTATAACTATGCTAGCAGGTCCACTTTATATAGCGCCATTTTTACAATCATAGATGATCCACGTAGACCATACTGACATCATCGTTGATATAATTAGAGATTAGCAATAAGCGCCTAATAACAAATTCTTACTGATTATTGATTGAGCGCCACTAAAGTTATCCGTGGTAGATATCGCCAGGCAACGTTAACGAATGGGATGTATAAAGTACAGAGGTATTGAATGAAATGTGTTGTTTATACACTCCATACTGCTGCAGCGTTAACAACATACCATAAAAATTATCCGAGTCGAAGCTAGCCATGGTGTACCAATTACAAGCTAGCGTGGAAGAGGAGCGGGATCTGACTCATCTGAGTAGATATTGTTTACAACTAACTTGAAATTTGACGTAAAGCTAACAATCTTATTGGCATTATAAAGATCGTTCTCCACCAGCACTGACTCGGATACCACCTTAATCCGTCCGCATTTGGAATAGCTATGCACTGTCAGTAATATAAACCATGGCCATATTCATAAAACGTCTTCTGATAAAGTAGGCTGTTTGCAATGCTGCTTCTAATTGGCCTCGCACTTTTTTACACCCAAGGTGTTTTTGTTTAGCATATCACCACTTTTTTGGAAACAGATGTTATTACTAGCAAGTAGCAGAGAAGTAGTGCATGGGCATAACTTGTACTTGCTTAGCATACAATATTGTAAATTAAAATTTGAAGCTGAATTTTGAAAAATTCAAGCCTACAATTTTTTTAAAACTTTCATTACAGAGTGATACATCAATATAGATTGTGTATCTGAAAGTTTATGCAAATCATTTCAAGGGGGTCCAAGTTATGGAAACTATCAACCTGCAGTGTAATAGCCTTTCTCAAATACATTCAAGTGTTTACTTCAGACTGAAAGTAGTATGACAGGTAGAGCATACATGGGAGAAGTGCTGATACAAATTTGGCTGAAATCCATGAAGAAATGAGTGAGTTATTAGACAAACAAGTGAATGTACAAAAAGAGAGTTTGAAAAAAACTTCCGGGATTCGCGCGAGCTCCCCGCAAGCCCACGAAAAACTAAGCGGTAGCTTTTATGGCGGCTTAGTTACAGCGTCTGCGAATTTTTGAGCGGTGCTACCTGTAAATAACTCACTCATTCGTCGCGTACTGCTGCTTCTTCTTGGCCTCGCGACTCACTATCGTGAGTCTTGACGTGAGTCTTGATCGTCGCGTACTGCTGCTTCTTCTTGGCCTCGCGACTCACTATCGTGAGTCTTGACGTGAGTCTTGATATATTAAGCAATTTAGTAGACTTATAATTAGCTCAGTCATGTTAATGTTAGAAAGTACAGTTTCTCTCAACAAGTGATAGCTAAATGATTGGAACAGCTTGCCATTGGCAGTGGTAGCTACAGGCACCAAATGTCATTTCATTTAAAGCTACACTGCATAGTTTTTGGGAACACTATAAATTTGACTTCATAAATTGGTTTTATAAGACACAGCTGTCTTGCTCATGTAACCAAAATAATTGCCAAACGCATTACGTAAGGCAAATAATCGTGTTCTATTGAGACCCCTGTATGCATTTATACATATGTCTGCAACAGAAGTGGAGCTTACCTTACTAAATGGCATTACTTAGTAGCATGTTTTTTAACCAGGCGCGCGCCGGCCGCAGCGCGCCTGGTTTCTTGAAATCGTTTTCGTGAAAACGTCGGTATGCGTGTGTGTGTGTGTGTGTGTGTGTGTGTGTGTGTGTGTGTGTGTGTGTGTGTGTGTGTGTGTGTGTGTGTGTGTGTGTGTGTGTGTGTGTGTGTGTGTGTGTGTGTGTGTGTGTGTGTGTGTGTGTGTGTGTGTGTGTGTGTGTGTGTGTGTGTGTGTGTGTGTGTGTGTGTGTGTGTGTGTGTGTGTGTGTGTGTGTGTGTGTGTGTGTGTGTGTGTGTGTGTGTGTGTGTGTGTGTGTGTGTGTGTGTGTGTGTGTGTGTGTGTGTGTGTGTGTGTGTGTGTGTGTGTGTGTGTGTGTGTGTGTGTGTGTGTGTGTGTGTGTGTGTGTGTGTGTGTGTGTGTGTGTGTGTGTGTGTGTGTGTGTGTGTGTGTGTGTGTGTGTGTGTGTGTGTGTGTGTGTGTGTGTGTGTGTGTGTGTGTGTGTGTGTGTGTGTGTGTGTGTGTGTGTGTGTGTGTGTGTGTGTGTGTGTGTGTGTGTGTGTGTGTGTGTGTGTGTGTGTGTGTGTGTGTGTGTGTGTGTGTGTGTGTGTGTGTGTGTGTGTGTGTGTGTGTGTGTGTGTGTGTGTGTGTGTGTGTGTGTGTGTGTGTGTGTGTGTGTGTGTGTGTGTGTGTGTGTGTGTGTGTGTGTGTGTGTGTGTGTTTTCGTGTGTGTGTGTTTTCGTGTGTGTGTTTTCGTGTGTGTGTTTTCGTGTGTGTGTGTGTCCGCCCCCCAGGCTAAAAACTATTCACGTGAAATGAAGCCTGAATAACCAATCAAATTAGTCCTACTGCTTTTCTATGACAAAAGCTATAGATATTACTGATGGGCGGGGCCTTAGTAACGAAGCGCGTCGTGAGTAACTGCCGAATAAGAACAAGGTAATGCAGTGTTAGCCTTTTCGTATTCCATAGTAAAAGCCCTTTGAACAGCTGTACATTACTAACAAGACAGAGCGCTTCAGTTTTGAAAGTGGGCGTGTCGTGCGGGTTTCGGAGCTTATAATACAAGACTAGTCTATATTGTTACAGTAAGAATTTCGGCTTAAAACAACTTTGTACTAATTTTTAAAAGTTTTATCACTATAGTACTGGAGTATAAAGCCGGTTTAAACAAAAGAATCAAATTTGTATGCGTTGCTATGCATGTGCTCCTTAGTGATGAGTCTTTACTCACATGACTTACTCGTGACGTCATTAATTACTATTACAATACACTGAATAGCAGTTGATTAACAGTGGTTTAACTTACACATCGCCTGGTTTTTAGATGGTAGAACATCAACTTGTTTGTTAATTAAATTGTTGGTTAGGCCGGGGTATAGCAAGGAGGCCATATTTAGATTCCTCCAGCCTAGAGATTTAGTTCCCAAGCCAACACAGTGTTCATGCTACTATTCAACTTTGTATACTTAGGGTAAACATTTACGTATATGCATGCATGCTATTATATTAGTGCTGCATGATATAGAAATTTTTATGTCACATGTCATGAAAGTGTAGCTGCATATGTCACGATATGAATGTACTGATGTCATGACATGAAATTTGATTTATGCTACGTAGCTACCTTACCAAAGATAAAAAAGTTTCCGCAGATTAGTCTAATGAAGTGTGTTTTATGATCTATAACTTATGCAGTCAAATTATGCATTTCTGTATATTATATACAGTTCTTTTGTGTTATAGCTACTGCTGCCTAATTTATAATAGGGAGTATTGAATACGTAGCTCTGAGCTGACCACAAGGATGCTGGTGAGGCATAAAATAATTTATGTCATAGAAGAGCTTCAGGTAGTCTGTCTCCATCAAATTGACCTTCTCATGCTCAATTTTTCAAAAACATTCGATACTGCATGCAAGGTCCCATCAATGCTTATTAATAAATTAAAGTACGTACTAGCCGCTATAATGGGAATCAGTGCAAGTTAATCACTAGTGCTCTACCTATATGTACTTATTTAGCTATACATGTAGTCTCAAACATGGCAGATGCGCTTTGATGTTAACAATTGTGTTAGATGCCACAGAATATCTTCACCATCTCTTTTTACATATTATGTTCTTGATGATGATCACCCTACTGAAAATCAACACCGATTGTGTTAGCTATATTTACTACGTAATGATTGTATCTGTTTCAATTCATATTCACATACAGTTAAATATATGTACATACATGGTTACATGTATGTAGCTAGCTAATTACTATATGGACGGTATATGTTACTGTACACTAAACTGACTTACAGCCAGGTGGGTAGCTGTGTGTGTAGCTATATATATCTACTTACAGCCAGGTGGGTAGCTGTGTGTGTAGCTATATATATCTACATGTGTAGCTATAGAATCAGGGGTGGCTGGGGCGGCCCTGATATTTGAAGTATTCAGCATCGATTTGGTATAATATTATAATGATTGTGTATTGTGTAACTTTATATGTGTGTCTGTACGTTACATACAGATCAGTGATCAAGAGGTGTGTTACCCATGGTTGTACTTACGTACCTGTGTTATGAATGTCCATAAGTACGTACTAAAGGAATGAATTTTGAAAGAGGGATAGTGTGAAGACAAGTGGCCTGTAGGTATTGAACCAAAATCTAATTTCCTAAAGAACTGTACAACACCGAATATCTCAGCTATCATAGCAGAGGATTTATCATCACAATAGAAATTTTCCAGCAGCAAGGTCAAAATCAAAGTTACAAACTCACAGTGCAGTTGCTCCGAGTGGGAAGCCACTATCATCACAAATTTGTAGAGGTGGAAGGAATAGTAAGCAGTCCTGACTATATCGTATAGCATAAAATTTTGATGGCAAAAATTGACGATTTTGTCTATTGTAAATTTTTAAAGAAATCATACAGAACATGGCATTGCTCTACTTTTGCTTTGCATTGCAGAAATTGAGGTTTGAAACAATATTTGTCAATATTTTTCTACAAATTTTTATTCTATACGGTAATTACTCTTTTATTTATTATTTCATAGTTCACAATTTTTGTTTTGCATTTTTGTATTGTAGTTACGTGGAATCTAGAAATTAATATACAATCATTTGAAGTACTATCATGAATGAATCAAAATGTTAAAGGAAAAATTGCTTCATGTTGATAATCAAGGTTGAGCAAAACTGTATAAAATCAGAAAGGCTGTTATAGTAACAGACTAACAGTTGAATAATAGAAGAGGTCCTACAGGTACAACGGCTCAACTTGAAACAGTTTCAGCTTTTGGCAGACTCCCTTACTTATTCGATGGCACGGTGGCTATGGGACATTTCATTACAAAAACCTTTGCATGTGATTTAATCAGTATAAGCTAGCCTGTAGCTAATTATTTTAAAAACCCAACACTTACTACTCTATTAGAGTAACATAAAGGTTAGTCCATGCTGACTGCTCTATTAGAGTAGCCTAAGTAAACCTGACTGCTTTAATAGAATGTTTGACTATTCTATTAGTCCAACAATTACTCACAAGTAACTAATTATTGCAAACTTAATCTCCCTGCTAATGCTATGCAAGTGAGTGTATGTAAAATATAATATGGTCATAGTTATGTAGTTAGTAATTACTAGCTTGCTGAAAAACATTACATTACATTCTGCTAGAGACTTTGGAGAAATTATGATAATGAATCAGATTATATAAAAATAAATAAAATGATGTTCTGCACGGTTACCAGTTATACAACAGTGTCTGCTATAGCAGCTTCATAAGATGGAGGCTCTGTAGATCCATAAGATGGAGGCTCTGTAGATCCATAAGCTGGTGGGTCAGTTGATGTGTGAGGTGGGGAATCTTTTGACACAGAAGGCGATGCATATTTTGATATGTAAGGCATTCCATTTGATGATGTATTTGATGATGTATTTGATGATGTATTTGCCTGCACATGTGCATACCGGGGTGGCGCACCCAACGATGTGTTTGGTGGAGAATTTGCTTGTCCACGATATGCTGTTAATGTTATTATTGCTGCTGTTGTTGTTGTTTGTACACAGTGTGATGTAGTAGGATCGTCTCTATCATCCTGACGCTTTCTACTAGCACCGGTACAAACGGGCATCAACAAAAAAGGGAACAACACTGAGTTGGAAATTGATAATGCCTATAACAACAAAACAGGCAAATAAACAACACAATGGATTTGTAGCTATGAAGCTACGTAGCTATGTGCTTTAATGGTTACTATTATCAACGAGTATAGCTACACAAAACAGGCCTAGGGCGTAGGAAGATGAAAAGTTGCAGGGGGGCATGCATAATAATTGTATTTAGGGACTGGTCTGTATGTGTCTTTACTTTTCCCATAATATTAATTATATACTATAAACAATAAAGCTTACACTGGGGAAACTTTTGCGGTTTTTGTGAATTTTCAACAAACTGCAAATTAAAGTTTTCCCACTAATTTCAATACTCATTTCAATATCACAAACTTCAAGCAACATATTTTTGGCAAAACCGCAAAAGTTTTCCTCACATTATGAGTAAACCCAGTATGTAAATCACAACAGTTTTTGAACACATAAAATTTATCATTTATGGTATGCTGCAGTGCTCATAAATTTCACCTATATTATAAGATTAATCTTTTTATAAAAGTTATAGCTAGACTGTTACATTAGAGTACATTCAAAGTTAGGCCCCAATAATAAACTAGCACTTAGTCAGCAGCTACACTCAAAAGTCAGTTAAGTCCTGCCCCCTCCACACTTTTGAAAATCTCCCTTGGATTTATTAGATAAATCTTTGCATAGTATAAACATCTAAACTATCCTATCCCACTTACGTTCATTATACCATATATTCTACTACATATACACACATGTGCTTACAAAACAAATCAGCTGATTACGTGCAACACTTTCTAAATCATCACACAATTCTCTAGGAACATAACCGGGTGTGCAATCGTCCGAGAGTGAATTAATATCAACAAAATATACTAAATTGGACATTCCTCCAGCAAAAAAGCATATCCCAAATAGTACAATAAGCAAATAAACCTGTGACAACAACAACATTGAATTATATACTGTATTATATGTAATATCATCACACATACATACGTAGCTATGGTGAGGCAAAGTCATATAGGTAGGTAGGTAGCTATATGTGACTAGCTAGCTAGAGATGTACCGATGATCAGATCAGCTATTGGAAATACCCTATATAGGAAATCTATATTGGATCAGTATCTTTGTCAAACAATTATTACTACTGTAGCAGATTGAGTCTACTTGTTAATTAAACCTTGGGTGTAAAAAAAGTGCGAGGCCAATTAGAAGCAGCATTGCAAACAGGTGCGACCAAAAACTTTGATATCAGTTGAGGCCAAGAAGTTACTTATCAAAAATCTTTTTTAACTACTTGAATGACATACAATAGTTTATAGCATATTTTCACAACTATGATTGGCTTTGTCACTTGGCCACCTTTATTAATAATGATGGTGTGAAAAAGGTGGCCAAGTGACAAAGCCAATCATAGTTGTGAAAATATGTGACCGGGCCTGCGAAAATCAACCATGTGAGCGCAAATTACACCTAGTTGGATATTCATGAATATCTTCAGTTCTATAAGGAGTATTTTTATTTTATCAGCTTTAAAAGATCCCCCATTAAATTCTGCATTTGTGGTAAAAAATTTGGCTTGTTACTATAAATACAGCATAAGTTATGGTACAATATATTTGAAAAATCTAGGCAATTTTTTTGCGACTAGATGGTTGATTTTCGCAGACCCGGTCACATATGCTATAAACTATTGTATGTCATTCAAGTAGTTAAAAAAGATTTTTGATAAGTAACTTCTTGGCCTCAACTGATATCAAAGTTTTTGGTCGCACCTGTTTGCAATGCTGCTTCTAATTGGCCTCGCACTTTTTTTACACCCAAGGTGTTTTTGTTTAGCATATCACCACTTTTTTGGAAACAGATGTTATTACTAGCAAGCAGCAGAGAAATAGTGCATGGGCATAACTTGTACTTGCTTAGCATACAATATTGTAAATTAAAATTTGAAGCTGAATTTTGAAAAATTCAAGCCTACATTTTTTTAACTTTCATTACAGAATGATACATCAATATAGATTGTGTATCTGAAAGTTTATGCAAATCATTTCAAGGGGGTCCAAGTTATGGAAACTATCAACCTGCAGTGTAATAGCCTTTCTCAAATACATTCAAGTGTTTACTTCAGACTGAAAGTAGTATAACAGGTAGAGCATACATGGGAGAAGTGCTGATACAAATTTGGCTGAAATCCATGAAGAAATGAGTGAGTTATTAGACAAACAAGTGAATGTACAAAAAGAGAGTTTGAAAAAAACTTCCGGGATTCACGCAAACTCCCGCAAGCCCACGAAAAAAGTATGCGATGAAAATGAAAGAAAGTAGAAGAAAAAAAAACGACTGCCGCGTCAAAAATATTTTTGTGAAAGGAAGGACTTTGTAAGGCCGTATCTGAAGACTGGCTGAGCCGATTTCGATGTACTTCGGGTTATTGATTCTTCAAACAATGATGGTACTAATTCTCTAATTAACGAGCGAAAAGGGGCGGGGCAGATGGTTCGTCGTGCGTTGTCGCAAAACGAGCGCCATAAAACTCGCAATGGCTGATACTCAGGAATGGAGGCACCTATTCACTTCATTGTTGGTATATTGATTCTATATAGTAAGAACGTACTAGGTCTGTAATAACTAAGCGGTAGCTTTTATGGCGGCTTAGTTACAGCGTCTGCGAATTTTTGAGCGGTGCTACCTGTAAATAACTCACTCATTCGTCGCGTACTGCTGCTTCTTCTTGGCCTCGCGACTCACTATCGTGAGTCTTGATTTTTGGATGGTTTAGTGGTGGCCAGGAAGCCATACCTTATACAAACACTGAGGAGTGACTTGTGGGATACTTCTATATGCACAATATTGCAACAATATACACTTTTACTTACCACAACATAATACATACACATGTACTTTCTTGTACCAACACGGATGTAGTAGACACGAACAGCAATTGACACAGAATGAAATACTATCCCCGCACAACATACAAATATCAAAAATCCAGCTGCTCCTCGAGAACTGCCTGCATCAAAATCTTGCCTTGAACTACCATCACGGTTTCTTATATTATTATTATTTGGATTTACATCTAATCTACCGCCATGTTCATCTGCATACTCCTCAATATCATTAAGAGGTGATATTATTCCCGCAGCAAAAATCAGTGTTATGATACAAACCAACTGTAGTTTGGATTAACATACATTACATATGCAACAGCTTTGCACTTACATATAGCTACAGTGGAACCTGTCTAAAGTGGTCACCTTCAAGAAAAATTTTTTTGACCTTACTGGGCAGCAAGATGGCTGCATTAGACAGGTGAATTACATAGCTATAGTGTAAATTTCTAAAATTGGGAATTTAAAGTTGACTGATGTCCTTTCTAGATACGTATAACACTGTAAGATTATATCATAAGTATCAGTATTGCTAACAGTGTTCCACGTCAATGTTTTCCTATACGTAGCGTAAGTGGTCAATTATCGGACGGTATGAATTATCGGACAAGGCCTCTTGTATTGAAACATGCGTAACGTAAGCAATAGTATTACGAGAAACATAGTATACGGATTAAACTAACAATGAAAGAATGGGAATTAACACTTCTTATGCAGATCAAACCAATAACAAAGCATTTTAAAGACATCCTACGGCTGCTACTTTCACCAGTTTGGCTGATTTTCTAAAATACAGCCAAGTATAAATACCTGTATCATTATAACACAATGACAGAGAAAGATAACAGCACCAAACTTACAGGGCTTACTTGGCATAATATCCCTTACATTCTGCAAAAATATCTAAAGGATCCATTTAGCCTATAAGGAACTATGCCACAAGGTTTCATGGCTGTCCGATAATTCATCCTAGAAAAAGTACAGCATCCGATAATTCATATGCGTATCCGATAATTCATTGCCGACACCCAGTGCACTTTTGCATGTCACGGAAAATCTAATTACGTCACAAAGATGAATATTGGTTTCCAAAGAGACCAAAGAGTGGGCTATCGATTGGTGAAAACCGGAAGTCAGTACGACGGATACTTCTCGAGTTACAACAGTTAGTCAAAACGCGTCCGATAATCGACCACTTACGCTACATGCAATAATATTGCACTCATCACAATGTAGTTGTAGGGTACAGGATAGCTACAAGATATGCATATAACTATTAGGGGCTGGGCAATACTTAAAAAGATGCAATTGTCATTATTACAATTCAACACCTGTACACACTCATGTACATACATAGCTACATACATACATACGTACGTACGTACGTACGTACGTACGTACATACATACATACATACATACATACATACATACATACATACATACATACATACATACATACATACATACATACATACATACATACATACATACATACATACATACATACATACATACATACATACATACATACATACATACATACATACATACATACATACATACATACATACATGTACATACATACGTAGCTACACACATACTATTGTTACATATTGTTACATACATAGTTGAAAATTAATAGACACTAGACTGGATGACATAATACAGCTAGTTACACTTATCATATGCATGTAATAGCTAGCTACATCTGTCATACTAATAGCTATACATCCTGTCATACTAATAGCTATACATCCTGTCATGTTCAGTCGAGAGTTCAAGGGTCAAATACCTACGTATGTAATAACTTTTAATTATAGTTTGTATATATTATAACAACGAAGATATTAATTTTATAGCTGAGGTATAGTTACATTGATTAGATTGGTTTGGCCCAATCCCTATACATTTCAAGTATTACCAGATCTGCATGCCAACATGTTTACATCTTTCACCAACTAGACTATATAGCCAGCTACGCAGCTAGCTAGACATAGCTACATCCTTTGCAGCAGCCCAAGGTTTTGCTGCGTTAATAATAACATCTCCAGAGGCTCTGATTTCTTTACTTGACTTTCTCGGGCTTTCTATATATTTTCACTAACAATTAAGCCTATAGATCCTTAAATTACAGTTCCCATGCGGCATGCATACATAAAATGGGTATATATGTCACATGTGCCAGTTTGAATTTGAAAGGGTATAGCTACTGTAGCTATAATTGTGTTTTTGAGATTTTGAGAAGCATGCAGGCTTGGGTCTTTTATGCGGGCTACCGACTTAAATTTATGCATCTCTCTTCTAATACTTTCATGCACCTCTTTGGCCTGATGTCATGATTATACTGTACTGAAGGTAAGTTTATGTCGGGTTAACTGTAAGAATAGCCGGCTAAGCTATTCAAGTTAGTTTGGCAGAAGATGTTAGTTCAGAACTGATATGACGTTCGTCACGGTACTCAATTATAGCCGGGGCACTATCCCTTCATTAACACTGAGTATTCATCGGCGCATCTTCAGAGTTAGTATGGCTGGCCCGTACTCAGTATAGTATATTGAGTGAAATTAGTGAGTGCCGGTCATGCGAGTGACTTACGTACCATCGTCGTACAAGCTTGTTGGATAATCTCCCATTTCCCAAGGCAGGATAATCTGCATTTTATTCGCGTGTTGACCGCCTGTCCGCTCCACGGATCATTTGAGTGGGCCCGCATTCTGATAATCTCTGTTAATTTTATAACTATACTAGCAGGTCCACTTTATATAGTGCCATTTTTACAATCATAGATGATTCACGTAGACCATACCGGCTGACATCGCCTAGACAGTTGTTTCAACATCAGGGGCGAGCCTGAGGATGCATGCATGAAGTCAGTAGTGTATGTTACTAGGGGAAATCTTATAATGCACGGCATTGGCATGGGGGCGAGCCTGGTGCTTTGATGGATGCATGTATAAACTTAGCTACGTACCACTGATGACTGACTTCACATGCAATTTGACATTGTAATAATTATAGCACAGGGAATAAAACATGCCGTACAGTTCAGTCTCAGTGTAGCTATCTACATGATGGTATTAAAAATTTGTACCGGTACGTATTTCATGAAAACTAGCCAGATATTAATTACAGTAAAGTAAAGTAATCACAGCGGATTGAAATAACATAATTATCAATTGATCGCAAAAGGTATCACAAGCATGCATAATCAGCTTTACTATTGCTTACTAGGCTTTGAGTAGAAAGTTGTATTCACACATTGTGGTTAATAAATTATGGTTAGCACTTGAATGGTATATACATGCCTATGGTTAGCATTTAATGGTTTGCATGCTATGGTTAGCACTCCACATGTTTTATGTAATGCTTGATGTAATGTTGGTTTGCACTTAAACGGCTTTCAGCCATATAAAGGGATTTTAGATGTATCAAGCACGCAAGCAAGCAAGAAGACAGATTTCACTGTTGATCCCATATTGCGAGGCTCCAATTATGAGTTCCTTTGCTGAAGCCAGCAGTGAAGGATTTACCACAATTTGCCGCAATGAGCTATTGGCATGAGAGATAGTAGAGTAGAGTGTGTGTGTGTGTGCGTGTGTGTGCGTGTGTGCGTGTGCGTGTGTGTGTGTGTGTGTGTGTGTGTGTGTGTGTGTGTGTGTGTGTGTGTGTGTGTGTGTGTGTGTGTGTGTGTCTGTCTGTCTGTCTGTCTGTCTGTCTGTCTCTCTCTCTGTCTGTCTCTCTCTCTGTCTGTCTCTCTCTCTGTCTGTCTCTCTGTGTGTCTGTCTGTCTCTCTGTGTGTCTGTCTGTCTCTCTCTCTCTCTCTCTCTCTCTCTCTCTCTCTCTCTCTCTCTCTCTCTCTCTCTCTCTCTCTCTCTCTCTCTCTCTCTCTCTGCTCAGTCTAACACGATCTCTTCTCCTTCTCAGCCTCTCCAATCCGTCCATCGTCGTCCACTTCCCAAAATGAGTACAGTCGGTATTCGAGTCCAGGTACCTAATTAGTATAGTCAGTAATCTTCGCCGTTTCATCCATCGTGGCATGGTTGACCGTACCAGCCAAATATGGAGCGACCGTAATCTCTACCGTTTCATTCTTCGTGGCATGGTGGACCGTACCAGCCTAATTAGCCTTATTCCAAATGACGTCATCACATTATGCTTGTTGGGGGACTCTAATATTTTTGAGTATTGTGATCAATGGAGGCTTGTAGTGAATAGTCATTGTTCGCCATTTGAAATGAGTAAAGCTCGCCAAAAACCAATATGGTAGCTAATAAGGTAAGCCGTGGCTACTATTATACATGATAAAAGCAGACATTTTATTTTTCAGCCTGAAAAGTTGTCAAAACACTTAAATATATTTGGCAGTACTTTCTATCGCCATAACTGTGTGTTAAATTTTGTTATCTTCTTTCTGGATCGTTAAAAATCTAACGCAAAATTTCTCTCCCATATGTTTCAATACTCGAAAATATTAGAGTCCCCCAACAAGCATAATGTGATGACGTCATTTGGAATAAGGCTTATATGGAGTGGCCGTAATCTTTGCCGTTTCATTGTTCGTGCATGGTTGACCGTACCAGCCTAATATGGAGTGGCCGTAATCTTTGCCGTTTCATTGTTCGTGCATGGTTGACCGTACCAGCCTAATATGGAGTGGCCGTAATCTTTGCCGTTTCATTGTTCGTACATGGTTGACCGTACCAGCCTAATATGGAGTGGCCGTAATCTTTGCCGTTTCACTGTTCGTGCATAATATGGAACGTCAGGACATGAAGACGGATATTTTCGCATTACAAAGCACTTGTATGGAAGTATCCGTAAGTTTATCGTGTTTGTTTGTACATGAACCACCATACCAAACTACAGTAGTGTGTTGCAGTGCCGTTTTTCGCCGCGGTTCTTCGCGCATGGACCACCGTACCGTTTCCCACGTTAGAGTGGGGCTCGCTCAAACTCGCCCTAATTAGAGATTAGCAATAAGCGCCTAATAACAAATTCTTACTGATTATTGATTGAGCGCCACTAAAGCTATCCGTGGTAGATATCGCCAGGCAACGTTAACGAATGGGATGTATAAAGTACAGAGGTATTGAATGAAATGTGTTGTTTATACACTCCATACTGCTACAGCGTTAACAACGTACCATAAAAATTATCCGAGTCGAAGCTAGCCATGGTGTACCAACTGATTACAGGCTAGCTAGCGTGGCCAAGAGGAGCGGGATCTGACTCATCTGAGTAGATATTGTTTACAACTAACTTGAAATTTGACGTAAAGCTAACAATCTTATTGGCATTATAAAGATCGTTCTCCACCAGTACTGACTCGGATACCACCTTAACGATCCGTCCGCATTTGGAATATGCACTGTCAGTAATATAAACTAATAGATCAATGTCAATAAACTAATGTCAAAATAAACCAATGTCAATAGATCTTGCATTCCCAACTTGGTATGGGTTCTATAATTATAGTCAATTCATGGTTTGGATGGTGCTTGCTCCCTTTGACAATTTTTTCAAGTAGCTATCATGATGTATCCAGCCATAAGGTCGATGGTTATATAAGCAATTTAGTGGACTTAGCTCAGTCATGTTAATGTTAGAAAGTACAGTTTCTCTCAACAAGTGATAGCTAAATGATTGGAACAGCTTGCCATTAGCAATGGTAGCTACAGGCACCAAATGTCATTTCATTTAAAGCCACACTGCATAGTTTTTGGGAACACTATAAATTTGACTTCATAAGTTGGTTTTATAAGACACAGCTGTCTTGCTCATGTAACCAAAATAATTGCCAAACGCATTACAGTACGTAAGGCAAATAATTGTGTTCTATTGAGACCCCTGTATGCATTTATATATGTCTGCAACAGAAGTGGAGCTTACCTTACTAAATAGCATTCAGTTACTTAGTAGCATTTTTTTGTTAATTAAATTGTTGGTTAGGGGTATGGCAAGGAGGCCATATTTAGATTCCTCCAGCCTAGAGATTTAATTCCCAAGCCAACACAGTGTTCATGCAACTATTCAACTTTGTATACTTAGGGTAAACATTTACGTATATGCATGCATGCTATTATATTAGTGCTGCATGATATAGAAATTTTTATGTCACATGTCATGAAAGTGTAGCTGCATATGTCACGATATGAATGTATGTCATGACATGAAATTTGATTTATGCTACGTAGCTACCTTACCAAAGATAAAAAAGTTTCCGCAGATTAGTCTAATGAAGTGTGTTTTATGATCTATAACTTATGCAGTCAAATTATGCATTTCTGTATATTATAATTATATACAGTTCTTTTGTGTTAATAGCTACTGCTGCCTAATTTATAATAGGGAGTATTGAATACGTAGCTCTGAGGATGCTGGTGAGGCACAAAATAATTTATGTCATAGAAGAGCTTCAGGTAGTCTGTCTCCATCAAATTGACCTTCTTATGCTCAATTTTTCAAAAGCATTCGATACTGCCGCATGCATGGTCCCATCAATGCTTATTAATAAATTAAAGTACTAACTGCTATAGTGGGAATCAGTGCAAGTTAATCACTAGTGCTCTACTTATTTAGCTATACATGTAGTCTCAAACAAGCAGATGCGCTTTGATGTTAACAAATGTGTTAGATGCCACAGAATATTTTCACCATCTCATTTTACATATTAGCTATGTTCTTGATGAACAGAAAATCAACACTGATTGTGTTAGCTATACTGATTTACTATGTAGCTAATGATCGTGTCTGTTTCACCTCATATTCACATGCAGTTAAATAATTATATGTACATAGCTACATGTTTACATGTATGTAGCTAGCTAATTACTATATGGACGGTATATGTTACTGTACACTAAACTGACTTACAGCCAGGTGGGTAGCTGTGTGTGTAGCTATATCTACATGTGTAGCTATAGAATCAGGGGTGGCTGGGGCGGCCCTGATATTTGAAGTATTCAGCATCGATTTGGTATAATATTATAATGATTGTGTATTGTGTAACTTTATATGTGTGTCTGTACGTTACATACAGATCAGTGATCAAGAGGTGTGTTACCCATGGTTGTACTTACGTACCTGTGTTATGAATGTCCATAAGTACGTACTAAAGGAATGAATTTTGAAAGAGGGATAGTGTGAAGACAAGTGGTCTGTGTGTAGGTATTGAACCAAAATCTAATTTCCTAAAGAACTGTACAACACCGAATATCTCAGCTATCATAGTAGAGGATTTATCATCACAATAGAAATTTTCCAGCAGCAAGGTGAAAATCAAAGTTACAAACTCACAGTGCACTTGCTCCGAGTGGGAAGCCACTATCATCACAAATTTGTAGAGGTGGAAGGAATAGTAAGCAGTCCTGACTATATCGTATAGCATAAAATTTTGATGGCAAAAATTGACGGTTTTGTCTATTGTAAATTTTTAAAGAAATCATACAGAACATAGGATTGCTCTACTTTTGCTTTGCATTGCACTTTAAATATAAATTGAAGCTTGAAACAATATTCGTCAATATTTTTCTACAAATTTTTATTCTATACGGTACTTACTCTTTTATCATAGTTCACAATTTTTGTAATTACATATTTTTATTTTGTAATTTTGCATTTTTGTATTGTAGTTACATGGAATCTAGAAATTAATATACAATCATTTAATGAAGTCCAATCATTAATGAATCAAAACTGTTAAAGGAAAAATTGCTTCATGTTGATAATCAAGGTTGAGCAAAACTGTATAAAATCAGAAAGGCTGTTATAGTAACAGTTGAATAATAGAAGAGGTCCTACAGATACAACAGCTCAACTTGAAACAGTTTCAGCTTTTGGCAGACTCCCTCACTTATTCAATGGCACGGTGACTATGGGACATTACATTACAAAAACCTTTGCATGTGGTTTAATCACTACAAGCTAGCCTGTAGCTAGACCTAATTATGTATACATGAAATCCTGATTGGATATAACAAATGTGCACATGTGAGTACTGAAGCTGATAAGTACGTATCCTTATTTTATTTATAGGCACTTCCACACTAGTTAAAGCACATCTAATGCAATTGTATATGAACAATTCTATACAATGCACACTATTACTAAGATTGTACTAAGGCTGCGCCTAATATGCCGGCATAATTTTGGGAATAATAGGAAGTGAAAAGAATTAAGAATTATGCTGGAATAATAGGGCAAATTTAAATTATGCTACACTATAAATCCGCCATAAATACAAAACACTCACTTGTAAACTCTCTAGTATCTCTGATAATCAAAGTTAAATATGCTGCTGCAAAATCTTTAACATGCGAGTTAGACTAATGGAAACTTAAACCCACAATCAAATATTTCTCGTGTCCATGACAACTTCAAATGCTGTAGAGAGCCTATTCTTGCACATTTAAGGTAATAAATATTATGTTGTGTACTTAAAGGTCAACTGCAATGGAAAAATAATTTGTGCTCATATGGAAGCTTATTGATCATAGTGATGCATGGTATCAATTATTTTTTCATTATTTGCTTGGATTAAGTAGTAATTGATACTTGAAAATAGCACTTCTCCTTTGCGGTTTTATCTCAGGAAGTGACCACTGAAACGTCACGGAAGGACTTCCGTGTAGCATGCGTAAGGTAAATACATAGTTTTGTATAGCCATGGGGAGCCTATTATACCTATGGTATAGCAATGTTAGCAGCATATTTAAACCTATAACGATTCATTAGCATTAAATATAAGTGTAGTAGCTATGCCAAGGCGTTGTATTGCGGCTGGTCGTGACAGCATTGTAGGGGAAGGTTGAAGCCTTCACAACTTTTCAAAGGACGCCATGATAAGAAAGTAGTGGATAAAACCCGTTAAGGAGCAGAGAAGTAATTTGGATGATCCATTTATCCATTCTTTATTGTGTTCCAATCACTTCACGGAGGACTGCTTTGTATTCGAAGGCGGGCGTTCACTTTCGAAAGTGACGAAGTGGGAATGCCGACCCAACCGAATTTTTAAGCCTGGTACAGTGTGAACGATATTTGTGAGGCCAATTAGTATATATCCAACCCGTTCTGGGCTTAAACCATCCGATTAGCCAGGATCTACCTTCCCGTTGAGGCGTCTTCATGGCACTTTCTGCCACTAGTTCAGGCGCAAAGCGATACTGGTGCTACTTCAAACTCAGCCTAAACCGATGTATCAGAAACATTGTCATCGTCACTGATATTTGTAGATCCAGAGAGGAATGAATCGTTATCAGATCCACGTAACAACTTCATTCTTCACTTTCTGCCATTGATAATACGCATACTAGGGCCTTCCGTGACGTCACGCAAAGGTATAACACTTGCGGTTATTTTTGCGGAAGTGACGTTTTGCAATGTTTGACCAATGATAACTCGAAGACAACATATAATTAGATTATAAAAATTGTTGTTATGCATTCTGCATGACTAGCTAAAGCTATCTATCAAATAAAAACATGGGGTAATTTTTCCTCTGCAGTTCACCTTTAATAAGTAGTTGTTTAAGGTTAAATGTGATTTTTATTTGGAATAATTTTGGAATAATTTTGGAATAATAGGTAAAGTTTAAAAGAAATTCTCAAAAGAATAATAGGTGAAAATAAAAGCATAATAAGCGCAGCCCTAGATAGTACAAGAATATTATTATGCATACAATATCTATAATAATATGGTCACATATAATTATAGATGACCATAACCAAAATCGAAAATGTGACCCGATTTTGGTCACATTTTCCAAAATCGTGTCACATCCAACAAAAGATGTAACCTATAATTAAAAACAAAATATTGATTATTATATAATAATATAGATAGCTAATATATTATTATAAAACATCTTAGATACTGCAGTATATAAAGCTAAGCTACTGCTACGTAGCTACACGTATTCTTTAGCTAACTGTATAATGATATTTCATTTCATATATATATTAGCCACAATAAAGTGCATAAAAGGTGTGAACCGTATACGGAAAGTGTTGTTAGTATTGGATTGCAAACTTTTTGGTTGTGTATGTAAACTGATAATGCTAAACAAAAACACCCTTGGTGTAAAAAAGCGCGAGGCCAATCAGAAGCAGCATTGCAAATAGGTATGTGCGACCAAAAACTTTGATATCAGTTGAGGCCAAGAAATTACTTATCAAAAATCTTTTTAACTAGCTACTTGAATGACATACAATAGTTTATAGCATATTTTCACAACTATGATTGGCTTTGTCACTTGGCCACCTTTATTAATAATGATGGTGTGAAAAAGGTGGCCAAGTGACAAAGCCAATCATAGTTGTGAAAATATGCTATAAACTATTGTATGTCATTCAAGTAGCTAGTTAAAAAGATTTCTGATAAGTAATTTCTTGGCCTCAACTGATATCAAAGTTTTTGGTCGCACATACCTATTTGCAATGCTGCTTCTGATTGGCCTCGCACTTTTTTACACCCAGGGTGTTTTTGTTTAGCATATCACTACTTTTTTGGAAGTATAAACACATGTTATTACTAGCAAGCAGGAGATAAGTACTGCATGGGCATAACTTGTACTTGCCTAGCACACAATATTGCAAATTAAACTTTGAAGCTTAATTTTGAAAAATTCAAACCCGAGATTTTTTTTTAACTTTCACTACAGAGTGATACATCAATATAGATTGTATATCTGAAAGTTTATTCAAATCATTTGAAAGGGTCCAAGTTATGACAACTATCAACCTGCAGTGTAATAGTCCTTCTCAAATATATTCAAGTGTTTACTTCAGACTGATAATAGTATGACAGGTAGAGCATACATAGGAGAAGTGCTGATACAAATTTGGCTGAAATCCATGAAGAAATGAGTGAGTTATTAGACAAACAAATGAATGTATAAAAAAGAGTTTGAAAAAACTTTGGGATTCACGAAAGCTCCCGCAAGCCCCCAAAAAAAGTGTCCGATGAAAATGAAAGAAAGAAACAAAGAAAAAAAACGACTGCCGCGTAAAATTTTTTGTGGTCACAAGAAGGCATTTATAAGGCTGTATCAGAAGAATGGCTGGATGGATGTCTATCAACTTCGGGATATTGATTCTTCAAACAACATGCAATGAAGGTACTAATTGTCTAGTAAACGGGCGAATTGGGCGGGAAAGGATGGTTCGTCGTGCGTAGTCGCACAACGGGCGCCATAAATCTCACAATGGCTGGTACTTAGGGATGGTGGTGCCTATTTCCTCCATTCTCGGTTTGTTGATTCTATATAGTAAGAACGTTGTGGGTCGGTAATAACTAAGCGATAGCTTTAATGGCGGCTTAGCTAGAGCGTTTGCGAGTTTGAGGGCGGTGCTACGTGTAAATAACTCCCTACAGTGGTCGCGTTACTGCGCTTCTTGGCCTCGCGACTCACTATCGTGAGTCTTGATGTATGTAGCTAGATACTCTTGTGTTGACAGTTAGCTATGTATAATATGTAGCTAGCTAGCTATGTTTTATTGCAACTATATAGGGATCGGCCTATTACGCTTTTATTTTTACCTATTATGCTATAGCTATATGCAGCAGTGTTCCAAAATTTCACCTATTATGCTATTATGCTCTGTGTCAGACTTGTGCTTAGGAATAAACTTATACATAAATCTTTGTTATAAAAGTTAGACTGTTTTATTAGAGTATATTTACACTTGTCCAAAAATTAAATTAGAGTAAATTTAGTTGCCTTCAGAAAGTGAATGTTCTATTAGAGTATATCGAACTTTGGTAGCCAAACACTTCCTATTATGCTGGCACTATGCTTGATGCTTTCAGCTACCTATTATGCCCAAAATTATGCTGGCATAATAGGGAGTCCCTAATTGCAACTGCAACATATATAATTATATGACTGGATCATTTTTATCTATAGCTAGAACACTTTCCTGACCTGTTACACTAGTATTGCTTGTGTCCATTTCATGGCTACCATTTTGGTCGTCATAGCTATGCGTATTATACATAGTTAGCTGAAGTAGCTAATTCTGCTCAAATTCTTTGCATTATTTTACAGATCGCTAGAGCTAGAATCGTCTGCATTATGCTCCAATATTCATACATTATTATTTTATACTTTGCGATTATTTAAAAAAAATATAATTATTTTAAAAACCAAAACATTACATTCTGCTAGAGACTTTGGAGAAATTATGATAATGAACCAGATTATATAAAAATAAATAAAATGATGTTCTCAACGGTTACCAGTTATACAACAGTATCTGCTATAGCAGCTTCATAAGATGGAGGCTCTGTAGATCCATAAGATGGTGGGTCAGTTGATGTGTGAGGTGGGGGATCTTTTGACACAGAAGGCGATGCATATTTTGATATGTAAGGCATTCCATTTGTTGATGTATTTGATGATGTATTTGATGATGTATTTGATGATGTATTTGCCTGTACATGTGCATACCGGGGTGGCGCACCCGATGATGTGTTTGATGGAGAATTTTCTTGTCCATGATATTCTGCACCTGTTGCTGTTATTGTTGCTGTTGTTGTTGTTTGTACACAGTGTGATGTAGTAGGATCGTCTCTATCATCCTGACGCTTTCTACTAGCACCAGTCCAAACGGACATCCACAAAAAAGTGAACAACACTGAGTTTGAAATTGATAATGCCTATGAAAACAAAACAGGCAAATAAACAACACAATGGATTTGTAGCTATGAAGCTACGTAGCTATGTGCTTTAATGGTTACTATTATCAACGAGTATAGCTACACAAAACAGGCCTGGGGCGTAGGAAGATGAAAAGTTGCAGGGGGGCATGCATAGTAATTGTATTTAGGGACTGGTCTGTATGTGTCTTTACTTTTCCCATAATATTAATTATATACTATAAACAATAAAACTTACACAGGGGAAACTTTTGCGGTTTTTGTGAATTTTCAACAAACTGCAAATTAAAGTTTTCCCACTAATTTCAATACTCATTTCAATATCACAAACTTCAAGTAACATATTTTTGGCAAAACCGCAAAAGTTTTCCTCACATTATGAATAAACCCAATATGTAAATCACAACAGTTTTTGCCCACATAAATTTATCATTTATGGTATGCTGCAGTGCTCATAAATTTCACCTATATTATAAGATTAATCTTTTTATAAAAGTTATAGCTAGACTGTTACATTAGAGTGCATTCAAAGTTAGGCCCCAATAATAAACTAGCACTTAGTCAGTAGCTACACTCAACAGTCAGTTAAGTCCTGCCCCCTCCACACTTTTGAAAATCTCCCTTGGATTTATTAGATAATCTTTGCATAGTATAAACATCTAAACTATCCTATCCCACTTACGTTCATTATACCATATATTCTACTACATACACACATATGCTTACAAAACAAATCAGTTGATTACGTGCAACACTTTCTAAATCATCACACAATTCTCTAGGAACATGACCGGGTGTGCAATCGTCCGAGAGTGAATTAACATCAACAAAATATACTAAATTGGCTATTCCTCCAGCAAAAAAGCATATCCCAAATAGTACAATAAGCAAATTAACCTGTGATAACAACAACATTGAATTATATACTGTATTATATGTAATATTATCACACATACATACATAGCTATGGTGAGGCAAAGTCATATAGGTAGGTAGGTAGCTATATGTGACTAGCTAGAGATGTACCGATGATCAGATCGGCTATTGGAAATACCCTATATAGGAAATCTGTATTGGATTGGTATCTTTATCAAATAATTATTACTAGCAGATTGAGTCTACTTGTTAATTAAATTTTTGGATGGTTTAGTGGTGGCCAGGAAGCCATACCTTATACAAACACTGAGGAGTGACTTGTGGGATACTTCTATATGCACAATCTTGCAACAATATACACTTTTACTTACCACAACATAATATATACCCATGTGCTTTCTTGTACCAACACGGATGTAGTAGACACGAACAGCAATTGACACAGAATGAAATACTATCCCCGCGCAACATACAAATATCAAAAATCCAGCTGCTCCTCGATAACTGCCTGCATCAAAATCTTGCTCTGAAAGGTTTCTTATATTTGGATGATTTGGATTTACATCTAATCTACTGCCATGTTCATCTGCATACTCCTCAATATCATTAAGAGGTGATATTATTCCCGCAGCAAAAATCAGTGTTATGATACAAACCAACTGTAGTTTGGATTAACATACATTACATATGCAACAGCTTTGCACTTACATATAGCTACTGTAACAGTGGAACCTGTCTAAAGTGGTCACCTTCAAGACAAACTTTTTGACCTTACTGGGCAGCAAGATAGCTGCATTAGACAGGTGAATTACATAGCTATAGCGTTAATTTCTAAAATTGGGAATTTAAAGTTGACTGATGTCCTTTCTAGATATAAAACTGTAAGATTATAGGTAATACTTCAATTATTATCATAAGTATCAGTATTGCTAACAGTGTTCCACGTCAATGTTTTCCTATACGTACATGCAATAATATTGCACTCATCACAATGTAGTTGTAGGGTACAGGATAGCTACAAGATATGCATATAACTATTAGGGCTGGGCAATACTTAAAAAGATGCAATTGTCATTATTACAATTCGACACCTGTACACACATGTACATACATACATACATACATACATACATACATACATACATACATACATACATACATACATACATACATACGTACGTACGTACGTACATACATACATACATACATACATACATGCATACATACATACATACATACATACATACATACATACATACATACATACATACATACATACATACATATACATACGTACATACATGTACATACATACGTAGCTACACACATACTATTGTTACATATTGTTACATACATAGTTGAAAATTAATAGACACTAGACTGGATGACATAATACAGCTAGTTACACTTATCATATGCATGTAATAGCTAGCTACATCCTGTCATACTAATAGCTATACATCCTGTCATACTAATAGCTATACATCCTGTCATACTAATAGCTATACATCCTGTCATACTAATAGCTATACATCCTGTGATACTAATAGCTATACATCCTGTCATACTAATAGCTATACATCCTGTCATGTTCAGTCGAGAGTTCAAGGGTCAAATACCTACGTATGTAATAACTTTTAATTATAGTTTGTATATATTATAACAACGAAGATATTAATTTTATAGCTGAGGTATAGTTACATTGATTAGATTGGTTTGGCCCAATCCCTATACATTTCAAGTATTAGCTACCAGATCTGCATGCCAACATGTTTACATCTTTCACCAAGACTATATAGCCAGCTACGCAGCTAGCTAGACATACCTACATCCTTTGCAGCAGCCCAAGGTTTTGCTGCGTTAATAATAACATCTCCAGAGGCTCTGATTTCTTTACTTGACTTTCTCGGGCTTTCTATATATTTTCACTAACAATTAAGCCTATAGATCCTTAAATTACAGTTCCCATGTGGCATGCATACATAAAATGGGTATATAGCTATGTCACATGTGCCAGTTTGAATTTGAAAGGGTATAGCTACTGTAGCTATAATTGTGTTTTTTGAGATTTTGAGAAGCATGCAGGCTTGGGTCTTTTATGCGGGCTACCGACTTAAATTTATGCATCTCTCTTCTAATACTTTCATGCACCTCTTTGGCCTGATGTCATGATTCTACTGTATTGAAGGTAAGTTTATGTCGGGCTAACTGTAAGAATAGCCGGCTAAGCTATTCAAGTTAGCTTGGCAGAAGATGTTAGTTCAGAACTGATACGACGTTCGTCACGGTACTCAATTATAGCCGGGGCACTATCCCTTCATTAATATTCATCGGCGCCCCGGCATCTTCAGAGTTAGTATGGCTGGCCCGTCGGTACTCAGTATAGTATATTGAGTGAAATTAGTGAGTGCCGGTCATGCGAGTGACTTACGTACCATCGTCGTACAAGCTTGTTGGATAATCTCCCATTTCCCAAGGCAGGATAATCTGCATTTTATTCGCGTGTTGACCGCCTGTCCGCTCCACGGATCATTTGAGTGGGCCCGCATTCTGATAATCTCTGTTAATTTTATAACTATACTAGCAGGTCCACTTTATATAGTGCCATTTTACAATCATAGATGATTCACGTAGACCATACCGGCTGACATCGCCTAGACAGTTGTTTCAACATCAGGGGTCGAGCCTGAGGATGCATGCATGAAGTCAGTAGTGTATGTTACTAGGGGAAATCTTATAATGCACGGCATTGGCATGGGGGCGAGCCTGGTGCTTTGATGGATGCATGTATAAACTTAGCTACGTACCACTGATGACTGACTTCACATGCAATTTGACATTGTAATAATTATAGCACAGGGAATAAAACATGCCGTACAGTTCAGTCTCAGTGTAGCTATCTACATGATGGTATTAAAAATTTGTACCGGTACGTATTTCATGAAAACTAGCCAGATATTAATTACAGTAAAGTAAAGTAATAACAGCAGATTGAAATAACATAATTATGTAATAATATCAATTGATCGCAAAAGGTATCACAAGCATGCATAATCAGCTTTACTATTGCTTACTAGGCTTTGAGTAGAAAGTTGTATTCACACATTGTGGTTAATAAATTATGGTTAGCACTTGAATGGTATACCGTATACGTCAAAACATTCGAGGGGGAAAACTTTCGCGGTTCATCAACAATGTGTATTATGTAGGGAAAACTTTCGCGGTTTGCAGCCTTAAAGCCCACGCGCGCCTCTGCAATACGGATTCTAGAGTGTGCGCAAATTAGAATAACGTTTGACACGCGCGCTGGGCGCATGGTTGAAGCCGAATTTGAAACCTGACAGTTCTGTCCGTGGTTATCATGTGTATCAAGACAATTGGACACCTGTGATTGGAGAGCGACTTCACTGCGAACGGTAATTATTTTCTAATTGTGAAGCAGGAAAAGCTTCAATGGTAAAACATTCGCGGTTTGCTAAAATCCGCGAAAACCGCGAAAGTTTTCCCCTTCGAATGTTTTGACGTATACGGTATATACATGCCTATGGTTAGCATTTAATGGTTTGCATGCTATGGTTAGCACTCCACATGTTTATGTAATGCTTGATGTAATGTTGATTTGCACTTAAACGGCTTTCAGACATATAAAGGGATTTTAGATGTATCAAGCACGCAAGCAAGCAAGAAGACATATTTCACTGTTGATCCCATATTGTGAGGCTCCAATTATGAGTTCCTTTGCTGAAGCCAGCAGTGAAGGATTTACCACAACCCGCCGCAATGAGCTTTTGGCATGAGAGATAGTAGAGTAGAGTGTGTGTGTGTGTGTGTGTGTGTGTGTCTCTCTCTCTCTCTCTCTCTCTCTCTGTGCCGTTTTTCGCCGCGGTTCTTCGCGCATGGACCACCGTACCGTTTCCCACGTTAGAGTGGGGCTCGCTCAGGCTCGCCCTAATTAGAGGTTAGCAATAAGCGCCTAATAACAAATTCTTACTGATTATTGATTGAGCGCCACTAAAGTTATCCGTGGTAGATATCGCCACCCAACGTTAACGAATGGGATGTATAAAGTACAGAGGTATTGAATGAAATGTGTTGTTTATACACTCCATACTGCTGCAGCGTTAACAACGTACCATAAAAATTATCCGAGTCGAAGCTAGCCATGGTGTACCAATTACAAGCTAGCTAGCGTGGAAGAGGAGCGGGATCTGACTCATCTGAGTATATTGTTTACAACTAACTTGAAATTTGACGTAAAGCTAACAATCTTATTGGCATTATAAAGATTGTTCTCCACCAGCACTGACTCGGATACCACCTTAATCCGTCCGCATTTGGAGTATGCACTGTCAGTAATATAAACTAATAGATCAATGTCAATAAACCAATGTCAAAATAAACCAATGTCAATAGATCTTGCATTCCCATTGGCCAACTTGGTATGGGTTCTATAATTATAGTCAATTCATGGTTTGGATGGTGCTTGCTCCCTTTGACAATTTTTTCAAGTAGCTATCATGATGTATCCAGCCATAAGGTCGATGGTTATATAAGCAATTTAGTGGACTTAGCTCAGTCATGTTAATGTTAGAAAGTACAGTTTCTCTCAACAAGTGATAGCTAAATGATTGGAACAGCTTGCCATTGGCAGTGGTAGCTACAGGCACCAAATGTCATTTCATTTAAAGCCACACTGCATAGTTTTTGGGAATACTATAAATTTGACTTCATAAGTTGGTTTTACAAGACACAGCTGTCTTGCTCATGTAACCAAAATAATTGCCAAACGCATTACGTAAGGCAAATAATCGTGTTCTATTGAGACCCCTGTATATATATACATATGTCTGCAACAGAAGTGGAGCTTACCTTACTAAATAGCATTCAGTTACTTAGTAGCATTTTTTTGTTAATTAAATTGTTGGTTAGGGATATAGCAAGGAGGCCATATTTAGATTCCTCCAGCCTAGAGATTTAGTTCCCAAGCCAACACAGTGTTCATGCTACTATTCAACTTTGTATACTTAGGGTAAACATTTACGTATATGCATGCATGCTATTATATTAGTGCTGCATGATATAGTTCTTTTGTGTTATAGCTACTGCTGCCTAATTTATAATAGGGAGTATTGAACACGTAGCTCTGAGGATGCTGGTGAGGCACAAAATAATTTATGTCATAGAAGAGCTTCAGGTAGTCTGTCTCCATCAAATTGACCTTCTCATGCTCAATTTTTCAAAAGCATTCGATACTGCCACATGCATGGTCCCATCAATGCTTATTAATAAATTAAAGTACTAACTGCTATAGTGGGAATCAGTGCAAGTTAATCACTAGTGCTCTACTTATTTAGCTATACATGTCGTCTCAAACATGGCAGATGCACTTTGATGTTAACAAATGTGTTAGATGCCACAGAATATTTTCACCATCTCATTTTACATAATTATTAGCTATGTTCTTGATGATGATCACCCAACAGAAAATCAACACTGATTGTGTTAGCTATATTTACTACGTAATGATTGTGTCTGTTTCACCTCATATTCACATACAGTTAAATATAATTATGTACATACGTATATAGCTACATGGTTACATGTATGTAGCTAGCTAATTACTATATGGACGGTATATGTTACTGTACACTAAACTGACTTACAGCCAGGTGAGTAGCTGTGTGTGTAGCTATGTCTACATGTGTAGCTATAGAATCAGGGGCGGCTGGGGCGGCTGAGCTTATTCAAAGTTGTGGGGGCATAATAACAAGCTAGCACTGGAGACACATTTGTATTGTGAAAAACTAAATCATTTCCTATGCATGAGCAATGTAATAATTTTGTGGAGGAAAATACCCCAGTGCCCCCTTGTTCCACCGCCTATAAGAATAGCATATGGCATACAAATTGCGTACAGCTAGTGACTATTATCCAAACTAATAATTTCTATACTGAAGTTGTTTGTTTATGCATACACATATACATATAGCTACAGTACCTATCAAACGGTTATAATGGTAAATTGTCTAACCAACAGGACTAGCTATTAATAGCTGGTAGCTGCTATTGTTAAAGCAGTTTCATAAGGTGGTGGTTCTGTTAAGGTAGATTCATAAGATGGTGGATCGTTTGATTTAGATTTTGATACAGGAGGAAGTTCATTTGTGGATGGATTTGATGGCTCACTTGCCTGCATGCTGGTTGGTGCACTTGGTTGCATAGATGGTGGTGCACTTGGTTGCATGGATGGTAGCGTACTTAATTGTATAGATGATAGCATACTTGGTTGTACAGAATAAGATGGAGGTGTGCTTGGTTCCATACTCGGTGCTGTACTCGGTTGTATATGTACACGCATTTGTGTACCTGCCTGCCTATGGGATGGCAGACCTCTTGATGATGATGAAGGCTGCGATCTATATTGAGAGTTTTTCTCGTGCTTTTGATGACCATTCCAACTTACAGTACCACATAATATTATGTACGTCAGTGATGACACTAAAGATATTATCTGTGAACACATACATAGCTATATTAAATAAATTATGTATGTATGTAGCCAATAGTAGCTACATACATGCATACATACAGGTAAATATGTACACATTATTAATCTACAAAGGCATCTCTAAATTTTAACACAATATACGTACATACTACTAGTTACATAGCTATGTACTTATATATGTGATACAAATAATAATTATAATAATCATTTTTCACACAGAAGGTAGCTATGCATGTTTGACCAAGTCGTACATATATTTGTAGATAAAAATCTATGATTTAATAGTCAAGCTTTATTGAAATACTCTAATAGAGCATTCATAAACTATAATGTTGAGTCATCTTTAAGAGTAGTGTTGTGCAAATTGGAGCATAATGCAAGTATAATAGAGAAGGTGAAGAGCATAGCATAATAAGTAAAAATTTAAGGAAATTCCTTAAAGCATTTTGGGCAAAATTTGAGTATACCGTATACGGCAAAACTTTCGAGTGGGAAAACTTTCGCGGTTTTCGCAGGTTTTTGCTCTACCGCGAATGTTTTACGACAAATAGGTTAGCTAGCAATAGACATTCTTATAAAAGAAGCTGCTACCGTGAAAGTTTTCCTGTGAACGTTCATTTTCTATTCCAACCGCAAAAATTTTCCCACTCGAAAGTTTTGCCGTATACGGTAGCTAATTGACTCAGACCTAGTGCTGTCACACAAGGTTTCACGTGAACTAACTAGGTAGCTGTATGTATACACAAAAATTATGTATTTGTGATGCATAGTTAGTTTTCACAGGTACACATTGTATATATTTACCATACACCCTAACTTACACCACAAGCAAGCTCAGAACTGCTAACTGTGAATAGATCATCACATATTTCTACACTAACGTCATCTGAAAGTAAGGAACATTTATCAGACCAGAGTTTATTATTATCAGCATAATAAATCATATTGACTATTCCTCCAGCAAGTAAGGATATTCCAATGAGAAACCAGATTATAGAAGTCTGTGATAAAACAAATGGATATTGTTGCTGACACATAAGTAGCTAGGTACAGTACTAATTTTAGGCCAGCATAGCAAGGGGTGGATGGGTGGAATGGAGGGGAGGGGTGGGAGGTGGTTTCAAAAACTATAATGAACTGCTTAGAGTACAGGAAAATCCACCAAAAGTAGCCAGGAGGTGATATAGCTATGTACGTACCATGCCACAAGGGCTAGGAGGCATCTAGCTTCAGGTCAGTCTCAATTGGTGCCTTCATTCCTTTAATAGTGTCGACATCACAGGGTCGGCATAATGCCCTCCAGAAAAGCTACCAGATTCAGTCGTCACATTGGCCAGTATACGTATATAGAGTCATGCATGCATGCACTGTGCATAGATATATATGTAAGGGTTAAAGTATTGCCGCGAGTGCTATATGAAAAATAAAGCACGAGGCAACGAGGCCGAGATGACTAATATAGCACGAGGCGAAGCCGAGTGCTATATTAGCATCGAGGCCGAGTGCCGAGTGCTTTATTTTTCATATACGTAGCACGAGCAAGGCAATGCTTTAACTGTTATAGAGAATTTCCTCTACAAATTCGCGCGCCATTATAAAACGTCCAACCTTACCAATCTTTCAGCAGAACGGCTTTAGCATTGATGTATCCCAGTGTTTCCTACTGTTTACTGAATTGTCCATCAATATATACAGCGAAAACAAGAGGTTTAAAGTCTTTCATTTTATTTCCCGTTCTATAACTACCCAATATAGCACTGTTCACGCGTTTCCGGTTCTATAACTACCCAATATAGCACTGTTCACGCGTTTCCGGTTCTATATCTGCAATATAGCACTGTTTTCGGCTTTGATCCTCCCACGCAAAATTCTATATATATATATATATATACGTAGTTAGATCTTGAGTGTAGCTACTTAGCTATGACCTGGTGCAATAAAATGGATTTCAGTCTTGGTGCGAACATGGTTTATGCAAGTTATTAAATCACTTTTGATAGTGAAATGGTTGAGCAATTATATAATGATGAGATACTGGCAATAAACGATTGGGTCATGCTATTAAATTTTTATGATGTGGACATGTGGTACGTACATAACTTACGTATTAAGTAGCTACGTATGTTCTATGTATGTGTAGACTTACAATAATTGAAAATCGTACATAATGGTTTTCAAAAACTGAATAGCAGCAGGAAATGCAAACAGCAAATTGGGATAGTATGGCTATTGAAGATACAAACAACAACCATGCAGCTGCCCCTCTGGCGCCATCTGCGTCAAATGTTCTAAGACTGTGTTCACTGAAGCTTCCAATTGCAAAAGAATTATCATAATAGCGATAATTCAGGACCACTGTATCACCATTATTTTCAATATATTCTGCAATATCACTAATGGCTGGTAGTGCTACTGCAGAAGGAACCAACACTCCAATGCATATCTGTGGAACGGATAACAAAAAGCTATAGCTAATAGTTATTAAACCATGGGCACGAGTGGTTTGCCTGATATATACACCCAAAGCCCGAGGGCTGAAGGTGTATAATATGATATAATATGTAGCTACATAGCTATGTACATAATGTACGTACCCTATAGGATGTAGAACTTCATAATGTGACAATACGTAGCAAACAAATAGAATTGAAAGTATTTTGCTATAGTTCACCTCTAGGGCTGGGCTAATGTGGGCTTTGGGTTTGTATATAAACAGATCACTCGAACCACGTTACTATAAATACTTTCAAAAAATTTCATGTGGGCAAAAATCAAGGTTAAAAGTGTGCTTTTTATTTACTTATAATATTATATCATAAAGCTGTATTAATGTGTGAAGAGTATTAGCTGTAGTTTGCTATGATGCAGAAAAACAAGAAGTCGATATTTAACTGGTCACTGGCTACAGGAATTAAATATATTTAGCCACAGACATACATAAAAAGGAACATTGCACCTACCTACCTATAGGCTTTGCGACAATACAGTGTGAATCTAGCTACTAGTTATAGTAGCTATAGTATCTCATCCATGCACGTCTAAGCCAAAGTGAATTATTTGACCAGGCTTTGTGGCAGTTACAAGGTTTTAAATACGTAGGTAGCTACACACTGTTAATAAGTAATAGCTCAAGTATAGTTGTGGCAACTCCAAAGGAGTTAATCTCAGACCAAAATTACTCCTCAAAGGAGTCATTTTGGTCGGAAAATAACTTCTCTAGAGTTACCACAAGTATATACCAATCCATTTTTAAAATTAATAGTGTAGTAACATGAACCAAGGCCGTTTGATCCCTGGTGTTAAGTTATTAATCAGAGGATCCCAGGTTCGATGCTCACTGCGGTATTTTTTCCATAGTGTAAAAATTACACTATGATCATGTGCTGTGTAATATACAGAAATTTGCTATCAATATGCGGAAAACTTCAATAAAAAACAAAGATTTAAGAAAAATCTTCGGTAGCAAAAATATTGTACGAGATTTCAAATCTTGGCAAGATTTCAAGATTTATGGTAGGTTTCAGCTTGTATTTCGAATTTTTGATTAGATTTCTATGTATTTCTAAAGTATTTATAATTACGTTGCTTCGTGTAACATCAATATCCGGAAAAATACGGAGAAACTGCCAATTTTAAAGATTTCTAGGAGCCTGTACGAGATTTCATGGAGTTGCGGGCCCTTGGGTGAAAGACTACAGTAGGCTAGCTATATACGTAGCTACGTACGTAGCTACAATGTAAAACATAGATAGTTTAGCTATTAGTTCAGAGGTCAAGGTAAAAGTTTCATTCCTTTTTATGGTTAATACAAAGTGATCGAATAGTAAACAACTTTTATTAGTTCAGAGGTCAAGGTACAAACTTACTCCTTTAAGGTGGCGGTCAACCGCAAATTGTAAAAATTATAGACATTTTGTTTAACTTAGTCGAATGCATTAAACTATGTACGTGAAGTTTAGCTGTTTTATATTGTAGAGCAAGTCTTACACTATCATCACAGCAAATTTCATAGCCATACAGTGTTCCTACGCAAAGAAATAGCGCCGTATATATAGGACATATAAATACCTCTCGCATCAAATTATGCGCATCTCCGGCCGCTAAATCTCCCGAGATTAATTCCTAGCTACTCTATTACACAATATTTAGTGCCTAATAACTCTCTTCTATACATACAACACGAAGAAAACTTGCTAGTTAGCTTATAAAACTTGCGTTATTAGCCTACTCGACAAGAACTGCGTAAACATCGGTAATCCGTAACACAATTTTTTTTGCTCGACATTCAGCCCTCCGCCCACCATCGCTTAACTGAAACTCGCCATGAACAGCTTTGTACTCGCTAGTATACTAGAAAAAACTGATGCGCAGCATAGCTTCCGTATAGTACTCCACTGGACTAATACATTCATATGAAGAAATATAGGCCTAAAACGGAACTTTTTGCTGCAGCTGCTTGGAAAAAACGAGGTGATTTGTTTCAATAAAGATCAAAGACATATTAAGATGAAATTAAGTACATAATTTATTATGTAATGCCTCTATTCTTTGTGTATAATAATTATATACATTATAGTTAATTTATACTTGTTTTCCTTTTATTTTATATGTAATTGACTCTACCAACATAAAATTAACATAATGTGACAGCTGAAATAATTATAGACTTACATATTATACCGCACACTCAGCTATTGCGGGGTTAGTAGCTATAGCTCAAGCCATAGCTAGTGGAAGATGAACACTTTGAGCTGCATTGATCGTGTAAAAGGTCGTACTAGGAGTAGTACTGCTCGAATAAGGAAAGCAGCTACAGTCATTAGGCCCGCAGAGACGCCCTGAGGCCCCTGACCATGACCGCCATCCTGGCCGTACTGAACCCCGGCATCAACACTGTGTGAAGATACATTACGTTGGTTACGGGTCCGACAGCGACGAATGGATTCGCAAAACTGATACTGATACGGTACAAGCCCGTGGCTAACTCGAGGGCTAATTCCTTTGACTCTCCTTGGCGTAGTCAGTTTCATCCAAGGTTATGCGCGTTCAGTAGCCGCTAAAACATGCCGGATTGTTGTTATTCCCTTCGTACAGTGCACAGCACAAGCTAAGGGAAATAGAGACGAAATATAGCTATCATATCTAGCTAATATCTAAATTGTTAGCCTTTTTGCCACTGTGTAGCAAGCAAATTACTATACAATAAAGTAATTTATTGTTTTTTGATGTGCCCAAATTCTAGTTAAAATCTTAGTGTTGTACTTCGTTAGAATCGCCAGTTCATAGAGAATGAATTTCTAGCGTAGAAAATTAAATACAGTGCGTGTACAAAAAGTTTTGGGTCATTGTATTCAGGCCCTATTAAGCTCCCATTAGAAAATGTATGGGAAAAGGTAGCTACACTGAAGGATCAATGGTGATTTGACGCGCAAAATTTTTCTGCAATCAAGGCAAACAGGTAGTGTGACTCAATGTCAAGAGTTGCTTAATATGGAGCAAGCGTAGAAAAGTGAATAGCAAGCTTGAAGAAAAAGTTACAATGAATATTAGGTAAAATTCGACTTGTTTTGCCACAGCATCAATACATTTTATGTTAACATAATTGGTTACAGCTGGTACATGTAAGTTATAGCAAACTTCCGCAAATTTCTTGATATGATCTAGCGCTTATTTAATAGCATGCGGTTTACCTTACATAACATCAATGTATTCTTATGCATTGTAATTGGATTTGTGGCCTAAATAAGGCTTCTTTCTTGAACGGCTTCTAGTACCACAACTTCCACTTGACCGCCACCTTAATGGCAGGTTAATTTTATTTCAGTAATCCGGTAGCTACTACGTAGATGAGATCACGATATATTCACCATAAGCTTAGGCTGGACTTAATATAGTACTCTGTAGATCTTGATTGATTGATTGATTGATTGATTGATTATTATTTTAAACTCCAGTGCTCGGCAAAAGCCGTTCTTCCGCACTGGAGCAACACACATACATTCAATTAAATCTTATATACATAACTAATACATACATACATACGTACATACATACGTACGTACATACAAACAAGAAATACAAATAACAAATACAACACAGATCTGATGCGCGACTCACCATTGGACACACTGAGTATAGCCCATATTCGAGCATCTTCGTGAGGCACTGGCAAACTGTAACATCCTGCTGGCCGTAAGTTGATGCAGTTTGCTCTGCTTGTGACGTCGACATTCAGCTGAAACACTGCAAAACTGATTTAATATTATAACATATAGATTTCGGCGTCTGATGATTATTCCTATATTAGGTTATACAATTATATTAGGTAGCTAAGTGAATTATAAGAATAAAATTAGTCCTGTGCTATATATGTGTCTCGTGGTCAGACCGCGCCCCTATATATACGTAGCAGTCGCCCGTAATTTTTTAGCGGGGGTGCTTATACTACGCCCGCACCTAAACTCTGAATTTTATGATGAGCTTGACACCTTTATAAATCTAGGGACCTAATCAATGATAGAATGATTCATGCATGTTAACAGACTGTGTTGTCTGGGTATGTGTCGCCTTACTACTGGTTGAGGAATAGGCCGGTACAACTCTTTTTTGAGCTTTGCCAATATATCTGGCTTCACAGCGGTTTATATCACCAGGGGGGGGGGGGCGAAACCAGCCCAGAACAGGTGGTGCTTACTAGTTTCACATCCATAGGCCGGAATAGGGGTGTGTATTATCTATGGTTAGACCGCTTCTGACACCATGTGTTGTCTGGGTATGGCGGGTCGCCTTATACTACTGGTTGAGGAATAGGTACACAGACCTCGTAACAGACAAATGCATTATACTGTATCACGTGATTTGTAGCAAGCACTGTGCACACTTCAGTACACTCGCTCCATTGCATTGCAAGATTCCCTAGCTAGTAATTAATTGTCAGCATTCCAGCCACGTGCACGCTCGAGAACACTTAGCGTGTCATTATCAATTCCAACAGTACCTGAGTCGATTAAAAGCTGGGAGAGCTCCCCAGTGGGGACTGAATAAACACAGAATACAAAAGTGACAAAAATTAAGTACATATAGACCCCTTTCCTGACCCGTCACACTATCGCTTATGTCCGTGTCACGGCTGCCATTTTGGTAGGCAAAATTGTATTGGCGTCTATGGATAATTAATGAGGGAAGGTTTGTAGTGAACAACAAGTAAACTATAATGATATTATTTTACCTTAATTCATACGACTGTAACATTATGATTTTAGCAATGAAGTGTTGGTTTGTTAGCTCCACGCGTTTCCGTAAAATAAACTCCTTTAGCCTTTACCCCATTGAACGTAATAGATATTTGCCTACCAAAATGGCGGCTGTGACACGGAAATAAGCGATAGTGTAACAGGTCAGGAAAGGGGTCTATATCTATTCAGTGATAACGAAAATCTATAATAGCTACGTAGGTACGTATATTGTTCATTGTGACCTTGTGTGGCTCTCGGCCTGTTCCTGGTTTGCTGCTGGGTTAATAATCGGTGATTATAGTTTGAATGCTTGTGTATTAAATGTAATAGAACTATGGATGCATTTTTACTCTCTATAGATATACACGCATGCATGCTATAATTATGTTGCAAAAAAGTGTGCTAAAATAAAAAAATCCAATACAATACAAAAATTATGTGGCTACAGTAGATACATAGCAACACTGTATACATAGCTAGCTAGCTATATGTATAGGTTGTAAAAATAATAAAAGTTGGTGTTACTTAATCATTTCATATCGTGGAGGCTCTGTTAAAGAGGGTTCATAAGGTGGTGCAGGTGATTCAGGTTTTGATATGCGAGCTGATTCATTTGTTGGCGTACTTATCTGTGAGTATGGGGATGGTGGAATTGTCGATGATGAAGCGACTTGTGGCACGCATGGCGGGAGACTTGTTGACAATAACTGTTGTAGCTTGTACGGTGGCAGACTGGCCGATGATGATGGCTGCATTGTAGCAATGGAGTTGTGTTGACACTTCCTTCTTATTAATACACCACTGCAAATTATGATGATGACCAATGGTAAATACAATAGCGTTGAAATAAAAGATATCACCTGTACGTATAATAATAAGGGAACAAGTGTAAAGGTAGTTAATAAAATGACTAGCTAGCATGTCATGTATAGTAAAGTAATGTGTGACTCAGCATGAGAAAATTGACATAAAATTTCCAGACTTTAACCTTTTGGTATCCTATAAAATTTACACTAGCTATTTGATTTGGATGTCTTATACAATTTACAGAACTTGAAGTAGCATAATTATACGAAAGGGAGATAACCAAAATACCACCCTATTAGCTAGCTATGCTTTTAGTTTTATTTATTGGGGTGAGCCTGAGCGAGCCCCACTCGGATGGTAAATCTTGTACGGTGGTTCGTGCGCAGAAAAATGACAGCGAATTTCGGGCTGCTCCACACTACTGTAAGTTCGGTACGGTGGTTCATGTACAAAAATACCGGGATAAATTACATTGAATCCATACAAGTGCTTATGTAACACAACAAAATCCTACTTCAAATACTGGACTCTCCATATTTGGTCATACGGTGGTTCATGCCACGAAGTTATAAACGGAGAAGATTACTGACACTCCATATATGTTCATACGGTGGTTCATGCCACAAAGTTATAAATGGAGAGATTACTGACACTCTATATATGGTCGTATGGTGGTTCATGCCATGAGAAATAAATGGCACAAATTTAATAGAATACGGATAGTCTGCTAAATGTGTACACAGAGAGGGAAGACCGAGGAGAAGAAAGACTGAGGAAGAAGGGAGTTGTACTGATTAAGAAGTACGGAAACACCAGAACAAAGGGAACCAAGGCTAGCAGCACGTAGAGAGTGAGAAAGAAGACACTTGTTCTCCAATTACCTTGTCAATTATTGCACATGTATCGATAATAGTTCGTTGACAACAATCCAACGTGGACGGCTCAGAGAAAAAGCTTTTGCCGGGACGCTAATCCTTTTAATTGATCAGTTGCAATTGCTCAGACCGCCCCCGACGTTCAAACATCTGTCTGGTCATGCTATTCTGCATGCAGTACTCATAAAGTTCACCTACTTACATATTATGCTCATGTGGAAGATATAAAACTCTTTACTAGACTGTTTAATTAGAGTATATATACACTTGTACATTAAATGGGATGACTGTTCTATTAGAGTATATCAATCTTTTGGTATATATAAACACTCACTATTATGCTGGCATTGTGCTTCATGCTTTTTATCTATCTTCCCACTCTTGCCAGCCATAGCCCTTGTTTTTGAATATTTTGTTATTTATTATTGTTATTTACATATACATACGTAGCTAGCTATATAGTATAATTTTAACTCAGCATGTCCTATATACCGTATAGCTGGAAATTTTCGAGAGACAAAATTTTCAATGATTACCTCTTTCCAACTTTTCGCGAATAAATTTTCGAGGTACAAGGTCTTTCACCAATAAATATTATCTTAAATCCAAATTTCGAGGTACGTATTTATTTTCGAGGATAAGTCAAAATCCTCGAAAACCTCAAAATTTTTGTCCCTCGAAAATTTCCAGCTATACGGTAACCCTCAACTTACTGCACAAGCAATCTCAGTATTGCGGACTAACAAAAGATCCTGACATACTTTGGGAGTATTAATAAAATCGTAGTCAGGAAATGCAGAGCACACATCAGACCAGAGTGTATTGTTGTCAATATAATAAACTAGATTGACTATTCCCCCAATGAGAAAGGAGAGTCCAATAAGAAAAGAAATGATAGCGTTCTGTGATAAAAAGAAAACTGACTTACAAAAAATTAGATTACAGCAAATTACCGTATAGTGTAAATTATTGGCGGCAGAAGATTTTGACGAATCGCTTTTCAAGATATGTTTGACGGGTAAAAAACTGACAAATGCATTTAAGATCATCTCTTTTTGCTAGCTCCTTCTCTGATTTAATGGGCTTAAAAATTTTTAGTAATGCCATTTTCTGAGTCACATGAGAACTTTGACGAGTGAAATTTTGACGAATCACTTACAATTCGTCAAATTTGTCAACTTTCCATCGCCAATAATTTACGCTATTGGTAATTGACCAATTAGCTACAGTGCTGGGTTTTTGATAAGTTCCTGTAGTCGCATGGTGCACCAATGGCACAGGAACGCGATCTGTTGCCCATAGACTTAGGCCACATTGCATTTGGTACAAATATAATTTTATTGGTGTTATTGAGATAAACTTCATTAGTTAACATATGTACGTACATTGATAATGAATTACCAGCTTCCAACTCGTGAGATCAAGTAAACTACTGTATAGCGGGTTGTATTTGTGAGGCACAATTTTTGCAAATCGTTGAATTTATAGTCTAGCAGTAATATTTGCTATTATTAAATTTGCAAACTGCGTGACAGCTTCATAAAAAAGTTTATTGTTATTTGTAGTTTAAAATTTGTTAGCTCGTGATTCCTCACAAAATTTGCACAAATCAGAACCTTACAAATAAACCTGCTATACGGTAGTTTGTCTGGTTTTAGTGTGCTTACATTAAAAATATAGCAATTCCATATAGCTCAAACTAAGCCATTTTAGTAGCTAAAGATCTTATCAAAATCCATGGTAGCCAATGTATGTAGATGTATAGCTAGCTATGTGAGGACGGTGAGGTGGCTACCATTGTCTAACTGGTGTATGTCTGTATGTGCAATTAAGTTAGCTATACAGTAGGCATGTATGTTCTAGTGACACACCGATTAATCGGTAAAACATCACAAATCGGTTTATTGGCTTTAAATTACATTAATCAGTATCGGTTATAATTTAGCAGAAATATTGGGTAAATCCATAGGAAGCAGTGTCACCATTTTAGTGATAGAATATTTACTATAGATGACAGAACAATTGAGGATACTATAGTCTAATGATGTACGTAAGCTGTGGCAGGATTGTTATTTATTATTATTATTATCAGATCGGCTATCAGTATAACGGCTAACAATAGGCAATTAACACATCAGTTAATCTGAAAATCGGCAAAAACCCTTATCGGTGCATCACTAGTATGCACTGTACTAAGACTTACCGTCACTGAATAGATAGTATTATGTTCTTCTGTATCAAATTCATTGCAACGAACAAGAAGGTATACTACATTAACATGGTAGAATATGCCCACACAAGACACAAAAAGCACCCATCCAGCTGCTCCCCTGGAACCACCTGCGTCAAATTTTCCGCTATACTCATAATCATCCTCAAACACTGGTGTAGGCTGCTCATCTTTAATCACCAATCTGCCACCATGATCATCAATGTAATCATCAACTTTGTTAATATATGCTAATGCTATTGCAGCACAGATCAGCACTGCCACACAAGTTACCTATATAACACACATAGCTTTATAGCTACGTAGCTACATAGCTATGTACCAATATAACTATAAATAAGATGGCACACAAGTAGCTATTAGGTATACACAGTCTATATTGTTACATAGTTGCTATATACGTATGTATAGCATGGACAAGAGGAATTTGCCAGATATACGTACCTACGTATATGCCCAAGCCCAAAGACCACAGGCGCAAGGGCGTGGGAATTTATATCAGGCTAATCTCAAGTGCCTATGTTATAACTAATATATACTACGTAAGTAACAAATAAACTGAAACCCACAATCACAACTGGACTAGATATAGCCATGCCAGAAGTAGACTAGTTTTATACGTAACTAGCATTACATGAAAAAAGTTGACAGCTACTTCAAATTCCCGAACACTTCCTGGATCATGAGTCTCTAGTGTATAAGAGGATGGGTGAGTGGGGAGGAAGAGAGGTGATTGATGGTTCACAGCTGTCAATAGACACAGGTAGCTGGGCTGTTTGTTCAGTAGTTGACAGAAACAGCCACAGCCATGTAGTGTTAATTGCCGAAGCCATGCAATTTACAAACCTATGTAAATCTTGTGGGTTAAAAATATTTGCAATAATAGCTCATGACACTGATCTTGTATGAAGGTTGACGAACTAACTTAGTTTTTTAGCTTCCTCATTGTCAGCTGGTCTAGTAGAAGTGTCACTTTTTGTGAGTTAGTTATAACATCCAACAATTGAGACTATGGCTTGCTAGAATCCATTTCATATAAAAATCTTTACCACTCAGTAGTGTTGCTCAAGTATGTCATTGTAAAACAGCTTATTATGCATACCATAGTCTTATACCACACCTGTTAAACTGAGAAACTAGTTGTATGGTTAAGCCCAGCAAGTATAGCTAGCTACCAATTAAATAGTGATGGGCGATGAATGGAACAATACCTGGTCCAACAAAATTTAAACATACTGACACCGATACCTTTAGATACACAGATTTTATGAGAACTTGTGAAGCACAAATATCCTTTAAAGTAAGCTAATGGATTCCTAAACACAATACTAGTTAAAACTGATATATTTGTAAACAAAAGCATATCATAAAAGCGACTATAGCCTTATAAATGCGCATGATATAATTATGTCATTCCTTTCCTTGTATAATAAGTACTGACCATGTTTAAAATGCTGTGCTTTTTTATAAACTTGGGTGAAATAAGCGCTTTAACACTTTTTTGAAGTTGGAGAATCATTTGGATCCACTGCGGTTTCAGAAGTCCGCCTAATTTGTATTTGCAAAAAAATTGTAGCAACCCATTTTGCTTTTACAATAGTTAAGGATTTTTAATTTCACAATGACCAAATCTTGACATCAATCAGAGCAGATTTTGTGACATGACAACCACTGGTAAACTTAGAAGAGGGATGTACGACTGAAGCTAGTGGCGAAGCAACTGAAAACAAGTATCTAGATTTACTTGTTTTACCTGAAGGCCACGATGAGAAACGGGACATATATTGTATCGCATTAGATAATCCTACATACCTGCAGGTAAATACTGTACATATGTACATACAGTACCGCTCAATTTAAACTTGAAACTCACGTGTATTTTCCATAGTTCTTTGAGTATTTTCTGTAAACTCGCAAATAATCCTGCACACGCACTAAAGTTTTCTGTGTCAATCTCGCATGTATCCCTTTCGAGCTCGAGGTATGGCTCGAGTATCAGAAACTCATGTGTTTGAGTATTTTATTTATTAAATTTACCAGTTTGGTGCTGGAGACGTACACAGAAGGGAAAGCTTGTACGAGGTGTTTACCTGAAGCCAAGGAGCCTAAGAACAAACAGAGTATTATCACTAGCCAGATGGTCAACTCATGACACACGTTCAGTACACGTGCATGATAGAAAATATCCATTCTTACCTTCATTCCAGTTGATAGTAGTGGCCATAACAATGTTAAGAGCACGTTTAACTTTGTTAATGCACCACACACGTGTGCCTGAGCCAAAATATTATAAATGCATGCGATGGCGGCAATGGTGTACCAGGGTAGTACATGCTGATGTGATGAACAATTCAAAAGGGTGCATCTGATAGAGATTTGTAAGGTAAAGCAAAGCCGTGAATAGTTGTGTTGTAAGTACGTAGCTATGCGTGTAAGTAACTGTGGATTTTTAACGGGCGCTTATAGCTGCTGCAAGCGATAATGCCCTGTACTTGGGTACTCGCACATCCACAACAGTTTACACTCGTATAGAGGTACGTAATATAATCACTCTTATCGTGTATTGAGTTACACGAGGTGCATGTCGAGCTCTTCACAAATGCTGTGACGTCGTAAATTTATCTAGGACTCGCTGGCTCGTGAAGAATCTAGCATAGATAGTATATTCTCTGTACCGGTACGGAGAATTATTATTATTATTATTATTATTATTACTAGCAGCGATGACATACAACCAAGTACAGTCATTACGAATCAATCACCAGCGAATTAGTTTTAGTCGCTGATATTAAAACCACAGGTCACAGTATAGCTATAGTTTCTGAGATCATATAGGCATAACAGTGCAGTAGGTTATAGATTATTTACACTCATGGTGTGTATTCTCGTCTATATAATAGAGCTAGTAATATTATATATATAGTAATTCACATCAGATACACATGAATCACTACTGATAAAATTCAGAGAATACATGCATAGTTTACAACTGAATCAGACTATAGGGCTAGTTGGTAATAAAGTATATAGCTGCTATATAATATTGTATTTATTTAGCCAATACAAACTAACTTACCACAAAGGTCGTTTGGCATGGCTTCTCAGCCACTGCTAATTTGCCTGCTGAAGCCATTAACCAACGCGGAAGCGCTTCACACAAATGAACCACACTAGCACACAATACTATATATACACTACAACCAAAACATTAAACTTACCTTTGTGCAGGTTCACTCACGTCACGCCGATATTATATGGAGTTATCCGAAACTCCACATGGTCACTTGGAATAGGCGTTTATTAGAATTTTAGCGATTTTACAAATAGAGGGAGTTGAGGAAAACCCTATATATTAAATGAACGCCATTGAATAAGGACCCGATTAAAGGTTAGTATATGCATCTAGAGTGCGTAGTTTCGCTGTTTTTTATAAATTACCTAATACTTAATTACCTAAGACTTAATTACCTAATACTTAATTACCTAAGACTTATATACGCCCATTTTTGACGTCACTTTTAACCGCAATTTTTATTATTCTTAGTACTTGGTTGATAATTACTAGCAACGATGACATACAACCAAGTACAGTCATTACGAATCAATCACCAGCAGATTAGTTTTAGTCGCTGATATTAAAACCATAGGTCACAGTATAGCTATACTTTCTGAGATCATATAGGCATAATGTGGCAGGTTATAGATTATTTACACTCATGGTGTGTATTCTTGTCTATATAATAGAGCTAGTAATATTATATATATAGTAATTCACATCACATGAATCACTACTGATAAAACTCAGAGAATACATGCATAGCTTACAACTGAATCAGACTATAGGGTTAGTTTGGTAATAAAGTATATAGCTGCTATATAATATTGTATTTATTTAGCCAATACAAACTAACTTAATTACCACAATTGGCATGGCTTCTCAGCCACTGCTAATTTGCCTGCTGAAGCCATTAACCAACGCGGAAGCCAAAACATTAAACTTACCTTTGTGCAGGTTCACTCACGTCACGCCGATATTATCCGAAACTCCACATGGTCACTTGGAATAGGTGTTTATTAGAATTTTAGCGATTTTACAAAGAGAGGGAGTTGAACAAAACCCTGTATATTAAATGAACGCCATTGAATAAGGACCTGATTAAAGGTTAGTATATGCATCTAGAGTGCATAGTTTCGCTGTTTTTTATAAATTACCTAAGACTTACTTGTATATACACCCATTTTTGACATCACTTTTAACCACAATTTTTATTATTCTTAGTACTTGGTTGATAATTAATATTATTAATTTTTCCTAAGATTGGTGACACAAAAGGCTAAAAGCTTGTACAAGGTGCTCCGCAACATATAAGTATATACACACATACAATTACAATAAACAGCTATATATACATACACGCATACATTACAATATAATATACATACACACATATAAGTACACACGAACAATAAGATACAATCACAAAACAAAATTACAACCGCAAAAAATGCCTAAATACAAAAAAGATAATGCTTAAGTTTATATTTAAAAATAGGCGCAACTGGTTGTGACAAAATTTCAAATGGTATTGAGTTCCATAACAGCGACGAGGCAATAAAAAAAGAATGTCTAAACACATTGATGGTGGAGGACAGCAAGTTCAAAGTTAAGGAATGTGACCTCGTAGCCAATGTATTGGTCCAGGAATGGAAAATAACTTGAAAAATCAATGGCATTTGTTTTATGTAAAATACAATAGAGTGTCCAGATGGAAAAATAGTTACGGCGTACTTTGAGAGAAGGCCACCCCAATTCTCCAACACAAATTGCAGAAGATTTAGACCGCCGAAGAGCAGATGGATCCCAGAAACTTCTTATCCAACGTGCAGCTCTATTTTGGACTGACTCCAACAAATCATTATCATGAGCAGTGTAAGGTGCCCACTCTGCACAAGCATATTCAAGGTAGGGTCGAACAAGTGACTTATAAGCACTAATATTAGCTTCCTGTGTACAGCCATACATAGCACGACGCAAACGATTTAAACACTTGGTGGCCTTACTGACTACATATCGACAATGGTCATTCCATTTAAGCTTGGAGTTTATAACAACACCAAGATACTTAACTTTCTGAGACCACAAAATTGGACAAGTTCCAATACAGTAATCAAAGTTAATAGGGGAACGCTTATTATTGATGTTGATAGCCTCACACTTTTTAGGGTTCAGTTTAAGCTGCCACTTAAGGGACCATTGCTATACACATGACAAATCATCTTGTAGCTTAGAGGAATCATCATAACAGGACACCTGGGAATAAAGGGAGATGTCGTCAGCAAAAATTTTGATAGAAGAATGTTTAACATCATCAATATATAAAATAAATAACAACGATCCGAGAATGGAGCCTTGAGGGACTCCAGAGGCAACAGGAAGCCACTCAGAATACTGACCATTAACAACAACTCTCTGAGATCATGTGGCAAGAAAACAATCAATCCAATTAAGTAGTTGGCCAGATATACCCAGGGTCCATAATTTCAGCAACAGCCGACAGTGAGGCACACTGTCAAAGGCTTTAGCAAAATCCAGGCACATACAATGGCAGCTACGGTACAGCTCTAAGGTAACGTCGCACTCGCTCGCAAATTTTTGTCGAGTAAACAGCATTACTCGATTGAGTTTCGTGTACTGAAGCCCTCGCAGCATGTGAAGTGACGAGTACTCGAAGTAAACTCGAGTGCATGATTTAGCATAAAGCTACGTAAGTACTGCATGTACGTGACAGGCCTTATAGTGACAAAGCGCAAGTAGACGACGAGTACTCAAGTGTGAAGAGTAACTTCACGAGTCAACTTTAGTTTCCTTTAGATATCAAGACTCACGATAGTGAGTCGCGAGGCCAAGAAGAAGCAGCATACGCGACCACTGAGTGAGTTATTTACACGTAGCACCGCACTGAAATTCGCAAACGCTCTAGCTAAGCCGTCATGAAAGCTATCGCTTAGTTATCACGGACCCACAACATTCTTACTATATAGAATCAATAAACCGAGAATGGAGGAATTCGGCGCCACCATTACTAAGTACCAGCCATTGCGAGTTTTATGGCGCCGTTCGTGCGCCCACGTCCGACGAACCATCCCTTCCCGCCCAATTCGCCCATTACTCGAGAATTAGTACCTTCATTGTTTGAAGAATCAATAACCTGAAGTTCGTTGAAATCCGTTCAGCCAGTCTTATGATACGGCCTTATAAAATCCTTCCTTCCACAAAATTTTTTTGATGCGGCAGTCGTTTTTTTTTCTTCTACTTTCTTTCTTTGTTTCTTTCTTTCATTTTCATCGCACACTTTTTTCGTGGGCTTGCGGGAGCTTGAGTGAACCGCGGAAGTTTTTTTCAAACTCTCTTTTTGTACATTCACTTGTTTGTCTAATAACTCACTCATTTCTTCATGGATTTCAGCCAAATTTGTATCAGCACTACTCCCATGTATGCTCTATGTGTCATACTACTTTCAGCCTGAAGTAAACACTTGAATGTATTTGAGAAAGGCTATTACACTGCAGGTTGATAGTTGCCATAACTTGTACCCCCTTGAAATGATTTGCATAAACTTTCAGATACACAATCTATATTGATGTATCACTCTGTAGTGAAAGTTAAAAAAAAATTGTAGGCTTGAGTTTTTCAAAATTCAGCTTCAAAGTTTAATTTACAATATTGTATGCTAAGCAAGGACGTACAAGTTATGCCCATGCAGCAGGGGCATATATAGCCAGCCATTTCTTGATGGTCGGGTAACGGTTCAAGCATGCAACTAAGTATATTGTTATATATTAATGCATACATATGCCCACTTTCATGTGAGCATTTACTTCTTTTGAAAAGTGTATGCACACTATCCTAGCTATGATGTAATGTATAACAAATGCTGCTGCATGAAGCTATAGGTACTCGATCAAAAGATCCAGGAAACTATCCAGCGATGATCATGACTATACGAGCTCACATGCCTCTGGATTACTTGAATGGGCATCTACTAAATATATATCAGTAATATAATGTCTGAAATAATACTAGATTTTTGCAACCACACAAGATCGCATGTATACACAAGGCCAACAGTAAGGAGGCACCCTGTTTTTCACACAAGTGCTTAATTTTATAACCTGAGTGTTGGGACACACGTTTATACATGCATTACTTGACCTTGATATCCAGCTGTCTCAAAGCTCCAGTCCGCATGCATGTTGAAGGCTGGAGGCTTCATCAGTAATTCTTCTATATGACCCTTGTAAATGACCTTACTTTTGTCACACGACTTGTCACCAGTGTAACAACACTGCTAATACCACTCCTCTCAGTGCATTTTAACAGAAGTAGCTAACGTTGTTTTTACAATAGCTACATTATATATTTTAAATAAATAAATCTTGATGGTGGGGCAAAGATCAGTGATGGTCGGGCAAATGCCCCACCATGCCCACCCCTAGCTACGCCTCTGCCATGCAGTACTTCTCTACTGCTTGCTAGTAATAACATCTGTTTCCAAAAAAGTAGTGATATGCTAAACAAAAACACCTTGGGTGTAAAAAAAGTGCGAGGCCAATCAGAAGCAGCATTGCAAACAGGCGTGACCAAAAACTTTGATATCAGTTGAGGCCAAGAAGTTACTTATCAAAATCTTTTTCACTACTTGAATGACATACAATAGTTTATAGCATATTTTCACAACTATGATTGGCTTTGTCACTTGGCCACCTTTAGTAATAATGGTGGCCAAGTGACAAAGCCAATCATGGTTGTGAAAATATGCTATAAACTATTGTATGTCATTCAAGTAGTGAAAAAGATTTTGATAAGTAACTTCTTGGCCTCAACTGATATCAAAGTTTTTGGTCGCGCCTGTTTGCAATGCTGCTTCTGATTGGCCTCGCACTTTTTTTACACCCAAGGTGTTTTTGTTTAGCTACTATGTAACGTGCGGTAAAAGCCTAACACGCATAAAATATTAATCTATCGAGCTCTATTGCTGCATAGATAATAATTTTATATTGCTCGAAAATATTAAGATACACCTACGTGCATTGTTCTTTTGTTGTGTTGCCTTCTTTGCCACTCACAAATAATAAAATGATGAAACTAATCCTATTTTAATCACTAACAAATTGAAGAACGAGCGAAATTGATGCACTGAGACCAGTACAGCGACTACATTATAAAACGTGCCACTGTTTATGTGCATGCCCAAGTATTATTCTATTTAAAGCATAGTGTACGGTTCTAATAATAAATCTTGAGCAAACATCCCTAGTAATTCGAGCTTCGTGTGAATGCGAGTATCTTCAACCCTCGAGTGTTTTATCCCTCGACAGTGATCGAGTTCAGCGTATCGAGCATTCGAGTGGTGAGTGTGTAAGTTGCGAGCGAGTGCGACATTACCTTAGAGCTGTACCGTATCACGGCATTCCAAAGCTTTGGCCCAATCATGCACAGCCTCAAGCAGGAGGTGAGTGATGTTTACGGAAGCCAAATTGATGAACACCGATCAGATTATAAGACTCTAAAACTGAAGTCAACTTGGAATGAATCATGCGTTTCATAGTCTTAACAACAATTGTTGTAAGGCTAATAGGCCGATAATTACTGGGAACATGTCTGTCATTGCGCTTGTAAACTGGAACGACATTAGCACTAACCCAATCCCTAGGAAGTGTACCTGTACTCATAGATTCATTAAATAAATAAGAAAGTGGAGAGGAGATTTCCTCTGCACAGCATCTGAGCAAAAAAGCTGGAATAAGATCCGGGCCACAGGCCTTGGACACATCAAGGGAGTCTAAGTAACTACACACAATAGATGGTGAAAAATCCACAGTTGATATCACAGTGGATTGATACTTTAAAGACTGGTTCAGAGAATCCATCTATGAATCTAGTAAGCTTCATGTAGTGCGTGTAAAATATCACACGCGGATTTTTAAATTGAGCAGTACCGTACATACATACATACATACATACATACATACATACATACATACATACATACATACATACATACGTACGTACGTACATACCTACGTACACCCAAGAGTTCATAATAAAAGAAGGGAGGGAGAGTATCCAACTCTCACAATAGTATGTACAAATGCACTGCGTAAAATTTGTGCCGGAAACCTGTTCGACAATATGGCCGACTTGAAACTGTAACCATGCCGGGGGAAATGGAAAAGAATATGTTGTATTTACTTTTGAAGTTCGTTGTTTGCAGCATGTCAATTTTACTAACTGTAGCTAGATGACTCACCGATAAATATGTTAAGTGTAGTATAACTTCTACTACTTTCAAGCTAGTTCTTCTACCACATCGATCTTCCCATTCATGCCGTGATATATCCGCCCTGTCTCCGTTGAAATGTTACAGACTAAATTAAATGAAGGTAACGACGTCACGCAGAATTTACCCGAACACAATGCAAGTCCCAATGCGAGGGGTACGACAGGATTCCGAATCTCGTCGATGGTTGCCAAGATTCTGGAATCTTTGTATTTATCCGTATATTGTTAATCACGTGATATGGATAGCCTTATTTGGTATACAGGAATCTTTAGAATCAAGTCAGGAATCTTGGAATCAAGCCAGGAATCTAGAACTCCTGCCAAGATTCCGAATCACGTCGAAGAAAATTCATAGTGTCGGGCCCCTCGTCCCAATGTTCATTGTATTTGACTTAGCATGTGACGACTCACGTGACGGCACCGTAACGAGGCATATCTGCGTACGTTTATATACGTAATTCAAGAATCAAGAGATGTTCGTGTGCCCATAGATTCGATTCTCTGCCTGCTTGATAAAATTTGTGAGGTATATATTAATACATTCTTCGTACAGTTTTAAATAAGCATGTGATAAGAAATTAATTTCGTAAAAAAACTCTGAGAAAATTCGGCGCCGCCTACGTATACATTGGAGTTGGTGTGGATTGTATTTTTTTGTTTGTGTATTGTTCCCGCAATACTCGATCGTCACGGGGCAATGTTGTCACCCACAGCTCCAGTGCCTTCTTGAAACACTTTGCAACAATAGCTAGTCCTTCACACGGCCTCATAGATATTCTTGAAATATCCACTTCATGGATAGCTAGCTAGTCAGTCAATCACGTGATGCTATATTTGTAGCATGCATTTGAGCAAGCTTAATTAACTTCAGTGATAAAGTAAATTTAAAAATATAATATATATAGCTATACGCATATGTACAAAATGATACAAAATTAGTGTATGCTTAACTACGCGTTAAGCACTGTCTGCTTCAGGCTGGTAAAGTGATGCATCCATTGGTGTGTCCATTGGCGCATATGACATTGTTAGTGCCGAATCATACGACGGTGGGTGCAGTGAATCATATGGAGGTGGTCCATCTGGCGACGGACATGCCGATTCTTGTGGTGAATTTGATTTGTATAATTTTGCTAAATGACCGCCGATCATGATGAGGAATAGAATGCCAAATAGAAACACTGATAAAAAGGACATAGCCTACAAAGAATACAAATATACATAACTAAATTTTAAAGTACGGAACATCCTAAATGCAGTACATATATAGCTACGTACACATGTAACTATGCCTTAGATCACATTATCGTGAATTTGAAGTTACAGGGGTGCCGGAATAGGGTAGGCAGGGTATAGGCAATTGCCAATTTGATTTGTGGCATAAACGGAAGCTAAAAGCATTAAGTACGTAGCTACATACGTACGTAGTAATGACAGCAGAAAAACTAATACCAAAAAGATTGGTATACTCTAATAGAACAGTCACCTATGTGTAAAAATGAATAAAATTAATTGTAAACAAAGATTTTAACAGTAGTTTATTCCTAAGCATATAGCATCATTATAGGTATAATACCACATTTCCTAACTTACTGCAGAAGCAGCCTCAGAGTCTGTGACTCCTTGAAGGTTCTGACAAAATGGACTTCTGTGAAGACTAGTATGGAGACAGTTATCATTCCAAAGCTTTCCGTTTTGAGCAGCAAAAATTGAATTGGCTATTCCTCCAGAGAGTAAAGATAATATGAAGAAAACACAAAGGACAGCACTCTATAAGAGAAATATGTACATATGTAGCTATGTACATACATAAATCTGTACATAGCTACGTACATATGTACGTACATACGTACATGCATGCACATACATACATACATACATACATACATACATACATACATACATACATACATACATACATACATACATACATACATACATACATACATACATACATACATACATACATACATACATACATACATACATACATACATACATACATACATACATACATACATACATACATACATACATACATACATACATACATATACATACATACGTATACTGCAATGTTAATACGTACATAAATGTAGCTATGTACGTACTGATTCAGAACATATAAAAATGGGGTTTTAACATAGCTAGCTACATTCACTTTGTAATAAAGTTGGTGTATATGTGTAATTACTAAGCTAACATGCTGAAATCTGCATGCTCCTGTAAGTGTACATAATGGTAAGTGATGCTCTCAAACCATAGGTTCATTTGTATCTGAAGTTTTGGATGAATTATGTGCCCATGCTAAACAAACAGTTTATTGTACTTCTTTTCGGAGACATACTATAGTATCCTTACACCATATAGTTCTTGCTATTGTACGTACCGCGTAGTGCAATTATGCAGTGGGGGATAATATTGGCAAATTTGGTGAATTTGCCAATATTTTACCTACCAATACTTTCTTACCAACTTAGTATCTTTACTCAAAATCACCAAATATTTCCCCATCCATTAATCCTTGGAGATAAGCCTATTCGCCAATATTTTCCTCCGCTGCATAATTGCGCTATACGGTATATGCAATTACGTAGTTAGCACTTACTGTATATACATATAGGTTAAAGTACTTTTCTACGACAGAATTGATGTAGAGGATGCGAATGATTATTGCAATGACATGGTAGAGTATTGCTACAGAACCTACGAACATCAAACATCCGGTCGCCCCTCTATAACTAGCTGCATCCTCATATTCAATACCATATTCATTAGCGGTATTTTCAACCTCTTTAATAGCTGGTAACGTTATTGCCGCAGCCATCAACACTCCTATGCAAAAAAGCTGTAGGTTGAATAGAATAACAAACATCATGGCAAATTAACTATGTAGCTAGCTAGCTATGTACGTAGCTAATATGTACACATATGTGTATATACACTGTATATACAGAGCTTGAAATAACGTCCAATATATGTATCTGGACAGCATTCACAAGTTTTGCCTGGACATGTTTACAGTAGAACTTTCATAAAAGTGTTAAAAATGGAGAGTCAATACATGCTTTGTAATTTCTTTGATTATAGCAGTGCAAAGACATTGCTACGGGGATATTTTCTTGTAGGCTATTAACACATGTAGAGCTGGGTATGCTGAATTGAATTATACATTGTCAAATAACATATCACAAAGCTTTAGCTACGTATGTAGCTACACCAGGATTACGACTTGGTTGGGTCATTCAGATGATTCAGATCAAAAGAGAAACGGAAAGGAAAATGGTTACATGGGTTACTGGCAACCGCCTGATTTAAAAAATGGGTTTATATCACAAGAACCTAAAATGAGAAATCAAAATTGTGACTAAGATTATAATAATACATTTAAGTACAAGCAATAATACATTTTAAGTTTCAAATCCACTATCAACAAAATGGGAATTTTTGTGGACATCTATACGTATATACGTACATACATACAAATGGGATCTTAGAATAACGCCGCACCTACTGCATGATTATTTGCCGATCGTTAATGCACCTAGCAATAGTAGATTTGACGCAGGTTCAAAAATCAAAGACACACACAGCTAGGTCCTTCATGCCCCCCTAAATTTTGGATACTTTGGTTTTGCCCTTCCTTTGACATAATTATTTTTTAAATGCAACCCTGAGTCATATACAGACATACTTAATGGGAATATTGATGCTTACATAATAACTACTTCCTTACTTTAAAGTCACATGATTGCATAGCATATCTATACAAAGGATTTTGCCATTATCACATGTTTACATTTTAGAATTATCATTGCATAGACACTTATGAATTCTTTTATTCATTACTTTGATTTCATTGTGAATCCATTATATGGCTTGCATGTATGTATGAGCATCTGTGTCAGGTTTCTACATAACTCAGACAACCTTGTTAAGGATTCTAAGCTGTATTATGTAATTGGTATTTCCTTTAAATTTGTTGGCTGTAATCATGTTTCTAAAATGAAGCCATATACATAATTATATTTACAAAAACTTTGTCATCTAGCTATATTATTCTAAACTTTCTAATTCAGTTATCATCACACACTACGTGCCACAGCTATAGCGCAAAATTTTGACGGTGGAAAATTTCTGATGAATTGAGGGTTAGGAAAAATTGACGAGTAACATTTTGACGAATCGTATCAGGCTTACATGCTGTGAAGGAAACTTTGCATGGTGAAATTTTTGATGAACTGCAAATTTGTCAAATCCGTCAATACGTATGTTTCCCCTGTCTGTACAGTACGTACATAGCCATGTAACTAGTGTTGGCTATTCATTAAAGCATTTAGCTAACTACTAAAAACACTAAAAGCATTAATTGTTAATATATGTACTACTAATTTATAGTGTTGTACCGATTGCCAGATTTTAGGAGTATACCGATATCCGATTATTTTACATTCCAGACAGCCGATATTTCAATCCAATACCGATTATTACAAACATACAATAAAACTTACAAAAGTGTAAGATTCTGTCAAAATCAGCAAATCTACTGGTTCAGTTGGTTCTTGAATTATTTGATTTTAATAAAGCGATATTGCAACCTTAAAATCTACCGATACCGATTGTCACAAAATTCCCCAATAATCTGCTGTTTCCGATTGTGATCCGATTAATCGGTACAACACTACTAATTTACATTGCTACAGGGATATTTTCCTGTATTCTGAACACTCTCTATAATTGATAGTATATATACGTAGCTACGTAGGCTATTAACACATGTAGAGCTGGGTATGCTGAATTGAATTATACATTGTCAAATAACATATCACAAAGCTTTAGCTACGTATGTAGGATTACGACTTGGTTGGGTCATTCAGATGATTCAGATCAAAAGTGAAACGGAAAGGAAAATGGTTACATGGGTTACTGGCAACCGCCTGATTTAAAAAATGGGTTCATCACAAGAAACTAAAATGAGAAATCAAAATTGTGACTAAGATTATAATAATACATTTAAGTACAAGCAATAATACATTTAAATTTCAAATCCACTATCGACAAAACGGGAATTTTTGTGGATACATACATACAAATGAGATCTTAGAATAACGCCGCACCTGCTGCATGATTATTTGTCGATCGTTAATGCACCTAGCAATAGTAGATTTGACACAGGTTCAAAACTCAAAGACACACACAGCTAGGTCCTTCATGCCCCCCTAATTTTTGGATATTTTGGTTTTTCCCTCCCTTTGACATAATTATTTTTAAAATGCAACCCTGAGTCATATACGGATGTACTTATTAGGAATATTGATGCTTACATAATAACTACTTCCTTACTTTAAAGTCACATGATTGCATAGCATATCTATACAAAGGATTTTTCCATTATCACATGTTTACATATAAAGTACATTTAGGATTCAAATTTATCATATATAGACACTTATGAATTCTTTTACTCATTACTTCGATTTCATTGTGAATCCATTATATGGCTTGCATGTATGTATGAGCATCTGTGTCAGGTTTCTACATAACTCAGACAATCTTTGTTAAGGATTCCAAGCTGTATTAATGGGTATTTCCTTTATATTTGTAGGCTTTAATCATGTTTCTAAAATGAAGTCATGCATGCAACCATGTACGTACATTTAGGAACACATGCTGCCTTGGAAATACGTATAGCTACATCGAAATCCATGTGATCAAAATTTCAAAACATCAACTAAAATCTTACATAAATAATCTTTCCCAAAATCTGAAATCCCATACAAGAACTTTGGACTCCCCCAATTTGTGTACTTAATTAACACTGCCACATGAACAGGACTCAGAATCCCTAGATAATATTATTAATGGCTACGTATGTGGAGTTCATAGGATTCTGAAAATACATGCGTGCATGCATGTGTATAGCAATATAGCGGAAATAATATATTGCATGTGTGATTTGGAAATCTGGCCACATGTAAGTGTCAAGTTTTTATGAGGACATACGTACGTACAGGTTAAATACTTTATAGTAGCTATAGCTAGCTATAGGCATACGTACACTTAGTCTGAATCATACAAAAATTGGTGGAGATTTCACGTTGTGATATGTGATACAGATTTTTATCACAATTAGCGGCTGGCAAAATCATGATATAAGGCGGGTCATCTACACATGCGACTCACCGTACAGATTACACGTGTTACAATTTCCATCTTCCCCATGTTAGTATGGTTCTGTGTTTGTCCCATTGTTTGTACAACTGATGCTTGCATCTCACTGGATCACAGTCAACGTCTCATTGGGAACGAACTCGATCCGAAAGAACGCTTTCTCAATGCCCTTTCAGTCTCACTACTGTGGCTGACAGATGTCCTCAGTGATATATCGTCGTCCTATTATCCTTAGTTCAAAATTCAGGATATCGATCAACTCAAATCAAATCAAACCAGTGATCGATACAATCCAATCACGTGCGTTTTGTATTCTATTGGATTCGAATGTAACAAATTGGAATGTAACTGTACCGCGCAGTGGTGTATTGTATTAATATCCATACTTATGAGAATCCGGATCGTACAGATCAAGGCCAAGCCGGACTAGTCTCATGAACCAGCCGCTTTTTTCTTATATATCCGTCCGAATATATAAGAAAAAAATGGGCTGGTTCACGAGACTAAAGCCGGACACCGTGGTACGTGCAAATTTTGTATAATATTATATATAATAAAATACTGCTTTTCAGCAGTGCCCCAATACATTATTTCTTCTATTATCTACTATATCTTCTTTCTACTATATAAAGCTCAAAAGCCGTCTGTCTGTCTGTCTGTCCGTCCGACCGTCCCGCCGATAACTCAGTCGTGCCAGCATGGATTGATGCAGGACTTGCACGACGCGATGGCTATGTCTTCAGGTATCTCATAGTTCATTTCTAAAAGTTTCTAAGAGCTATAGTTCGTCCACACTAACGCGCGATAGACATCCATGTCGAATAGCCATGCGTGAATCATTAGTTTTTTCTATGGTTTTTGCACTGATGGTAACGCAACGGACTTTCAAACTGTAGATCGGTGGTCGGGGATTTAGTCACTGAAAAGTTTTTTTTACTTTTAAACTTTTTATTTTGCATGGGTTTTTGCGTAGATGGTAACGCAATGGACTGTGACACATCAGATCGGTGGTCGGGGATTGAGTTACTCCGAGTTCTTTTTTTAACACTAACTTTTTTTCAACAAAATTTTCAAGCATTAATTCCTTATAAGGGTAAACGTTTTGACTCGATAAGTGGGCGTGTCCTTCAAAAACGAATATGCCATCACCCATTACCCAGCCTCTGTTTCAGCTGGAAGTAGCCGGCAAATCACTTACTTTGAAGTGTCTAAAACCTCAGTAGCAGCAGCAGGCACTATACAAGGGTAAACGTTTTGACTCGATAAGTGGGCGTGTCCGTCGAAAACGAATATGTATTACTTGATTGGCTAATCAATAGATGAAGTTGTTATGCAAGCTGGTACAGCCTACTACAGGCTGTTAATTAAACAAAGAAACCTCAGTGTAAAGAGACAATCAATTTTACAAGGTGTTATAAGTAAACATTGCTATAGCTATGTAATAACCAAACAGGCATAGCCAACAGGCACAAGAGAGCTACAGACATAGGAGACTGGGAGACTAGGTAGCATGCATAGGAGACTAGGTAGGCAATAGGAAACTAGCATGCAGGTAGGAAACTAGGTGTATAGGCATATAGGACACTCAGCAGTTAGGCATGCATGCATAGACAAGCTAAGTGGACTATATAGAGAATCCCATCATATGATCTATTGCTACCCATGCATAGCATGGATTTAGCTATGTGGTAATCAGATGGACATAGACTAGGTAGGTACCTGTACACAGACAAGCTGTTAATTGTCAAAGGCAAAGTAGGTGTAGGCAGGGCCGTCGAAGCAATTCAATTGTGGTGCGGCCCAAAAAAGGAAAGCACCAAAGTATTAGAATTTTATCATTATACTCAGTGGCATAGTCACTTGATGCCCGGGTACACAATTTTTTATAATACACTATATAGCTATAGCTATCTATACCATGCTGGTTCATACGTGCATTTATTAATAGTTGTTGTTATCAGGTGCACGACACGACTAGCCATAGCTAATCTAGTTTAACAGCATGAGGTGTATAACTAATGCATAAACTATACAAACTGCTCGAGCCATTCTACGAAATATAGTGCATGAATTATTAACTATCGATTGTGGGAACGCATCCAGATGATCACGTGTGCCACACATACATCTAAGGTACGAGCAAGACTTCCTTCCTTCAGTGATATCAGCCACATAAAGGCAACAATTGGTGCTCCAGTCTTGTAGTTACTACTGCTGTAGAAATTCAAAAGCTACGCCTGTCGTCTTTTCTCAAAAAAATCTTTTACGGAGTTAGTCTCACATACATCCACAATTTCTTCATTTCCATACGTAGACAAGGACGGTTGATGCGCGGTTATCACTTAACTCTTCTAGCCACGTTGCATATCGTTGGCGGGTTCGGCCATTGGAATCACACAATGAGCTGTATAAACGGGAGTGAAGAAAACAAAGCTTAACTAATTCAGTCACTTACTTGTATTTCTGTAACTCTCCTTAAAAGTTGAACCGTGTATTTCTTCTATGGCCATTTCGCAAATTTCCAATACTGCCTCGCCTCCATTTTGAAAAATTTAAATGCATATCTCGTGAGCTATTTTAATTCTAATGAATTCAGTCGGAGTGTTATCGAGTGTTTCAGTCCTGTGCATAATTTATGTTTTAGCAGCAGGCTGAATGTTTTATGTTAAGTTATACTATTGTAGCTACTGTTTGATATTTATGACTCGAAAATTAAAAAAAAGGTCAGTGCGGAAATATTAGAATTGGGCTGAAAAACTGGTGAGGCCAGGGCCTCACCAGCCTCACCGCTTCCGACGGCCTTGGGTGTAGGTATAGGAGAGAGACTAGGCTATATAGGTAGGCATAAGAGACTGCATGTATAGGTATAGGTATAGGTATAGGCACAGACACTATATATATAGGTAGACTAGGTAGGCATAAGAAACTTAGTAGTTAAGCATACATGCACAGGTTAGCGGACTAGGGAGTGCATTTAGCTACACCTGCACCTGCACCTGCACGATAGGGCAGGTACATTTGCTAGTCTTCTTCTACTATATAAAGCTGAAAAGCCGTCTGTCTGTCTGTCTGTCCGTCCGTCCGACCGTCCCGACGATAACTCAGTCGTGCCAGCATGGATTGATGCAGGACTTACACGACGCGATGGCTATGTCTTCAGGTATCTCATAGTTCATTTCTAAAAGTTTCTAAGAGCTATAGTTTGTCCACACTAACGCGCGATAGACATCCATGTCGAATAGCCATGCGTGACTCATTGGCTTTTTCTATGGTTTTTGCGCTGATGGTAACGCAACGGACTTTCAAACTGTAGATCGGTGGTCGTGGATTTAGTCACTGCAAAGTTTTTTTTACTTTTTAAACTTTTTTATTTTGCATGGGTTTTTGCGTAGATGGTAACGCAATGGACTGTGACACATCAGATCAGTGGTAGGGGATTGAGTTACTCCGAGTTTTTTTTTAACTCTAACTTTTTTCAACAAAATTTTCAAGCATTAATTGTAAACGTTTTGACTCGATAAGTGGGCGTGTCCGTCAAAAACGAATATGCCATCACCCATTACCCAGCCTCGAAGTGTCTAAAGCCTCAGTAGCAGCAGCAGGCACTATACAAGGGTAAACGTTTTGACTCGATAAGTGGGCGTGTCCGTCGAAAACGAATATGTATTACTTGATTGGCTAATCAATAGATGAAGTTGTTATGCAAGCTGGTACAGCCTACTACAGGCTGTTAATTAAACAAAGAAACCTCAGTGTAAACAGACAATCAATTTTACAAGGTGTTATAAGTAAACATTGCTAGCTATGTAATAACCAAACAGGCATAGCCAACAGGCACAAGAGAGCTACAGACATAGGAGACTGGGAGACTAGGTAGCATGCATAGGAGACTAGGTAGGCATAGGAGACCATGCAGGTAGGCATAGGACACCATGCAGGTAGGAAACTAGGTGTATATAGGCATATAGAACACTCAGCAGTTAGGCGTGCATGCATAGACAAGCTAAGTGGACTATATAGAGAATCCCATCATATGATCTATTGCTACCCATGCATAGCATGGATTTAGCTATGTGGTAGCCAGATGGACATAGAGACTAGGTAGGTACCTGCATGTACACAAACAAGCTGTTAATTGTCAAAGGCAAAGTAGGTGTAGGTATAGGAGAGAGACTAGGCTATATAGGTAGGCATAAGAGACTGCATGTATAGCTATAGCTATAGGTATAGGTATAGGTATAGGCACAGACACTATAAGTAGACTAGGTAGGCATAAGAAACTTAGTAGTTATTAGCATACACGCACAGGTTAGCGGACTAGGGAGTGCATTTAGCTACACCTGCACGATAGGGCAGGTACATTTGCTAGTTCTACTATATAAAGCTCAAAAGCCGTCTGTCCGTCTGTCTGTCTGTCCGTCCGTCCGACCGTCACGACGATAACTCAGTCGTGCCAGCATGGATTGATGCAGGACTTGCACGACGCGATGGCTATGTCTTCAGGTATCTCATAGTTCATTTCTAAAAGTTTCTAAGAGCTATGGTTCGTCCACACTAACGCGCGATAGACATCCATGTCGAATAGCCATGCGTGAATCATTAGTTTTTTTCTATGGTTTTTGCACTGATGGTAACGCAACGGACTTTCAAACTGTAGATCGGTGGTCGGGGATTTAGTTACTGCAAAGTTTTTTTTACTTTTTAAACTTTTTAGGTAACGCAATGGATTGTGACACATCAGATCAGTGGTCGGGGATTGAGTTACTCTGAGTTTTTTTTTTAACTCTAACTTTTTTCAACAAAATTTTCAAGCATTAATTCCTTATAATTAGACTCGATAAGTGGGCGTGTCCGTCAAAAACGAATATACCATCACCCATTACCCAGCCTCCGTTTCAGCTGGAAGTAGCCGGCAAGTCACTTACTTTGAAGTGTCTAAAACCTCAGTAGCAGCAGCAGGCACTATACAAGGGTAAACGTTTTGACTCGATAAGTGGGCGTGTCCGTCGAAAACGAAATGTATTACTTAATTGGCTAATCAATAGATGATGTTGTTATGCAAGCTGGTACAGCCTACTACAGGCTGTTAATTAAACAAAGAAACCTCAGTGTAAACAGACAATCAATTTTACAAGGTGTTATAAGTAAACATTGCTAGCTATGTGGTAACCAAACAGGCATAGCCAAGCTACAGACATAGGAGACTGGGAGACTAGGTAGCATGCATAGGAGACTAGGTAGGCAATAGGAGACTAGCATGCAGGTAAGCATAGGAGACCATGCAGGTAGGAAACTAGGTATATAGGCATATAGGACACTCAGCAGTTAGGCATGCATGCATGCATAGACAAGCTAAGTGGACTATATAGAGAATCCCATCATATGACCTATTGCTACCCATGCATAGCATGGATTTAGCTATGTGGTAACCAGATGGACATAGAGACTAGGTAGGTACCAGTACACAGACAAGCTGTTAATTGTCAAAGGCAAAGTAGGTGTAGGTATAGGAGAGAGACTAGGCTATATAGGTAGGCATAAGAGACTGCATGTATAGCTATAGGTATAGGTATAGGTATAGGCACAGACACTATAGGTAGACTAGGTAGGCATAAGAAACTTAGTAGTTAAGCATACATGCACATGCAGGTTAGCGGACTAGGGAGTGCATTTAGCTACACCTGCACGATAGTCTACTATATAAAGCTGAAAAGCCATCTGTCTGTCTGTCTGTCTGTCCGTCTGACCGTCGCGACGATATCTCAGCAGTGTCCGCATGCATCGAAACGGGATTTGCTCGAAATGGAAGCTGTATCCTCTGGCATCAGCAAGTTTATTTCTAAAAGTTTCTAAGAGCTATGCCTTTTCGCAACGACAGCGCGATGGACACTCATGTTGACCAAAACAGCCATAAATCACTGAAATTATTGCGCTGTTGGTAACGCACTCGGCTGTGACACCTGAGTCCAGTGGTCGTGGATTGAGTGACTCCACATTTTTTAAACTTATATGTACTTTCTATGCGACGACGGTTGTGCTGCCAAAATGCCATTAGCCATTACCCAGCCTCCCTTTCAGCTGGAATTCAGTAGCTGGCAAGTGTCTAAAGCCTCAGTAGCAGCAGCAGGCACTATAAAGGGTATAAACGTTTTGACTCGATAAGTGGGTATGTCCATCGAAAACGAATAGCCATTAACCATTACCCAGCCTCCGTTTCAGCTGGAGGTGGCTGGCAAGTCACTTACTTTGACGTGTCTAAAGCCTCAGTAGCAGCAGCAGCAGGCACTAAACAAGGGTAAACGTTTTGACTCGATAAGTGGGTGTGTCTGTCGAAAACGAATTGATGCTCAACGTGCAAAAGGAACAACAGTAAGAACAGGAATGCAACAGGCAGACAAGTCCCTTTGCTATAGCGCTTTGGAGACTTAGTACTTTTATCATACTTATAGAATTGACAGACTTAACGCATCAGGGAGCCCTGTCATCTGCTGTATATAGCTGCCTTGCATAGCATGCATTTAGCTCCTGCACGACAGGGCAGGTACATTTGCTAGTCTTCTATTATATAAAGCTGAAAAGCCGTCTGTCCGTCCGACCGTCCCGACGATAACTCAGTCGTGCCAACACGGATTGATGCAGGACCTGCATGACGCGATGGCTATGTCTTCAGGTATCTCATAGTTCATTTCTAAAAGTTTCTAAGAGCTATAGTTCGTCCACACTAACGCGCGATAGACATCCATGTCGAATAGCCATGCGTGAATCATTGGTTTTTTCTATGGTTTTTGCACTGATGGTAACGCAACGGACTTTCAAACTGTAGATCGGTGGTCGGGGATTTAGTCACTGCAAAGTTTTTTTTTACTTTTTAAACTTTTTAGGTAACGCAATGGACTGTGACACATCAGATCAGTGGTCGGGGATTGAGTTACTTCGAGTTTTTTTTTTAACTCTAACTTTTTTTTCAACAAAATTTTCAAGCATTAATTCCTTATAAGGGTAAACGTTTGGACTCGATAAGTGGGCGTGTCCGAGCTATATAGGTAGGCATAAGAGACTGCATGTATAGCTAGCTATAGGTATAGGTATAGGTATAGGCACAGACACTATAGGTAGACTAGGTAGGCATAAGAAACTTAGTAGTTAAGCATACACAGGTTAGCAGACTAGGGAGTGCATTTAGCTACACCTGCATGATAGGGCAGGTACGTTTGCTAGTAATATATAAGCATAGAATATACTATCTATGATATAAGCTATAAGGCCGCAGGCAAACCTGATTAACCGCTATATGGGCGCGAGTCTTAGACTCTATATACCGCTTTCACACTCAGTATCAGGTAAAACATGTGTGCCTGTGTTAATATATACGTAATTGATAATTATATTATGCACCTGTCAATGTAAAGCCCCACCTCCCCCTCCCGGGAATAGGTGGGGATTTGTACAACTTGTTGTTCAAAGGACACACCCCAGGGGCAATTATTTTTTACAATGCCTCTCTCTAGACGCACCCAATACCTGGGGCAATGTGTAGAGTTGTACATATATTATGCTATTTGAATTCCAGTACAATTATAAAATCCCCACTAGTGGGGAGTATATTTCTGACAAAAGAAGCACAAATCTTGACCTATGTGCAGGAGGGGGGCTTGACATTGATAGGTGCATTACACTTTCATCACTCTAAAAAACTGCCCAAACTTGATGGTCTGGTCACTGCCTCTTTCACGAGTATTTGTTGTTATGATTGTGGGGCTCTATTTTGTTATTGTCATGACGTTCTTGCATGGTAGTGCTGGTGGTTGTGGGTGTACCATAACTTTTGTAAAGCTTGAAGACTTATAGCCAATGGGCAGAAAATGCTTCAAAATAAGTGTTATAAGGCCAGGCAAAGTTTATTTATAGTTTATCGTCAGAGCCCTTTCAAAAAAGCATGTGGGCAAGAGGTCGTTTTCACTATTCATTACCAAAAAATTCAGTTTTTCAAAGAAAATTATCGAAAGGCATTCAAAAATTTATGAGGGTTAGAAAATCAGTCAAAAATTGGAGTAAAATAGCCATAATGAAATTAGAGGCAGTAGTGTTTGGAGTGATGCGGACGGTGACGATAAACTGCAAATCAACTTTGCCTGGCCTAATATACACTACCTTGGGCAGGGCTGTGCTACTATATTTGCATAAAATTCAAGTGTGTCTTCATTAGCTACTCTACACAGAGGCAGTGGAAGCAAATAAAATTTGGGGTCTACTTTGATCTATTGACTGCTCTATTTGGGGATAATGACTGTTATAGTGATTGTGTAAATGGGGCTCTGCATTTTATTATTAGCCCCTCCCACTGCCACTGCATAATATAAGGATAGTAATTAGCACAGCTACGTACCAGCTGAATGTTCATATGCCAGTGTTACCTAATTCAGTTGACAATTGGTAATTTCATGTCAGTGAGGCAGATTGACTGCATTGAGGTAATAAAATTTCGGATCCTTCATTTGCCCTTTTTTAAAACTGAAAACAATTAGCTACATATAAGTTATATGTAGCATAGACAAGAGTGCTTTGCCTGATGTACGTATCATGTGCATGATGCCTGAGGACACATAGCACCTGCTTCCATGAATGTTTTAATAGAGATATACGTATGGACCAACTGACTGAAATAATAGAATAATTAGAATATCTAACTTTGCAGCCCTGTAACTCTAACCCGTAAGCAAACCAATATTATTATTCTGGTGTGCCTAACAAGTTGTTTAATTTAGCGGCCAAAGTTGTATTTCAAGCTAGGTACGTAAATTATCTTATGTGTCTCTTGTGTGTAGATGGTGGGTTTTCCAAAATGCAGTCACATATTATGTATTTCACAGTATGGAGATTTCTAGTCTTTCACTAAAGGTAATTTATACATGTGATGTTTTGATCATGAATAGTATAAAATAAAACACGGCTAAAAGATGTACATGTGTGACCCGGCATGAGAAAACCGGGCTTATGTACGTACACAAAATACACCTATTCATATAATAGTATGTATCTCCATTACTGTACAAGATTTACAAAATCTGTAAACTGCATTAGGTACCCTATGAAAAGCTGCATGAATGGTAAAAGGTTTGCTGGATTCTAATGTGTATACATGAAGTTCTTTAATTTTGAAATCCAAAAATGTGGCAAAATTTATGTGTACATAAGCCTTATTTTTTCATGCCGAGTCACATATATAGTAGTATAAATGTAACTGCAATGATAGTTGTATTATATACTTAGCTATGTAGTTGTGTCTGCTTGAGGCACATTGGGCGGTGCATCTTTTTGCACACGAGTCAATGCAACTGCTATTTCATATGGTGGCGGGCTCGTAGACGATAATTGTTCTGATGGGTTTGTTGATGGGTATGGTGGTGCAGTCGGCAAGACATTTGATGACACAGGATGCGGCGCACTGGGTGGCATGTATGACGACACAGAATGTGGAGATATGTGTACATGTGACGGTTCACTTCGTGGTGGAAATGACGACAGATCAGTTGACGATACAAACTGGTATGGTGATGCATTCGTTGACAGATGTGCAGTACTCCGAATAGGTTCTGGTTCTTCATCTTTTTTAAATTTACCAATCTTCCACAAGGCCAGTAATAGCACAATGAATATGATGATCAAAAAGAAAGACTCTGCCTACAGAAAAGTATCATAATATATGTATATACGTACATACAACTACACACATTTAATGAGTTATAAATTCCCTTGTGAATAATCCATTGCAAGACTTGCATCTTTATATGTTTGGTCTCTCTTGTGTCATACCCATAGCTCACCCACAGAGTGAGTTATGTGTCTTCAAAGTCATAAAATTGGATGTACAAATAGAACCTGTTTTTGCAGGCTCGGACACAATTATTAATAATTTACATACCGTATAGCGGGTTATTTTCGAAGGGAATTTATTTTCGGATATTTCGTTTAGCTGTTTCCCTTCGAAAATAAATTCCACCGAAATATATATGCAATAATAAAACCCTACAATTTAAATCTGGTGTACAAAAATATATTCTTTGAAACATAAATTTGGTATACTTGTTCGAAAATTTCTTCATCGAAATTAACCCGCTATACGGTATTAGTTTTCTAGGATTAGGGACTGGCCAATTATGCCAGCATAATTTTGAGCATAATAGGTAGCTAAAAGCATCAAGCATAATGCCAGCATAATAGGAAGTATTTGGCTAAAAATGTTATTAATGATCGATGTACTCTAATAGAACACACAATATAATTATTATTTGTACTACTGTAGTGTGTAGAACTTTAGATATACTCTAATAGAACAATCACCATGTTAAATATTTTATGATACAAGTGAATATACTCTAATAGAACAGTTTCTACATGAGCATAATAGGTCAAATTTTTTAGCACTGCAGCATAGCATAAAATAAGCATAATAGGCTGGTCCCTATCTAGGATGCCTGTGGCCAGCCATACGTACGTATATAGCCACATATACATATGTAGTTATTCTATCGAGCTAACTTACCGCTGAAGCAGCCTCAGTAGCTACAACTCTTTCAAGATCCTGACAAGACTCAATGGGAATTTCAAAATCAAATGTGCAAAGATCGTCGAACAACTCATTGTTATCACTAGCATAAATTGCATTGACTATTCCTCCAGCAAGTAAGGAAAGTACAAAGAGGATGCACAATACACAATTCTGTGATTAAAAACAAAATTAGTATAATTATTGCTAGACAACAATGTACGTGCGTACGTAGTTATATTTACATGATAGATATATACACTACATATGTATATAAACCACAGTTACTAAGCGTATTAATTCAACCAATATACGTACATACCAAGGTTCGAGGAAGTTTACCTTCAGGCAAGGGGCTTATCAGAGCCCGAAAGGTGAGTGGTTTATTAGTGGACTTTTGATGACTGAGGATGAGGGGCATATATAATAATTTGTTAAATATGACAAGGGGCGTATTATATTTGTTAAATACATAGGAGCCGTGGTTCATACATATGATATATACTATGATGAAATACGTATCAAGTAATATAATAATTGTTATGTTATCTGAAACACACAAAGCTAGCTATTATGTGACCACTTACTATTATTGCATAACGAGATTTTATGTACTTCTTTAAAGCAGATCTGTAGTATACGAGATGAACAACACTTATTATTATCATAACAATATGGTAGAGTGTAACTGCCGAGCCTACAAACACCAGCCACCCAGCTGCGCCTCTGTAACTGTTCGCATCTTCAAAATCAATGCCATGTTCATTGGCAATATCTTCAAATGGACCAATGGCTGTTAAGCCTATTGCAGCAGTGACCAATAATCCTATACTAAATGCCTGTAAAATATAATGAAAAAAACAACACTATAATAGTATTTGTTGTAAAGGTATATGAAATAACTCAGTAGAGACATAAAGCTTATAGTAAAACCTGTGTAATAATTATGGACACCTTAATTGTTACCAACTTATTAAGATGTCCTGAATACATATATATAGCATTATGTAGACTGTCGATATACGTACGTACATAGCTATATATATATATATATAGCATAACTGCATAGCTATACTCTATATTTTCACTATGTACGCTTTATGGCACCCTTTGTGTGTAGCTAGTTTTTAGTTTTAGCTATAGAGCAATATTTCTAAGCTGTTTGCTAGCCATTAGCTAAACATAGATACTTTACAACTATAGGGTATGACATAATGTGTTGGCTACCATTGTAAGGTAGGAAATTGGAATAGGAAATCTGCCAGTGGCCTCTGTTTGTGATCACCTATAGCAACTTTGGGCTAATGGACATTATGGAGATAATTAAGCTGTGAGGATTAAACAGCTAAGTGGAGATCATGCAGTAATGTATTAAATCATGTCATATATACTTGTGCATGATAAACCATCAAAGCTAGGCAATCATGATAGCAAATAGATGCATTAGTTATGTCCATTTAAGGGTATTTTGTACATTAAGCTTTCACCACTGACAAATTGCGACTACATGGATTTTGAAAAGTCTGCTACCATCTAAACACATTGCGACAAAGCTTCCATAATTATATTGAGTTTATAATGTGATACTTAGCTACAGCTGAGCTAGCCAGCTAAGTAAGTAGTGGAACTTGCTGCCAACAAGTTCATTTTATGGACAGGTTTTAGGGCACATGCAGCTGAAGATCACATGATTACTCAATAGCTAGCTATATAGTATCTACACATATAAGTAGATCTTAGCTATTTCATAATACATATAGCTACATAGCTTATAGCATTAGCTATAGCTAACTACTGGTGTGTAGTTGCTGAACAACTGAGCCGGCTGTATATGGTGGGGGATCTATATAGCGTGGTTTCATGCCGAAGCGGAAATGTAACCCAGCCGGTGAACAGGCTAGATTAAAACCTTTTAGCTGATAACTTTTATGGTTTAGCCATAGCTAATAGCTATAGAGTAGCTGTATATATAAACGCATATTTAACTACCGTATGACACGAAATTTTGACGAAAGGAAAATTTGATGAATCCACACTTCTCCAGCATTGACGAATTAAATGTTGACGAAATGCTTGGACTGGCTAAGCGCCCCTAAAATATATTTGATGCTACTGGTCTCACGTGCTATTATACATTGAAGGTTCAGTATTTCACACCTCAAAAATTAATACAAATGGAGGCGCTTATTCAGTAAAAGTTTGACGAATTAAATATTGACGACACAAACAATTCGTCAAATTTTCCTTTCGTCGTCATACGGTAGTACTTTGTCATCACGATAGTAATAAGCGCCTCTTAAAATAATAGACTACGTGCGACTAGAATTTTAAGCGCAAGTCAATATCAATCGTGTGTTCGTATACGCCGCCATCTTCAGTGGCAATGAGCTTTGTTGCATTTTTAAATCATTAGCTACCCACAGTAGCTAGCTACTGTGGGTAGCTAATCCAGGAAATTAATCCGCTGACAATAATTGTGACCTGGTGTGAGAAAACCGGGCTTGTGTACACAAAATACACCTATTCATATTATAGTATGTACCTCCATTACTGTATAATATTTCCAGAATCTGTAGCTACATGAGATTCCCTATGAAATTCTACATAAATGGTGAAAATTGTGTCAGAATTCTATATTTAAATAAAGTTATTTAATTTTGAAATCCAAAGATATGGTCACGTCAAATTTTATGCACACTTAAGCCCTATTTTGTCATGCCGGGTCACAATTGGTAAATCTGTGGGAATTGGCAAAATTGTCCAAACTAATGTTTAGCCCTACTGACAATAGAAGTATATGACACTCTGTACGTAGCTAGCTAGCTATATACAAAGAATGCAACAATAAATTCAATACTTTATCATCATTCAAAAACTTGTATAATAATTTTAGATAATTGTATTTAATTATGTATAGCTATATTTTAATTACGGTGTTGTTGTATTTTAGTATGTATTCAGGGCTCCACTGAAAATCAGTATTCTTTACTGAGTGGATCCCCTGGTAAAATATTACAATTCAATACTTGTACGTAGGTAACATGACCAGCTGCAGATACTGGGCACTCGACTTCAAATGAGGGTTAAAATAAGTTTCCCTATAAAAAGTGCCCGTAATTTTAACAACTTATACTTTAATTTCCTGCTTTCTATATATCAATTCTATTCCACTTTTAACCGTGTAGCTAGCTATATATTATATAATGCATATGCATGTCATATCCCATCAAGGAATATCATCACTAATGAGTAGGCTTAGGCTTGCATCATATATGCTGGCATAATAATAAACACAATAGAGGCTGGCATATTATGACAGCCTATTATGAACTTTCATTTTGTCAAGATTCATCAATACTCTCTAATAGAACAGTCAGAGAATATTGAAATATTCTAATAAAGCGCTCAAATGAATTATATGGAGAGTTAACAAGATCAATGCACTCTAACATAAAAGTCGCTGATCAAAGGTTTATTGAAATACTCTAATAGAGCAATCACAATATTTATTTTTAAGAACAATGTGGAGCACAATACAAGCATAGCTAATAGGGAAGGTGAAGAGCAGAATGAATAGGTACGTAAAATCCCTGAAAGCATTTTGGGGAAAATTTAACATAATTGACTCAGGTCTATAATTATATATAGTAGCTACAGATAACCAAATGCATTAAACAAAATATAGTAGCTTTAAAAATATGCACACTTTGTTTCATGCAACAGTGTAGCTACGTAGCTTAAGATAATAATTATCTATGTATAACACAAAATGAAATACATAGCTTTAAGCAACAAATGCATATATAGCTATATACGTATGTAACTGATAGCTAGGTCAAGTCTAATCAACATTAGGAGTCTTGGTTTTGGGGTGGCGTATAAGAATTTCCCACATTCATGTCACCAGCCATGTCTGGAGCTCCAATTTCCGAGAAATGTGTAAAAAGCATGTTGCCCTTGAAATTGATAATTCCTTTATTCTTATTTGAGAAGTCAAAAAGCCTGCGTTCATCATGTAAATGAAAGGAAGATGTACGTACGTGTTTTTTATCAAAACTTACCATCGATTTCCTAACATGTATTTATTCATCAATACATTAATAGGTATAAACCACAGCACCAAAAACAGCATAAAACACATTAAGGCGGACCAAACAGCAATAAACAACCCTCCAGCTAATTGAAAGAGAAAGCGATATCCTTGAGATTCCAACTATACAAATGGGATATAGTTGAACAATTACGTATGATCAGTAATGTATGTAGTTGACTTACTGTGTCTGGCAGAACAAACTCAGTACAATAGCATGCCGTTTCATAAATCTCTTTAATAAGACAACTTTTGCTGAATATGCCAACACACAGCACACCCCAGAAACCACTGTAGAGTATACGGATATTTTATAGTATATATAATAGTAATATTGGACTATAGGGCATGGCTACACTGGACACTGGAATATATTGGGCTGATGAACTTGGACTGAACTCAAACAAGATGTCATGGTATTCTGGGACTTTTTGCTGAATGCATTATTAGATGATATATAGTCAGCTGGCCAGCCATATCTACGTACGTATGTACATAGCTAGCTACATACGTATATGCATAGTGCAATGTACGTAAATCCATCAAAACCGAACTATGCATCACTACTATTATAGTAAATCACTAGCGGTGTTCTAAGTTGTACTACTTTACAGTAATGATCTGTGCTGATTCGAACATTATATTGTTCATTAGTTTTTAATTGCTCAAGTATAAATAATCAGTATGAGTAGCTGATAACCACTGACTATGAAGATCATAAGGTTTATGGCATAGTTATTATGTGTAAAAAGCACCACAAGTACCTATTGATCTTACCATATGGAGCAAAATTTTGATGGAATATATAATATTGTTAAATTTGATAATTTTTAGCAATTCATCTAAATTCATTTTCCTCCAGTAGCTGTTTGTGTGTAAAGCTTATCCAATTTGTCAAAATTCAAAATTTCACTTGTCTACAGTAACCATTCATCAAAAATTTCCATAGTCAAAAATTTGTACAACATAGCTAGCTAGTTAACTAGCTGTATATAGCTACGTACTTACATGTGATGCAATAAGCCTGGCGAGAACGTTGGTAGCAATAGCTAGTGTTAAATTTCTATTTTGGTAGTCCAGTCCATACACTATTCCATTCCAGTGATTGCAGCCTATACAATGACTAACCATACTCCATGCACTGGAAACACTCTTGCTCCATCATGTGAGCCAATCAGATACACAATAATGCATCCAATGTGGTAGAAAAAAATGGTCAGTACTACATAGAAAATATCACACACAAAGTGATTTTAAAATCAAGACTCACAATAGTGAGTTGCAATTGTGAGGCCAAGAAGAAGCAGCAACTGCAGTTACTTTATTTACAAGCGACGCGGGCAGCTATAGTACCATGGCTCTGAAATTTGCAAATGCTGGAAGTTAGCTATTCCTTAGTTACGTATTAATACAAACCTAGCCATGTTGTCACTATATCAATAAACTATAATGATGGAGGAAATCAGCACTGTCTTTCTAAGTAACTACATTGCGTACCAGCATTGGAAGTTCATGGTGCTTGTTCATGAAACTATGCCTGACAATTCAACATTTTCTGTCTGATTCGTTCATTACTTGAGAATTAGTACCCCTGTTTAGGCCTGGGCCGATTATGCCGGCATAATTTTGGGCATAATAGGTAGCTGAAAGCATCAAACATAATGCTGGCATAATAGGCAAAATTTCTAGCGCGCGGCACCAGTTTTATAATAAAAACATACTCAAATCATTTATAAGGGCTACACGCTTACCATTACACACAAACTGTACTATCATACAACTGCTAGGCTGAATTCAGCAACTGTTGCAATCCCTTTTACAGTTGTTAGATCAAGCGCCACTAAAAATAATTAAAATTATTTTGTGAATGGCTCCCTGTACAAGAGATTTAATGCTGTAGAGGTACCAGAAAGGCTACTAATACTCATGAACAAGTAAGAGGGTAGCTAAAAGGATAGGGTGTGTTGAAATCATGTTACTTTTTGGAGCATAATGTTAATTTATGGAGCATAATTTGAGCATAATAGGAAGAATATTGGAGCATTGCTCCAAAGCATAATAGGCAATTTAAAAAGCATAATAGGCCCAGGCCTACCCCTGTTTTACAGTATGTATTAATAACTCACCCAGTCTTCTGATATACGTATAGCTACATAGCTACAATCATATAAAACTTTTATTAAAGCAGCCATTTTTCTTTCTTCCTATTTTTCATGGTCTCCACAGTATTTTTACTCACTCTAGCTATCTATCACACTTAATTGTCAGTAAAATTCATTCATTCATTTAGACTGTTTTATTAGAGTATAAACAGTTGTACAAATAAAGGTGAACGTTCTATTAGAGTATATTGATCTTTTGGCATTAATTTTCTATATTTTAATGAATTATACAGTTTATACTGGCATGTGATTGCTAGAGGAAATACGCCACAGATTATGTACATATGTAGCTATGTAACTATTTATATGTTGAATTGCATTAGTCTGTATACAGGACTTCAGAAGTTTCTTGTTAGGTCTTCTCTGTTACTTGTTTGTAATTATAAAAAGTAGTGAATACTAAGCAAAAATAGCCTGGCTGCAACAGTACAAGGTTAATAAAACCGCAGCATTAAAAATGATTGCATGTAATAAAAATATTTTACATCAATTTTATAAGGTGTTCAGCTATCAACAAAATGACAGGGCATTTTCACAACTAGCTATGATTGGATTTGTTACTGGGCTTTTGTAACATCACTATATAATTATACAGCTAGTAGCTAAGTGACAAGCCAATCAAATGCTTGTAAACTACCATATAGCGGGAAAGTTTGGCGGCGAGAAAGTTTGGCGAATTCACTGTTATGAGCGTTTGGTGAGGAAAAGTTTGGCAAATGGATAGATTCAATAATTATAAGTAAAACTTTGGATAGTTTTAGTTTGGCCAATCACGGACGATTCGCCAAATTCACCAAACTTTCCCACTATAGCTATACGGTATTGTAGTAAAAGATTTTGACAAACAATTAAAATTCTTAGCCTTAAGCTTGTTATTAATATAACCATTTAGCTATACATACTAAATGCTGGTGGTTCCGGTAGACCTTACACTTTTTTGCAGTCAGGCTGTTTTTTGTTTAGCATTTGACAATTACGTACGACATAGCTAGCTGCTTCAAACATACCTCCAATCAAAATTGCCCATGGTGGATCAATGAAAGGACAACAGCCAGTAACTGCTACAAGACATGCTAACACTCCATTGGCTATCTCATTTACATTAAAATTCTCATGTCGCTTGTATATCTAGTACAACAATTTATTGCTATAAAACTATAATAGTGTAGCTATATAACATGTATTATTATATACATAGCTACGCATATATGTACATATGCATATGTATGTACATAATTATTACATATGTATGTATGTATGTATGTATGTATGTATGTATGTATGTATGTATGTATGTATGTATGTATGTATGTATGTATGTATGTATGTATGTATGTATGTATGTATGTATGTATGTATGTATGTATGTATGTATGTATGTATGTATGTATGTATGTATGTATGTATGTATGTATGTATGTATGTATGTATGTATGTATGTATGTATGTATGTATGTATGTATGTATGTATGTATGTATGTATGTATGTATGTATGTATGTATGTATGTATGTATGTATGTATGTATGTATGTATGTATGTATGTATGTATGTATGTATGTATGTATGTATGTATGTATGTATGTATGTATGTATGTATGTATGTATGTATGTATGTATGTATGTATGTATGTATGTATGTATGTATGTATGTATGTATGCATGGATGTATGTATGTATGTATGTATGTATGTAGGTATGTATGTAGGTACGTACGTACGTACGTACGTACGTACGTACGTACGTACGCATGCATGCATGTATGTATGTATGTATGTATGCATGTACGTACGTATATACGTATGTATGTATCTATGTGAAGTTATAACACAGGCAAGTGCGCTTTGCATGATGTACAACACCCGAAGTCTTGCAGCCCCTGACAACAAGTGTGTATATGTATCAGGGAAAGCATGGGTTATACGTAACTCATATGTTACACTTCCAGTAATCCTAAATCTTAAACCTGAGGCTGTTACATAACTCAGTCTCTTTGTAATAGTAATGGGTACTGGTTGTGCATGTTGTTTGTGGATTGCAATTTTAATGTATTGATTACATACTAAGTGTACAATAGAGAACATTACCTGTACTAAACCAGATACTATGGTGCTAGTTATTCCACCAGAGGCAGCTGCCAATGCCATCACTAAAGCAATACGACCAACTGCTGCATGTGCTATTTTTCCTAAAGTGAAATCTCTTCATCCCTAACAACAGTACAAAATGTATTAGCTACCTTCAATGGTTTCAGTAGAACCAGCATTAAATGCAAACCTGTGGTTATGGCAGAGTAAGTGATAACTGCAATGCATGTATACCCTTACGTATGTACATGCATGATTACCAAGTAGTCCATAGGATTAGTACACCAAGTACTGCACTTTCAACGTTCTCACTTCCTCCTGCCTCACCATACATCCAGCCCAAAAAGGTTTTATCATCACTAAGACCATATGCATCATATCAACCACTAAACAGCTGATTTACTAAGCATGTCACCTTTCCATAACCTGATCTTCTCCAACTGCAGCTGTACTCTACATTGTATAGAGTCAATCAAATAATTATTAGCTATAGGTACGTACGTAGCTGTGTGTGTGTGTGTGTGTGTGTGTGTGTGTGTGTGTGTGTGTGTGTGTGTGTGTGTGTGTGTGTGTGTGTGTGTGTGTGTGTGTGTGTGTGTGTGTGTGTGTGTGTGTGTGTGTGTGTGTGTGTGTGTGTGTGTGTGTGTGTGTGTGTGTACAGAACATTTATAAGTACAAGCAACAATGCATCTACGTATGATTGATAACTTTTGTTGTCTACTTGCAATGATTACCTCAAAGAATTTTCAATAGCATCAAACCATCAGAAATTTAATACGTATGTGTATATTTCTGAAAACGTCATGCTTAGCTATCTAACTACTATGCATGTGTATAACCTGTGAGAGAAGAGTATGATGCAGATTTTGTTGTTGTGATGTGGCTTCATTAGAATGGTTTTCCATCTGAATTTGTTGAGTCTCATACTTCAGCCATTTGCAAGGAATATTCCAAGTTCCTTCAGCAGTATTCTTCTCAAATTTGTGAAACAGTTGAAGAATAAATGCTGCCATTCCACCTTATTATACATACGTACATGGCCGTTATTATTATGCATGAGAAGAATGACAAATTTTGTTAGCTCACCACACAAATGTACCACTCCTGATCCTGCAAAGTCAAGAAATACGAATTTTCCTAGATCTTCATCAGGGGAATAGCTACTGATAATATGATCTCTTTCTACAGTTCGTGTGCCATTGCAAAAGCGGAATGGAGAAAACATCAGATCCTCATTCCGACCAGCAGACCAAACCCAACGAGCCAAAGGTGCATGTATAAATGACTGAAAAACAATAGTGTAGTCACTGCATAACTATATACGTATACTGTAGCTATAATACATGTATAAATGGCTGAATCTGCAAAAACAGGTCTTATCTTTACAAAATTAATTAATATTTGCATCATTTAGGTACATCACCATGATGTCTTCAAAATCATAAAATTGGATGTGTAGATATCACATACGCAGTGCAAAATTAAAATTAATTGTGATGAATCGGGGTTAGAAAAAAATGACAAGTAAAATTTGAAGGACTATTTTGCAATTGGATGAAAATTTTCCAAATTTGTCAGCACTCCGGCTCCCCTGTCAAAATTTGCACTGTGTGATAAGATCTGTTTTCGCAAACCACTGACACACACAGACGCATGCATGAATGCATGCATATGCGCACACTCAAGTGCACACACAATGACACACATGTATGAAGTTTCAAAATTTTCATCAACTTACTGACATGAAGAAAGCGTAAATGAAAATAGACACTATTCTTAACTGTATCCTTTGTTTAGGTCCAACCAAAGTGCCGCCAATGATTGTAGCAGTGTTACTTGCAAATGTGAACTACAGTTATTACATGAAGTCACATGCGGTCACACAAGTACTCATGATAAATTAGCAATCAATAATTAAATAAATAAGTATATTAAATACATACATTAAATACATTAATTATAATTATGATAAATTAAATAAATTTGCGACCAAGTTTATAATATTCAACCATGTCAGTGCAAATTACACCTACGCAGTTACGTAGCTACGTATCCATTAGTGTCTTCATGCAGTTCTCTAAAAGAGGTTGCTATATTTTGCATGTAAGTTTCAAAAGATTTTCCATTAAATTTTCTGCACTAGTGGTAGCTAAAAATTGTGTATGAGTTATGATAAGACAAATTAGACAATAATTTTTGGTGCACTGACATGGTTGATTTTTGCAGACTCAGTAACATTTCTCATTGTAGCTACCATGCACTGACCCTGAAAAACCAGAAAATGTAATCTTGTTCTTCACCAACAGCAAATCCAGAAGTGTTACCAGAAATAGCATAACCAAACAGCCAGAAGCCAATAGTGCTTGCAAATGTGTCAACATATTTCTAAATGTTAGCCACAATGTAATTAAGTCTTTAATATTATTAAACCAACATTCACTTACTGCCAAAATAACTCTTCTCCTAAATTTAACTTTCTCATCACTAAAAGCTAACTCCACATAGAGAAATCCAGCTTTCTATTAATATACATAAATTGTTATTGAGAATTTTGTTGTAGAACAGCATCATTAGCTATAGCTATGGCTATAATAAAAATATGTCCCACACTGTAAAACAAAGATTGCATATCACACTATGATTATTGAAATGATGTGATAGCTACGTATAGCTACATAAAAATTATCATATAAATACTTAGCTATAACTTACAAGTAGCTACATAGCTATAATTAGCTAGCTACGTATTTAACTTAGAAAAATTCAAGAATCGCTGTTCTATTTGTTAATATTCTTTTCAACTTTACTATTCACAAATTATTAAAATAGCTAGCAAATATGAGAAGCTGAGTTTGCAAAATTTGGACTTGTAATATAGCCGGCTACACCCGCTAGATGCTATATACATATATGGTAAGGTGATTAGCATCTACGTATCTCACTTAATTTTTCAGATTTAAGTCCTGAAATGGTGCCTTTTCTACAACACCGATCTCGTAATAGCCAGCATAGATTTTATACGAACCTTACGATCACGTATACTTATAATTGGCTAGCTATCCACCACGCATGCACGATTGGCTTCATGGTTGCCTAAAAATGTGTTCCTCAGTATATCAGTCAGTTGAACGTCGCGCACTCCCTCTTCTTCTATAGCTAGCTACTTTATAGTGCATCTTCTCCATTGTGGGTGCATGCATAACTAGTTATACATAGATAGCTATCATTTCAGTACAGACTAGCTATATAGCTACAGTTTTCAAATGTTGTTCGTTAATTGTACGCATGCAGGTGAGTTATTAATTAAACTTAACTTCATACGAACGTAGCATATTATATGAGGATTAGTTTTTGTCCAGAGTTCCGTTAATTAATTACGTAATACTTAATTACCTAACGATAAATTTTGACGTCACTTTTAACCGCAATTTTTTAAATTTTTTTGGTACTTGTGGTTGCTAATTGTCTAATAATATTGTTATAATAATTATTATTATTTCTGTACGTATATCTGTTGACTTGTCATAATTACTTATGACAAGTCAGCAGCTTTATTCACCAATATAATGTAGCCTTTAACTGATTTCTATAGTTAGCTAATTCGTGACGCAACTACGTAGCTAGCTAACTTACGATTACACTAGATAATGCATGCACGCGTGTAGCAAGCTATGAACGACGTTACGATTAGTACGTAGCTATATAGCTAGCGAGCTAGTCTAAATAGGTAATTATAACTAACTTGATATGTACGTACGTATGGCTATCGCATGCGAGTGCACGCTGTAAGTAAATACATACATAAACTCATTGTGGTTATAGACAATTAGCTATAGTTAGCTATCCATCTTCTTACCATAAAGAACATTAAAATGGCACACAGCATTACCCAAGCGGCACTAGAATCGCTGTATCGGTCCGCATAATTATTAGCAAGGGTTCCAGCTGAAGTTTGCTATTATGAAAGATTTAGATGTGAAATAACTACACAGATAGAAATAGCTGATTAGCTACTCCCTTCAGCTAAACTGTAATAGCCGGCAGCTGCTTACATTACATCGAGATTCATCGAATATTTTACACTGCGAAACTATATCATCATTGAATGCAGACATCCTGACAAGATGATTCGCTATAATTATAGCTTTTTAAATGCACTACAACTGTTACAGTAGCTACTGCATGTCTACTAGCTAGTTACAGTCTTTTTATAGTCTGCTGACGTAGCTAAAATACGTAGCTCGCTATAATAGCTAGCGGGGAATTTAAATTATCGTCCGATTGATTATGGCGCGGGATTTAGGATACCGGTAGCTCAAAATAATTCCAGGAAAATAGTCTAATTGTTCGATAATTACTTTGATGATAAAATTTATGGCATGGTTGGAAATTTACAAAGTGATTAGCTATATAGCTACTTTTCTCGCCTTGAGTCCTTGACTTAATTGCAAGCTAAAATGTGACTCTCCGAGCGAAAATCAGCCTTCCAAATTTGTCACTTTAGTGCTTTATAACTTTTGTTGGGTAAGGTCTACAAACAGAATTAGTATATAGAACAAACATCACTTTAGCATTGCTGAAAATTTGAGCTTTGTGTAGCATTCTAATAAGATTTTATGGACCATTAACTGGGCAAAATCAGAGGTGTGAACTAGGCTGGTTTTCGCTCTGACAGTCACAAATATAGCTAGCTAACTAATTTTATTATACACTTGAAAAATTCAATCTCAATGTCAATCTTGGTGGTTTTTTGAATAACTTCATAAAGCTATATTTGAATAGGACTCAAACACAAACAAGTTGATATCATAATAATCTTCTAAAATTTTATAGCTAGCTACAGTGATTACAAATAGATTGCTCCTAATAGTGTATAGGATTAGCTGCCAATGCTAATAATTAAGGCCAAAAGCCTATACCATAAACCTTTGTTTTTGTATAACTATGCATACTCAAATTGTATATCCATTATATACAGGATATTATACCATGCAAAATTATAATTATAGGTTGTGAGATTTCCGTAGGATGCCATGACCTTGTTCATATTACGGCTGAGCCTAATATGCTCAAAATTTTACCTATTATTCCTTCCCGAACTTCCCAAAATTTTGACTAATTCTTATTTTATCCCCACATCATCACCTATTACTGTAACAGTATAATTCCTGTATCGATGATAATAATGTCACAATACACACAGTAACTATTATTATTACTGGTGAATAGGATATTGCCAATGCAGACTTTTCTTCAGAATCTACATGAAACGTTGCTACTAAATTCATGGATATCTTCACCATGCATCATCATTAATTTTTAAAAAATCTTTGAGATTATTTCATTACATTTACCCATTACAACTTCCAATTATTCTTGTATTATGCTCGTGAATGTCCTATATATATAATTCCAGAATTATTCCCATTAAAAATGCAACCTATTGTTCTCAGCATATTAGGCTCAGGCCTAGTTCATATATATAAATTTATTTGACAATAAAATTTTATTACTTATCACTTGTAATTAAAAACTATATACCACCACTATGTACATGTTTATATATAGATGAAAGTTATTATAATTATGTATGTGGATATAGCAAATAGCAAGCTAATTATCAATAAACAAAAACAAACCATTTCTTATGAAAAGTAGCTACTCCTTTTTATGAATGGCTATTATTTAAATAAAAGCACACATCCCTTTTATTAGCTTCACAAAAAACCCTTCCTTTTAATCAACATGCTTTCTAGATAGCTATAAGGCCAGGCAAAGTTGATTTACAGTTTATCATCAGAGCCTTTTCAAAAAAGCATGCGAGCGGGAGGTCATTTCTCACTCTTCATTACCAAAAAATTCAAAGAAAATTATCGAAAGACATTCAAAAATTTATGAGGGTTAGAAAATCAGTCAAAAATTGGAGTAAAATAGCCATAATGAAATTAGAGGCGGTAGTGTTTGGAGTGATGCGGGCAGTGACGATAAACTGCAAATCAACTTTGCCTGGCCTAACTATGTAGCTACATGGCAACTTATAATTAGCTGTCAATACAGCTACGCCAAATTAAAGGGCTTTACATATTTGGCAGTGTTACTGTAAATTCTAGCTATAGTTAATAGCTATGTTAATTTATAAACATTTCTTTATTAAGATTATAATTTTCATTTGATCATATAACTAGCAAATCACTATTATAATAATATTTATGTACACAAATACTTTCTTGTATTTACTTATTATGAATATGCTCTAAATCTTGCATTAGGCATGATTCTGGTGTTATAATAGCAAAAACCCTATAACTTACCCCTGCATCAGAGATACACCTCTGTATTCAGACCCCCCTCTGATACTGTTAATCTATTCTACTGCATGCTATTGTTAAGAACAATTACATTATTGAGAAGTCAAAGACTCGTCACACTAAGTACAGTAACACATACTGCGCATGTTTTTCAAGTTCAGTATTTGTTAGGAACGTTATGTAGCTACATGTTCAACTTAGCTAATTGCTAAAAATTGGCACATGTAAAGCAAGCCAACAAATATTTCTCAGGAGTGTATAAAAGTACTTGTTATAACTCACTTCTGATTATCCAATATCCATCATCTTACAACTACGTATAATGCTCTTTCCACCAGGGGAGCCAAGAGAGAGAGGGCACTAAAGGGGCAGTTTGCCATGGGCTCCATACAGGATACATACCTGTAGAGCCCACAAATGAACTGTTTGCTAGCTAGCTAGCTACATACATATAAGCCCCATATTATTCTTTTGCCCCAGGCCTACTCCATGCAGCCCTGCTTCCCACACACATGCATGCACACATGATCGAATGTAATGCAGCAGCCACAACTTTAATATAATTTTATATAAACAGTAATAATAACCAAACGCTAAAAACAGTTACTAACATTATATCATTGTGATAGTTATTAAATTTACCATCTTAGCTATCAGTGTGCTAACTCCCTTATACGTAGTTACACGACACTTGTGATCTTACAGAACTTTATAAAAAAGTTCCTCAAAAGCCAGCATTGTTAACTACGTAGCTAACAACTTTGTTCATATATTGCTACGTACGTAGCTAATTAGCTATAAGATCAGACTGCTCTACTTCTGGTGTGACTACAGTCTAATTGGTATTTCCTGAAATACAAAATATGACAATACGGTCGGTTTTTGTCAATCCGGTCACAATTAAGGCAATGCAGTTACTTAGGTTTCCAACTTCCATCACACTTTAAAATGCATGCATATAACTACACCTGACTACAGTAGCTACGTATGTTGTTACAAAACTCAATCTACAAAGATATAGTAGCCAACTGACTAAATACGTATATAAGACTGGCCCACACAGCTATAGCTAAGCATATAGATACATGAAAATACAGTTGCAACAGTTCAGGTATAAAAGTCAAGGTATGTTCACACGGTTGAGTTTCTTAATAATTATTAGGCAGATGCACGTATGGTGCTGATGGTGCTGTTGCCCAATTACTGCTTCTTTGATTGGACGATTCTTGCATTTTTCGGATGCCACTTGCAAGTGTGATTATGAATAGTGGTATGAATAATATCATCGAAAAGAAAGCACAACTCTAGAAACAACAAAACATACGTAGCAGCATAGTGTAGCTATACGTACGTAATGTACACAATTAGCAAAAATGTCATAAAAACATGTGCATGTATGTAGTTAGCTATAGTGGGCACCTGCCAATTGTGCCAGCATAATTTTAGAAGGATAGGCAGTAAAATTTAGGCCTGAGCAACTGCATGAATTTTAACATCACGATTATTGTCATTAAAATATCACAACTTCATCTACCATATAGTGCAATTATGCGGCGGGGGAAAATATTGGCGAATTTGGCGAATTGACTGCCATTCACCAATATTTTACCAACCAATACTTTCTTACCAACTTAGTATCTTTACTCTTGAATCCAAAATCGCCAAATATTTTCCCACCAATCCTTGCAGATAAGCTTATTCACCAATATTTTCCCCCGCCGCATAATTGCGCTATACAGTATTCATCACAAGCAATATTAGCATCCAAGGTGGCATCGACAAGTTTTAAATGCAGAATGGAAGGTGCGTACATCTGGCATAACAACTGTTTGTTTCGAGTATTATATGCTCAGCGATTTGACCAAAGCTTGGAAAGTAACCTAAGCCTTGGCTTGTATTAGCCGAGTAACCACCGATAAGGCGCCTCCAGGTCTGTTTTTAGTTGGCAAGCGCCTATAATTATAACCATATTGTGTGAAATGATCAAATGGCCATGCAAGACTGAATAATAATATTATAGTAATCCTCATAGCACTGTATACATGAGCGCTAAATTTCGTGATAATCACACGAAAATTTCAAACGGTGAATTTTTCCCGAACTACGGCATATCCGATTTATAAAAATACAAGTATATTACAGCATAACGCAATTAAAACTATATTATGCAACTATGTTGTGGCTTATAACAATTAAGACATGGTATTTGCCCTCAACCTGACTCACAAAATCATTTCTAGTGCTTTTTCTTTGTGAACTATGTAAATAATGAATGTCACGATTATTGTCAGCATCACGATTATTCTCAATAGTAACGATTATCAATTAAATCGATTATTACTCAGGCCTAGTAAAATACACAAAGCATAAATGTTGAAAAATACTAGCAGATCAATAAACTCTAATAGAGCATTCACCCAAATTTAATAATCTAAATAAAACAGTCTAAATTCTATGACAAACGATGAGGGTATGATGCATTCATCACCACTGTGGTGACGAATGCATCACCACTTCTATATAGTATGAAGTTAAAAAAATGCAGACTTGTCCAAAAGATGAACACCTGTGTGATAAAAGGAAGTTTCTCCCTCGTATGTTTTGTCGTATATGGTAGGATAGGATTGTTTTGTTAGCACTTCTCGTAAGGAGAACTTCGAGAAAAGTAGGATCATCAAGTAATTGTTCACATTAAATTTCAATGTTAAACTTGCACCTGAGTGGTACTAGCTACCCTATAGCTAGCTGGCGCAAAAGTTTGATGGGGTAAAACATTGATGAATTTGAGTAATGGTTAGCGATTTGTCAAAGTTTTTCCTACAAACCTTTATCTCTTAATGTTTCTCATTTGAAGCCCACAATCAATTTATCAAAGTATTGTTTTGTCGAAGTTTTCCTCGTCAAAATTTTGTGCTATATGGTATAGGATTCTGCATGGGAGGATCATAGGGTAAAATGTACTACGAATATTTGTCAACTAGCACTGGGAAGGCACGAGCACTCAGTGCGTGTTCCTGACAATATAAAATGTATATACATATGTATATCTCTAGCTAGCTAGCTACTTTTAAAACTTACTGCAGCAGCAGCCTCACTAATGTACAGCCTTTCGAGATCATTACAAAAATCTAAATCATAACTTGCACAAGTGGTATCATCATAAACATCTTGATTATTGGAAGCAAACACTGCATTACCTACTACTCCAGCCAGGAAGGCAAGTCCAAAGATAACACATAGTACAGCATTCTGTGATAAAATTTTAGCTATTAATAATAGCTTACTATTAGTGCTGCACGACATAAACTTTTCTCATGTCCTATGTCATAGAAGTCTGAGGTCCATATGTGGCATACACTAACATTGTATGAAGCAGTATTTGTGCTATCACGTACTTAATAATCTAGTGATATACTACTATGATACAGTCAGCATTTCTTACAATAAAAATTACATATTACAAAGCTGAGTGATGTCATACTCTATGTCATGACATGAAAAATATATAAATTACATACACTGTGTATATCATATCACGATATAAATTTGTATGTTGCAATATGTCGTATGTCATGCAGCACTATGCATAGTTAATAGCTATGTGATTACTAATGTACGTACGTCCAGTTTAAGCATGCCAGGTAGCTAACATATTTTCTTAAATGTGACTGTCTCTGCAAAAACCGACCATGTTCGCACCAAAAAACTGAAATCACTTTTATTGCACAAGAGTATAGCTACACTCAAGAACTATCTATGCACAGTGTCTCCACTGTCCAATGTGAGCGGGTCTGCTTTTCTGGATGGCATTTTGCCGACCCTGTGATGTCATGGCTAACAGAATGGCGCCTATAGAGGGCACCAATTGGGCTGGCCATGACCTGGAACTGCTCCCATTGTTACGTAGCTAGATGCCTCATTGGCCTTGAGGTGAAGTATGGGCTCAATGTGGCTACTTTTGGTGGCTTCTCCTGCTCTAAACGGTGCTGTATGGAAGTCTGAACCCCTCCCCTTCCTCCCACCCCTTCACTCTGCTGGACTGAAATTAGTGCACACCAGAAAAAATTGTCTCAAAAGCCCTGAAATCCAGCCATAAACCATTCACAAGGTTAACTATATGAAATTTAATGGATTACTCTGTTTATTACTGTTAATATATGACGGCCAGCTACAGGAAGCAGGTCGTTTTAATTTATTCAGTTTGAAATGGTATTTCTCAAAATACTACCAAGTGCGAACTAGGCCGGTTTTCCCTTGGAAGGTCACAAATGGATATACTGCTAATGTGTAGGTCGCTTACGGTAAATGAATATCCACCAAATGTGTGTCCAATCTTAGCTGTAAAGTATAAGATCCGAATGAATATCATTACAATATGATATATTATAGCTGCAATGCCAACAAACACGAGCCATCCAGCGGCCCCTCTGTATCTGTCTGCATGTTCATATTCACTGCCAAAGTCATTGAAATAATCATCGACATCATTTACGGCTGATAATGCCGCTGCAGCAGCACCCAACGTTGCTAAACAAAATATCTATAGGATGAATTAACACATATGATACAGCTCTAGTGTAACGTCGCGAGTACTCGCGAGACTCGAACAAGTGACATGAAGTTGGCTCGAGAGTCACACACAAGGCTCTTGCGAGTCACAAGCAAGGCTTTCACGAGTCTCTTACTCGGAACTCGCAATTGCTATACTCACGTGTAGCTCACGAGTCTTTCAGTACAATTGTGTTAAACGCAAAAGCCCACTCTAGCTACTTATCAAACGTGATTATACCAGTTGGCCCCATCACAGATACCTTTGAACAAAGGTATATAATCTACTCTTGACATAGGACGGGCCTTGGCGTGACCCGCACATTAAAAAATTTCCTCCCTGCACTTGCATGGTGACTGATACATGTTTACTGTTTTCAAAAATATAGATTACTACGTATATAAACTTTATACAGAGGTTGATACCACTAAAATGCAGACTTCTTACATCCACTAATCTTACAAGAGAATTTGACGCCTAGTTTGACACCATGTTAGAATATCACGTGACCTCACGAACTTGTGTGGTACTCGTGTGATTAACTTATGATAGTCTCGTGATTAAATATACGTATACGGGTAAGGTAGGTGTATACAATCATGCATATTATATCTATTATATATAGTCTCGTAAGCCCGACTAAGTTTACGTGCAGAGCCTTATTGAATTTTACAGATGTTAAGAAGGGGTGCTTATCAATTCCTGGCTTATCATCTCTAATTGATAAGGCCCTGAGCTCTGCTTTCAGGAATCTGACACAGATTAAACTCGCGAGTACCCAGTCTGAGGTACACGCATGTTGAATCTGATTGACTCACTACTTGCGTGTTGAATCAGAGAGGCTCGCGTGTTGAATTTAAGGAACTCGCATGTTGAATTATAGGAACTCGCGTGCTCCCTTCGAGTTGCTTGCGAGCACTTGCGATGTTACACTAGAGCTGTACCGTAGAATATTAAAATATGTTTACTCACCCCTTTAATACCCCACTTTCAATATCATTTTATAATACTGTTTACCTAGCACCTATGTAACTAAAAATCAGTACCTAACTAAAAAATTATACCAGTACATAGTTAGCTAGTTACCTCCTAAAAAGGCTGAAAGAACACAGGATTCATTGTAGCATGACAGTATTCATTATTGTGTGGTACATGCATGAATACTTGTCTCATCAATCCCACACACACACACACCTGAATGTACTTAGAAGTCAAATACTATGTTACAACATTCAGGAGGGTGTCTTTGTGATTTAAGGGGATTCAACATATGGCTTCACTTTAAAATTTAAATGCTTCATATCTCTAAGATGATCTAAGTGATTAATACCATTTTACATGTGAAGAATACGCTACTCATCCTCTACAGTGTGGTGCAAACCTGAAGATCAAACTCCTTATGAATCCGAAGTTACAAAATAGTCACTCAAATTGAAACTAAAGCCATAGCTTTTGCTACAGAGTCCTAATTTTGTAATATTACACCCATTATTGTTATACCTACAAAAGTGCGGAATAGATTTGTGAGTAGCCTTTCTTGTTTAGCAGATTCTAGCACTCAGGTTTTTTAACATTATCTTACCTCATATTTGTGTGGACGCCATTTCTCGCCTGAACCAGCTATCAAAAGTCGATAAGCGCTCTTTTGTAGCAAATTAATTTTATCAATGCCTTTCTGATAAAAATTTGATAGCTTTCGGATAGAAAATCACGGACTAGTTTCAATTTTTGTGGACTAGTGTAATAGCTGGGCGCGCCTGATTATATACCAAACCACAAAAATTCCGTAACCCAATGAATAAGCGGCAGTTTACAGGAAAGTTGTTTACAGTTCATAGGGTTTAGTAGTTCATAGCATTTATAATAGCACTTACCCAAATTTCTATCACATTTTGGCTTATTTTGCACTTATTTTGCAAAGGAAGGAGTATTATGTAGCCACAAACATACTTCTTTCGCTACAGCTGCTTCAATAATTGGTACTAATTGATCTAATTAGCAAATTATGTTATTAGCACCTGCTCAACCATGAGATATGTGAAGCCATATGGAAACAGTGTTGAGCCCCTTAAGGCATGACAGTGTTGACTTGATTATGTTACTTTATGTATGTAACATATTAATTTTAATGATTGTAAATGTTTTGGAACACATTCCTAGTATATAGCAGCTGCTAATCAAAGGTGTCATGCTAAACAAATTGGATCAACGATAAAACGATCACAGCGAACCTTTGATCACAGCGAACCTTTGATCACAGCGAACCTTTGATCACTTACTACACTAGATGGTTGGTGACATATTCTGCTCCATTTTGTTACCTCCGTTTGATACATCACGGTTTGATACATCACGTGACAAAATATTTTGTACAGCGTTTTTAAGGATCTTCTCAAAGCAAATTTGTTGTAATTTGTGATCACAAATAATATGAAATGTATAGTCTCGTGAACTAAATCACTTTCTTCCTTTCCTGGGCGGGCGCTTATCAATTGCAGATAAGCGCCCATCAGAGAGGAGTCAAATGCGTACCCCACTTCTCTGTATGCCCTCTGGTGCCTAACTGGTAAAGTTTACTGCATATAATGGACAGCCTACTTCTGCATGAGACACGAGAAGCTTAAGATGAGCGATATTAAAGCTGCCATACAAGCACACCAGAGTCAAGGGCTTCTTCTCACATCTCAGAAGTTGTCTGTTACCAATAAACAATTGTACTATATGGACAAAATATCGATTCTTAGAACAAAAGTCTTGTAATCGATAAGCGCCTGCACGAAAAGTCATTACGTATTTCATATTTTATTAAGTGAAATACATGAAATGGAACGGAATTGGTCCCTTAACCATCTAGTGTAGCAAGCGATCAGAGACGGACTGTGATCGTATTTTATCGTTGATCCCAAGACGACGTAGGGTAATCGTAGTCTCGTAAGCCAGACCGCTGTTTATTTTTTTTGCATGCATGGGGCGGGAAAAATAGGCCCCACACAAAAGAAAAATAGCGGTCTGGCTTGCGAGACTAGGGTAATCGGACTCCCATTGCATCACGATCTGCCATATTAAGGTTACAGGATACCCATGAATTAATTTTACAGGCGCTAAATTAGAAATTTTAAAATCATCTATACTGTAATAAGTATAATAACCGTTATTGCCTTATGTCAACAAATTAGCACTTACTCTTTACAGCTGCTACGTGTAACCACAAAAATGAAAGCATAGAAAAGTACGTGTAGTCAAGGTTAATTAGCGCTACAGTCATAGTACGTTTTTTACTTGACCACAAATTTTCTAACCAAAAATAAAGCGAACTAAGGAAGTATTTATTATGATATCGTTTGATAAAGGTAAATAGGGATGTCAGTTAAAGACAGAGCTAGTTGATTGGGAAAATCAATGTACTGTTGTGGTTCAGCTATCCGGGGATTTCAAACCATGGCAACGCATACTTTATTCTTCATATCCAGCAAAGTAATTTGTTAAATTGATAATTTTGTTTCTCAGTCTTTAGGTAAGGTTATTATTTCCTACATGGATGGGCACTTCGCCAAGTGTAGCGCGTTGTTGGTCTGATTTTTGGTTAGAAAATTTTGTACGCAAGTAATGTCATTGCCATCACGTTTCGCTTCGATCGAGATCTGCTTGATGGTCTATCAATAATATTTATATACTTCTTATTAGGGAGGTAACAAGACTGGACGATAAAAACCGAAGTAAGGATGCTTTTACACGTAACGAAATTTAGCACCTGTAAAATTAATTCATGGGTATCCCGTAACCTTAAACGAACTAATAATTATGGAACTATTTATACTGAGCCCTATGGCCACTCCAAATTGATTTCCTGTTTCCCGTCCTCCGCCCGCATGATTTTTTGTCAAGCCAGAAAATTCTATTACTCTGTAAACTGACGTTTTCTAAGTATCACGTGGTTGTTAAGTCTGGATTCTTTAAAACACTAGTGAACGCATGGCACAGTCACGTGAGCTATATTAAAATGCTGCATGTCCAACTGAGGTAGTAGTTAACATGGATTGTCCACCTTGTAGGGATGTACAAAGCATGTGTAGTAGTTAACATAATGGCATAATGGAATTTGCCGCCCGCCCGCATGCCAAAGTTTGTTTGACCAGGACGGGAAAAACAGGAAATCAATTTGGAGTGGCCTATACACAGAGCTAGCTAGTTATAGTGTCGTGAACACAGACCGCTTTACTCGGGGGTGGCGCTTAGTAAAGCGGTCTGTGTTCACGAGACTAAGCTAGTTACTCACCAGACATATTATACGTAGTATGATTTCTGATACTCCTAGGCCTACGGATTTCTCAGCTCCATAAGTATACTGCCTCGATGATACAACTTGTGTTTGTACAGGCACTGGCACTACCGGTTGTGGCGGGTAAGCGTATGTCACGGTAGTATTCGTCTCCATTTGGCGCAATATAGTTGATATATATTAGTACAATTCTCCTATATCCGGCGATAAAATTGATAGATAAGGTTGCCGGACGGTCCCCTCGTGGTGTCTCTTAGTATCACGGTTCTAATTACTACCTCCGCTCACTCAACGCATGCGCAACTTAGCTTCTAAGAATCGAGTCTACAGTAACGGCTTGCAGATACATAATGTTTTAGCTTATTTTTTTCGTCCACACATGCGTGTATATATAATTATATAGTCACCAGTTAGGCTTGAGCCTAATACATGTATGCCGGCATAGCTAATTTTGGGAATAATAGGTTGTGACTGATTTTAATTGGAAGTTACAATGGGTAATTTAACATAAATGTAATGAAATTAATAATCTCAAAATTGTTTAAAATGATGATGATGGTGAAGATGTCCATGAAGGTACTAAGAATATTTCATGTAGCTATATAGATTCTGAAGAAAAGTCTACACTGACAATATCCTGTTCACCAGTATAATAGTCATTGAGACATTATTATCACTGATACAATAAAATAAGTAGGAATAATAGATGATGATGTGGAGAATTATGGGTAAAAATTTTGGGAAGTTCGGAAAGGAATAATATAGGTAAAATGTTGAGCATATTAGGCTCAGCCCCATCACCAGTAGGGCTGTGCCTTTTTATGTATACGTATGCTAAAGATAGCAGTGTTGTACATAGTCATAGCTATTATCAGTCAGTCTATATTAAGAAAAGCTAACCTGATCGATGTATACCGCTCCGTTTACTTAGGCAACTCTAATAGAGCAGTCAAATATTTGGAGTACTTGTGTTACCCTAATGGACCGCAGTCAGATAGTTGGAAAAACAAAAATTTTAATGGTGGATTTCAGTTTAGAATAATGCCGGTATGAATATATTGGATATTGGAATAGTTAGACTATATACTGCAGACAGATTTAAGGAAATAGAATTTTGAGCAAAATTATTCTGATAACTGCAGCATGCAGCTGTTCGTTTATAGCCTTTTTAAAGAATACAATACAAGGCAATGCTGCATGCTGTTGGACTTGTATGCAAGTTTCCAACTTCAATGCATGCACACACCACTGGCTACAATTTGTTAGCTATACGTATAGATACTGGGTATAGCTACGTAGCTACATCCACAAATATACATAGTTAGGGAAACTAAACATATAATAAAAACCAACTACATATAGTTACGGTTACTTTGTTACAAAACTGAATGCATAAAGAGGCTAGCTACATAGCTATACATATAATTTATATAGCTACATATAGACTTGCGCCGATTATGCCGGCATAATTTTGGGCATAATAGGTAGCTGAAAGCATCAAGCATAATGCTGGCATAATAGGCAAAATTTCTAGCGCGGCGCCAGTTTTATAATGAAAACATACTCAAATCATTTATAAGGGCCACACGCTTACCATTACACACATACTGTACTATCATACAACTGCTAGGCTGAATTCAGCAACTATTGCAATCCCTTTACAGTCGTTAGATCAAGCGCCACTAAAATAATTAAAATTATTTTGTGAATGGCTCCCTGTACAAGAGATTTAATACTGTAGAGGTACCAGAAAGACTACTAATACTCATAAACAAGTAAGAGGTGTGATTAAAGTAAGCTAAAAGGATAGGGAGTGTTGAAATCAGATTTTTTTTGGAGCATAATGTTAATTTATGGAGCATACTTTGAGCATAATAGGAAGAATATTGGAGCATTGCTCCAAAGCATAATAGGCAATTTTAAAAGCATAATAGGTGCAAGCCTAGCTACATACATAAAATTACGTAGCCGTGCATGTAGCCAAATAGAAATAGCTAGTTGCCTATGTACGTACACCTGTCAACTATCCAACATCTAAGTATAGCTATGTAGCTATATACGTATATGTACGTGCATGATAAGTTAATGTTACAGTATACATGGGAATAAAATAAGAATAATGGGTCAAAAATTTGGGAAGTTTGGGAAGGAATAATAGGTAAAATGATTTTGAGCATATTAGGCTCAGCCCTACTAGCTATAGTTAGTTAGTCATTTACTATTATAGTAGCAGTTCATGTTTTAGTATAGTGTATAGCTATATAGCTATTTGTATATATATTCAGGACATGTATTGCTGAAGAGCAGTTCAAGTTATTTTATGCAGTCTCCCTTTAATCAGTTAATTAACCCAATTAGCTATATACTAAAAATTAATAGTTATATTAGCAAATCACAACCGACCGGCTTGCAAATTTGTAGTTCAATGATTCAATCTGGTAGCTCAGTTTACATTCATGCATGCATGAGTATAGCTATACATATAATGTTTGTAGCATATGTAGATCTAGATATTTAGCTAAGCGTGTTTGATTGTATCTATATAGTTATACTTAAGCTATAGCTATAGCTATATATAGGCCTGTTGTTCTAGTATCAGTTTGTTATCATATATAGTATGCATAATCTAATTAGCTATACTGTTCTGGTAGCTATTAGCTATATATGTACTATAGATAGCTAGTTCTGGAATCATAAAATTTTCGATTAGCTATTGTTCCAGTTCAAGTTCTGGAACTAAAATATGAATATATTTTAATTCCAAAATACCTGTAGCCATAGATATAATGTTTGGCACAGCTGTTCACATTCATAGTTACTTTTGAAGTCCTATAAATTTAAAAATGGTTGTAATCAGTAGCAAGGAATCTTCAAAGCACCACAAACTATCAAATCCACAGGAAGTATTAACACAGCAAGTATTACATTTACTTGGTTACTTTTATGCTTATAAGCCAGTAAAATCAAAGCCTAATCATGCAAGTAGCTATGTTTTCAGAAATTCATCATAGCCTACTTAAATTATATGTATGTAACTAGCTGGCTACTGGCAAAGCTACACACACTCTTCAAGAAGATATAGGTTAGAGCTGTGGTACGTAATTAGCTATGCCGGAAATAATTTTAGCTAGCATAATGCAAAAATTTGCTGGTAGCTATTTTGCAAGTACATACCTAATATGTAATAAGAAAAACCTGCTGGCAAGAAACTGGGTTTTTGGTCATGTCACACACAAAGCATACACACTAATAGAAAATTCAAACATTCTATTAAAGCAGTCAGGTTTACTTAAGTTATTCTAATAAAGCAGTCAGGTATTTGAACTACGTATAATATACAATGTAGCTAACTGGCTATAGCTATGATGACAAGTTACAGTTACAGCAAGTGTACAGAATACAGCTAGCAAGTTACAAAAGTCAAGGTATGATTATACTACTGATTGAGTTCGTTATAAATCATTGGGCAGTTGCTCATATGCCATTGATGACAAACTAGTGCCTGATGTTCCTCGCCCTTTTCGGACACCACTCACAAGTGCGATTATCAATAATGGTATGAATGTGATCATTGAGAAGAAGGCAATACACTATGAAAGAAATGTAAGAGTAGTAACTAGTGGCTAGTAATGTAGTTAGCTATGTGCTATAATAAAGAGTTCATAATAATTATACTGTAAATACATGGCCACCATTCCTGAGTAACGGCCATTGTGAGTTTTACTGTGGCCATCCACTCAATTTTCCCAGAACCAGTCACAACTTTAAATGGAGTATGCAACCATGCATGCTACTGTATTCTAATTGTTTTATTCAGTAGTTTTTTAAAATTTACTTACTGGGTAAAGTTTTGTCAGTAAAAAATTTTGACGAATGTCAATGACCTCATTATGCAGCCTTTCCTACTGGTGGCTCTGCATGGTGTGCAAGGTGTTCAAATGAATATAAATTGAATTTTAGCATTCGAATTGTAGCTAGCTAGCTAGCTACATGCTTAGGATTGTGTATGTATGTACTAGCTAATATATATACACAGCAGGCGAAAACCATGAAATACATAGCTAGCTATGTCACTATTATAAACGTACTTGAAACAAAACTACAGTATTAGCTACGTACCTAGCCAAGTTTCATACCACGTTTTGTAGTTTAACTTTGTAATTATGACTATGCTATGCCCTGTTTGTAGCGTACTATAATTATATGTAGTTGTAAGAGTGGGTATGTTCAAAATATGAATGTATATAATAGCTACAGTCGCATTGATATTGTTATATTCTGTTCGTGTTCACCTTGCCTGTTATTTCCCTTGAATGACTTCCGTTGCAAACGGGCTAGAACAAAAAAATTATATTGCTGTGAAGCCCTTCAAATGCTGGAAATGTTTAGAAAAGAAGTGCTACCATAGGACTAAGCGCTAAGAAGATACGGGCGCTTCAAGTTTCTCCATACATTTGTATAGGGGAAACCGTTCAAGCATAAGGCTTTAAAGTTTATTGCTGGGCAAATTAGTGGTTGAAGTCCAACAAGTTTTATGTGTGCTTATGTCATTGGCTGTTATAAGATTACATAATCATCTTTTCCTTCGCTTGATCTTCACTCAATGTAGCCTATCTTACCCATTTGTTTTGTACGTTTTCTTAACAATTTTCGAATGGTCTTTTGTTTCTTTGTTTCGCTCTCAAAGTATTTTGTCATGTTCACAAGTAGATATCCGTTAGCCTTGTAAGGCGCTTTACTTTGAAAGAATACTTCTCACTTAATGTCAAACAAGAAGAGTCCTTTAGTTTCAGCTGCTTATTTATTGTTAGTGACACTGTAGAATCTAGCGACGCCATTATTATTTGCGCTAAAAGGTAATGGCTGTAGTTGCGTAATGTTACTTAGTTCAGTAATTGGTGGTTGCTTTCAACTTAAACGGCTTCCTGTATTGAGTTTCAACTGCAAGGTGAATGAGAACAGACTATAGTATAGGTAATCACACACATTTGAGTGCAATTTGAGAATAATCGTACCAGTAACAGTCAAGTAATTGCACAAGGCAAAGCCGAGTGCAATTCTGACTGTTGCGTGTACAATTATTCTCGAATTACACGAAAATGCGTGTGATTGCCTAATAATCTGATATTAATGTGTTAACACAACAAATAGAAGCATGTGCCATTCATTTTTGCATGAAAATATTAAAAACCAGTTACCCGGTTATGGCAAAAATAACTGATAACTGAATTTTAAAAATAACTGATCGGTTAACTGGTTATTAGGTTATTTTTCACAGCTCTTAGTACCTAGGCTATAAAATATTACAATGAGTGGTAGCATACATACATAACCACTCATGGATGGATTTAGGAGAGCCAAGGGGGGTCTTGACCCCCTCAGAATCAGTATAAGCAGCAGTTGCATCCACAGGTGTAACAAAACAAAAAAGCAATAGTATTTTACTACTTAAATCAATGTGGAGATTTTAACAGCTGTTTGACCTTTAGATCTGACCTTTACAATACTCTGACTCCACCATGCAATTGATTTTGTGGGTTAAAGCATAGCTATTCAATACAAAATACATATGTAATTTCATGTACCTTCTGGATAATATAACAAATAATGATTTTATGTAGTTACACTCTTTGCCATATATGTAGCTATAAACTAGACAGATGTTTCAACATCGTGGGGCGAGCCTTCGCGAAGTTTGGCGACATGTATGGCTGTATGCATAGTTAACATTATACATGCCAAGGTCATGTTGTGTTAGTGAGATATTATTAATTGTTTTCTAAGGCGATGATATAGCCCGGCTATATATAGTTTAAAAGTAAGGTCACACTTTTGTGTAAAAATTAAGTGATGAAATTGGAATGATCATGACTCCTTCAATAATCACAAGTGACAAGATCAGTGACTGCATGGTGATGCTGATAATTGTCTATAGTCTTGATGAAGCATACTCTATAGTTAGACTACATGACTCTTGCATAATTACATTAGCTATTGATGTATACAACTTTGTATTAAATTAGTGCAATTAGTCCACTTTGTTAATTAAGCGCTTTGTCTCTATGCATATAAGCGCATATATCTATTTATAGCAAGTGCTTATATAATGGCGCTTAGATTGGAAATATTTTCGTCATAGCTTTATTTCTTTGCCAGTCGTGAGTAGTGATATATCTATACTGAGACCTTGTGATAGGTGTCTAACTGAAGTAGCTACTATACATATTAATTTGCGACAGCGTAAGCGCGTAGACGCTATAACTGTGGAGTAGCTAGTTAGCATAACTGTTTGCCACAGCGACAGTCGTGAGTATAGTAGCGATAGAAAGAGACCGCATGACGGTGTCTAACTGAAGAACCACATTATATTTGCATAGGCGCGTAGACTATACTCTATAATTTATAAATAGCTAAGTAAGCGTGTATAACTGCTTACCATAGCGCTTACAATTAGAGTAACGTACGTACGTACTTACTTACGTACGTACGTCGTACCATCGGAATGCAGTGATTTCGACTCGATACACCATTTATGTGGGGCTCGCTCAGGCTCGCCCCAATTATGACCTTCAATATTATTGCCTGATTTGGCCCCCCTTTGAGAAATGCTGGATGCGCCCCTGACCATTGCTATAGTAGCTATCTATTTATTGAACTTACTGTGGCAGCAGCCTCAGTAGTGTAGACCTCTTTAAGATCATCACAAATTGTTTCTGCATTAACGGCTCCACAAGATGAATCATGGTGACCGTGATTATCCGAAGCATACACTGCATTAATTATTCCTCCAACCAATAAGGCAAGTACAAAGATAACACATAGTACAGCATTCTGTGATAATAGAGAATATATAGTTAATGGATAATTATATAGTTAATATGTGGCTACGTACATACATGTGTGACTGTCCGAGCGCAAACCAGCCTAGTTCACACTTCCAAATTTGCCAACTTTTAGTGCTTTATAACTTTTGTAACAGATGTTGGGTAGGCATACCAACTTCAAATTTACAGGATTAGCTAGTAGAGTTACTATCACTTTATCATTGCTGAAAATTTTAAGAGCTGGCATTCTAATAAGATTTTATGGACCATTGGCAAAATCGGAGGTGTGAACTAGGCTGGTTTTTGATCAGACAGTCACATCTGTGAAATTTTATAACCACTCAACGACTGGTTACTTACAGTAACTGAATATCCACCATAAACTTTTCCGATAAGAGTTGTTAAGTAGCACATCTGAACAAATATCAGTATGCTATGATAGATTACGGCTACAACGCCGACAACAAGTAACCACCCAGCTGCCAATCTGTGGTTGTCCACACGTTTGTATTCAGTGCCATTGTCATCATCAAGATCAGTTATGGCTTTTATTGCTATTGCAGCAGCAATTACAAGTGCTATGCAAAAGATCTACGGGATGTACACAATATGTTAACATGGTGGTCCACTTTTGTGACCCGGCATGAGAAAACCGAGCTAATGTACACAAAATACGCACACCTATTCATACCATAGTATGCATGCACCTCTGTTGCTGCATAAGATTTACAAAATCTGTAAACAGCATTAGACTCCCCATTAAAAGTTGCATAAATGGTGAAAATTGTTTTAGTATCCCATGTTCATATACAAAGTTATTAATTTTCAAATCCAAAATTGTGGTCAAATTTTATGTGCACATAAGCCTGTTTTCTTATGCCGGTTCACAAACAAGTTTTTAACACAACAGGATTATGTTCCTAGCTACTTGGCTTGAGGCAATTGATACCGTATAGCCTAAATTTTCGTGAATTACAGAAGTAGCTATACTGCATTGAATTATACTGCAGCTAGGACAAGATTTTCTAAGTTAAAATTTTAGTAGGTAGCTACTCCAAAATCCACGAAATCCACAAAAAATTTAACCCTCAAAAATTATGCCTGTTGTATATAGGTAATCACCAAGAACCATCCAGAAAGCAGAATTGAACACCCTGGCTGTAAAAAAGTTGCGGCTAAGAGCTAAAAAGGCCTGGATATAAAGAAATGAAATCAAAATGGGTAGCCAGGGCCTGTGTAGTGTTACTGCTGATAATCAGAATTCAGGAGGTAAAACATTAAGTTATCAATCTGTTAATACTTTGCGGCTTGTATTGTGATTATCAACATTTTATATCCGTCAGCAGTAACACTACACAGGCATTGGTCACTATTTTGATTTCACTTCTTTTTATACTGGCCTTTTTTAGTTCTTATCCGCTACCTTTATTACAGCCAGGGTGTTTGATTTGGCTTTCTGGATGGGTCATTGTTGATGAACGAAGCGTGGTTACAGCCCCTGCACTAGACATCAACATTATGCTTGCTTATGCCACATAGAAATTGTACTGTCAAATGTATGGTAGAGAAAGTACAATGTCATTTGTAACAAGTTGAGGAATGAATAATTTCAAAAGTAGGCAGCCATATGTTATATATAAGGCTCAAAAAGAGACCAAAGTTATTGTAACACACAAAATAATTTTTGTTGCTAGGAGATATATAGTGTAAACTTCCCTCCTAGCTGGTTAACAACAATTATACATTGGTAGGTTAACTAGATTTCTAGCCTTGTTCAGTGAACCAGTTCTCTAAATATGTATGTAAAGCCAAACCTCAAGCACTTCAACAAAATGACTTTGCAGGTTGTACATTACTAACATGATAGTCACAAAATTGTAGCTAGTGGTCATGTTATGTGGTGGCTAAGAGTTTAACTGTTTATGGCTTTCATCTGACTGCAATTGTGACCTCCAACAACTACCTTCTTACGCATATCTTCCTGTATGCCCTGCGTAAGCCAGTAATCCCTGGCTTAATACGTATCTACAGTAATCCTTACATAATACAGTACGTATTACTTAAAGCACTGCTGCCAGTTTATATAAAATATACAACTCGAGGTGAGAGTCGAGTGGCAAATATAGCACAAGTTGAACCGAGTGCTATATTTGTCACGAGACCCTCACCAAGAGAGCTGTGTGTTTCATACAAACGAAGCGGCAGTGCTTTAAGTGTTTTATTGTATTTTACACCTACTGATCAGATGTGTAAATAAATGAAACACAGTTCTTTGATAATACTATATAAAGGAATTGGATGAAAAGTGTCAATGAGCTATCATTCTATAACTACTCTATCCTTCTACATAATTATATGCCCAACCACAATCCTGACACTTCATGACATAGCTATATTTATTTTGTGTGAGTGGATCAAAGGGTTTAACAGTGCTATATATGCCATAAAGTGTCAGGAGGTAGTTATAGAACTGTGTATGGTTGAGTAGTTATTGGGGCGAGCCTGAGCAAGCCCCACACTAGCGAGTCGCCCCCTCAAATATTGGTGTTATCGACCATGCACTAAAAATTACGACAAAAATCAGATAACTTACGCGTGCGACGAGAATTCAACGGTGTAGATTACAGTGCGTTCTTATATGGCTTGTGTATTCGTCCATGCCACGATAAGTGAACGGCGTAGATTACAGCGCGTTCTTATATGGCTTGTGTAATCGTCCATGCCACGATAAGTGAACGGCGTAGATTACAGCGCGTCCTTATATGGCTTGTGTAATCGTCCATGCCACGATAAGTGAACGGCGTAGATTACAGCGCGTTCTTATATGGCTTGTGTAATCATCCATGTCACGATAAGTGAACGGCGTAGATTACAGCGCGTTCTTATATGGCTTGTGTAATCGTCCATGCCACGATAAGTGAACGGCGTAGATTACAGCACGTTCTTATATGGCTTGTGTAATCGTCCATGCCACGATAAGTGAACGGCGTAGATTACAGTGCTTCCATATATGGTTTGTTTGGTGTTATCGTTCATGCCACGATAAGTGGGCGGCGTAGATTACAGGATTTGGTGTTATCGTTCATGCCACGATAAGTGAACGGCGTAGATTACAGTGCGTCCATGCCACGTTTTGTACGTCAGTGTGTGGTAATTAGAAAATATGAACCATGAAGAGAGGTTGCAGCGAAGAAGAGAACTTTACAGGCAACGAAGGGACAGAGAAACGGACAATGAAAGACAAGAAAGGTTGAGAAGGCAGTGTACGTTTCCCATGTGACCATACAAATTGCATGCATGCATTCTCAGGCTCGCCCCTCGATGCTGTGTGCATCTGTCTAGTAGCACTATGATTGGGTAGTTCTACAATGATAGAGTAGTTATAGAATGGTAGTTCATTGATGCTTTTCATCAAAGAAAACTATTCATTTGTGTTTTATTCACACATCAGTAGTGTAAAATACAATAAAACACTTAAAGCACTGCTGCTTTGTTTGTATGAAATATATAGCTCTTAGTGAAGGCTTCGCCTTGTGTTATATTTGCCACTCGACTCTCACCTCAAGCTGTATATTTCATACAAAATGGTGGAAGTGCTTTAAACAATATATATAGCACTGTTGAACCTTCATACAGTACACAGTACAGTACATAATATACAGTAATCCCTACATATCAATAATTATTACAACACATCAAAGTCATCAATCATACATTGTAAAACCCTATCAGATAAATTATTATACAGGGATTTATTTTTAGCACAATATATAATAACACTCAAGATTAGTTGCACCCGCATTGATTTATTGAGGCCTCGATCGATTCATTATGCCAAGCACGTTGCTAATGCTTGGCTGTCTAAATTAAATGTCTTTTTTTCTCGACTTTCCTTCATTATATTTGATTGTGAGTGGTTTGACATTTTCTTTTGTCTCTTGGCTGTGTAAATTTCTTGTTTGACCTACATGACTGGATGGATTTTGGAGACCTTAACCATCATCTACTCTGAGTTTGACCCCAGTCAATGTGATATTATAAACAATTGAGATGTCTACCCATTATGCAGTGACTGCATATCCAAGGCATATGTAAAGAAAAGAAAAACTGTACATTTCAAAACTCAGAATGCATTTACAATACAATAATGCAAGCTGGACATTTTTAAAAAGAGATTCGGTTTTGTATTAAGCGCAATGGAGAAAACAGTGAGTTTCCAGATCTTTTGGCTAATAAGTTTCCTATAAAGTACGTATTCTACGAAAATTCTATGGTCAGGTGTTAAATAGGCAATTAGTATACTAAAACTAGACAACATTATAGCATCATACCTCTAAGATAAGTGCCTGCTATTTTGTAAGAAATGATACAAAATGTATTGTGAGTTCAGGTAAGTCTTGAAAAAAGTTCTTCCAGAGAAATATTTAAGAGAATACACAAAACATACGGTCGGAATTGAATCCTCTATAATTTTCTCTATGATTTGGTATTTATAAAACTTTGAATTCCTTATTCGCATCTTGCTTTATGCATTTATTAAATATTTTGAAGTGGATGTACTACGTGTCGGATGAAGGAAAAGCATTTAAATTGCCTTATGGAGTAAGTTTTTTAAATTTATATTCTATGAACATGTAAGGATGGATGTTAGGCCTGTTTTGGTGATGAAGAAATCCGGTATGACTCGCCAAAACTTATCTCCTGTTTTTGATTCACAATGAAAGTTTTACTGAGATTATTGCTCAGTTTATAATCTTAAAATCCTGTAATATACGGAAGATATCCGCTAATTAGTAAATTTGTATTTTTTGAGTATTTTATGAACAGGCTGATTCTATATGCATGAAAAGACGTTGTTTTATTTAAAATACACTTGATTAAAATGATATAGTGACCGGCTTGACCGCTGGTCTTAGCTACTTAACTCACCAGACATATTAAACGTAGTATAACCTCTGCTACTACGGATTTCTCAGTTTGGTAAAATCGTCTCGCTGATATTTGTGTTTGTAGTCGCGGTTGTGGCGAATAACGGTAAACATTTGCCTCCATTTGGTACAATCGTCAAATTAGATCCTTTAATCCTATTGAGTTTATAGAAGGCGCTAGTTATTATCTCACATCAAGCACCCGTGGCGTCTCTCTTCACTCTAATTAACGCATGCGCAACTCAATCTTATATTTATTTATATATTATATATATTTATTATCTACTATATAATCTTCTTCTTCTACTATATAAAGCTGAAAAGCCGTCTGTCCGTCCGTCTGTCTGTCTGTCCGCACTTTTTGGTCGGTCGATATCTCGGTCGTCTGTGCATGTATCAACTTCGGACTTTGTCGAAGCGATAGCCACGTCCTCCGGCATGACCAAGTTTATTTTTTAAAGTTTCTAGGAGCTGTAGTTTTTCAACAGGAGTCCGCGATAGTCGCCTGTGTCGATCCAGACAGCCATTAACCCACAGCAATCCAGTGCACGGTTGGTAACGCACTAGACTTCGACACCTTAGGTCAGTGGTCAGGGATTGAGTCACTCCACGTTTTTTAAACTTATATTTACTTTTTAGCCGACGACCGGTTGTGCTGCCAAAGTGCCATTAGCCATTACCCAGCCTCCGCTTCAGCTGGAAATAGCCGGCAAATCACTTACTTTGAAGTGTCTAAAGCCTCAGTAGCAGCAGCAGCAGGCACTATAAAGGGTAAACGTTTCGACTCGATAAGTGGGCGTGTCCATCGAAATCGAATTGATGCTCAACATACGAAAGGGAAGACAGTAAAAACAGGAATGCAACATGCAGGTAGACAAGTCCGTTTGCTGTAGCACTATCGCCATTATACAGTCAATTGGCTAACAGTCCGCAATAGATTAACCTACTCAGCGTTTATTAGCTGGTACAGCCTACTCAATTAAGGTGTTAAATAACTACAAAGGTGTTAAATAAACAATGAAACCTTACTGTACACAGACAAGCTGTTGTCTTGGTCATAACCATGCAGGCATGAGGTTGGTAAGGCATATATGTAGGTATGCATACGTATATAGGAGATTAGGTAGGCATAGCATACGTAGTTATAAGCATAGGCATACAGAGACTACGCAGGTATAAGACACTGAGTATAGGCACAGGAGATTTACAGTATAGGCATAGGAGGCTTAGGAGACTTGGTAGGCATATAGGAGACTAGGTATAGGCATAGGAGACTTAGCCAGTAGTTAAGCATAGACAGGTTAGCGGACTATAGGGAGTGCATTTACACTGTAGCTACACCTGCAGGATAGAGCAAGTATATTTACAACACTAAGGTGATTGTGTGGAACATTTGACTACATAGCTATATAAGCTTAAGATCTATGCTTAGCATGTCATGCACACCTGCCACCTGCACGATAGGTTGACTATAGGTAGGCCGCATAGAAGACTATTATATCATGTACCCCTATAGGCATACACCCTATATAGGAACTACATAGGTAGCTATATATAGGCATAGGAGACTATAGCTACCATGCACAGTATGCATTTAGCTACACCTGCACGATAGGACAGTTATAAGCATAGGCATACAGAGACTACGCAGGCATAAGAGACTAAGTATAGGCACAGGAGACTTGCTATATAGGCATAGAAGGCTTAGGGGACTAGGTAGTCATAGGAGACCTAGCCGGTTGTTAAGCATAGATAGGTTAGTGGACTATAGGGAGTGCATTTAGCTACACCTGCAGGATAGAGCAGGTACATTTAAAACACTAGGGTGATTGTACATGTGTGGAGCAGATGAATAAGCTTAAGATCTATGCTTAGCATGCCATGCACGCCTGCTACCTGCACGATAGGTTGACTATAGGTAGGCCGCATAGAAGACTGTTATCATGCATGTAGGCATAGGAACTAGGTAGCTATATATAGGCATAGGAGACTATAGCTATCATGCACAGTATGCATTTAGCTACACCTGCACGATAGGGCAGGTACATTTGCTAGTACTATAATATAGCCAGTGACACTGCATGTCAACACTATAATATAGCCAGTGACACTGCATGTCAACACTATAATATAGCCAGTGACACTGCATGTCAACACTATAATATAGCCAGTGACACTGCATGTCAACACTATAATATAGCCAGTGACACTGCATGTCAACACTATAATATAGCCAGTGACACTGCATGTCAACACTATAATATAGCCAGTGACACTGCATGTCAACACTATAGTATAGTCAGCGACACTGCATAACACCGTGGCCTAGTGCCAGTGTCATGTCATGTTAATACTATAGCATAGTAACACTGCATGGCATGGTATCATGACATCACTGCATGCAGCACTATATATATGGATGGTATCACTGCATCTCAACACTGTGACATGGTATGAATCGCTGGTAACACTGCATGTCAACAGTCTGGTATAATAACGTGTCAACACCACACATACGTATGCTTGTGGCATGGTATCACAAAGTCTCACGCTTCACTACATGCCAACACCATGGCATGCAGTCACGCATCAACACTGCTTTTAAACTTGGTTTCACTGATCAGCACTATCTGTGATAACTTTATCAGCACTATGGTATGAATACCTATATACTATTCTCAGTACTAAATACAATGGTAGCACATAATTATAATAGTTACCTTGCCAAAGTGTTGAATGCTGTGCATGTGGTACTGATATCATGTGTTGATACATAATGATGCCATGCCTTAGTGTTGACTTGAAATGATACTTAATTAATACATAGCTACAGTTACATATCATTATGCTAAAATTAACCTTAGCTATGTATGTACTATGTAGTTCACACAAAGTTACGTATACATTCCCATAGTTTGAACACATTTATTGCAGAATTTTACACGACATGCAATTGATCTACGTACGTATACGTAGCTCAAGCTCTGTACAAGCAAGACTCATTACACATTGAATATACGTATATTGTGCTTAGGATGGTACTATCATATGACATGGCATCAGTATCAACATATGAATTACGTAGCTACTATATACGTACTGTTTGGACAATGTCATTGTATTAATGGTAGCTAGCTATATCAATGAGTTTTAGTGCAAGCAGTATTGGCATACGTAGGATTTTTATGGTACGTATATGGCATCACTACATATCAATGTAAGTAGCTACGTAGCTACCATGTGATTCTCAAAATAGCTAGCATATAAATTTATAAGCTATCGTGTAGCTATTTTTAGAGCATTGGTTTGTTGACTAAAATCCACCCAATTTAGCATTACGTATATAGCTTATGCAACACTGGGTCGTAAATACATATTATCCCACAAATTATGGTATTGAATGATATACGTACATAGTGACACCAAGCCACTATATCGATAAACAGTGATAGCTACCATGCCATAGTGTGGATGTGCAGTGATGCCTTTCCACAGTGTTGATAATGATACATAGCTCAGCTACGTATATAGTGAATCAGTGATATCATGCTGTACTACGTATATAGTGCTAACATGCATGCATGTAATGATACCATATTGCATGCTGTAGTGTTGAAACAAGCTTAAGGTGGTGCCATAAAATGACTGTCAACACCATGGCATACGTAGTACTAGTACTAGTGTCACTGCATGTCAACACTATAGCATGATAACACACTATAGTATATAATATATATCCATGCCGTGGTGTTGATATGTAGTGGTAGCTACCTTGTCATGCTGTTGGTTATAGCTACGTAGCTACCGACAGAACTTGATTACTTGAAATTGTACCAGCATTAATACCATAAAATCTCTAAGTTGTGTATAATAATACAAAAAGTCTATACTCTAATATAAAAAGTCTATATCCAAATGTAAAAGTCGTGCATAATAATACAAAAAGTATGCCCTAATATATAAATGATACCACAATATAAAAAGTAATGTAACAATGTATGTACCCAAATGCAAAATGTTTGTACCATAATGTACTCATGCACACAGTCCAACCTGATTTGAGCATCCTGTACAAAATACCTACCTTTATTTATATATAGCTCATAATTTTGGCATTATCACCTCTTATACTTATAAACAAGCAGCAGAATTGTACAGTGTTGAAGTTAGTTGTTGTATGGCCAGCAGCCAGCTACTCTTTATTGTAACTAAGTAGCTGTCATTGTGATTAAAATTAAGCAACAATACAAAAAGCTAGTATAAAAACATATTATATAATGCACTTACGTAGTACATATCTAGTTATGTTTGGATACAATTAATAGACTAATTGTTTCTCTAATCATTGTAAAGCTGTTATCAAGCAAATCAAAGTTATTAACAAGTGCTTCACATTTTTCACAAAATTGTTTTGCTTGTTTTTTAAAAATGGAAATTTGCTGATTATATTTAAGTTTTATTGCTTTGCTAAGGGTATTATTTGCTGTACAATTTCTGTGTTCAATTAAATTTTTAGCAACCATATGTTTCATTAGCCTAGAACAACAACTTTCCATGTCACGCCAAACTTGTTTAGTTTCGAGCAAATAACAATTAATATGTTTAATTGCACAAGCTTTCCAGTCCAAAGAAGATTGAACTTCCTTTACTAAGTTCTCTTGTAGAATTTTTTTATTTTCCAAAATTGCAAGTTGTGTTTGTGTTGACCGAAGAAATTGGTGTAATAGGGTGGTTTTTATTTCTATAATTTTTTGTTTTTCCTTGTTCTTCATATCAACTTCAAATCTTCTAATTTTATCGCTTCTACTGGCATTAATTATGCAAATATGTTTTTGTACTATTTCATTAAATTTTTGATATCTCTCATTCATAACTTTTTTAAATTTACAATCAGATGATTCAATATCACGTAAGAAAATGCTGGCATATTCTAATGTTTTTTCATGTCGTTTTGCAAATTGCTTCTTTATTTCACTTTCTTTTTCTTGTTTGTCTATAAGAAGTTGTAAAATCTTTTTTAACCTACTTTCCTCAGATTTTAAATTTAAAGATATCTTGTAATTTTGATATTTTTTAATTTTACAAATTTTTATACCAAAGGAATGCTTGCATTCATCTTCAGTTTGTGTATCTACTCGAGCGTCAAGTAAAGAGTTTTCACATAGAGATCTTTCAGTGGACTTTTTAAATTTATTTACAGCAGTTTCTCTGATGCTTGCTTTACTGTTCTGATGGTCTAAACTGCTCTTTTGATTATTAATTAATAGTTCTCTTTCCAAATGAAATTTGTATATTTCTAATTTGCAATTACATATATCTTTGTTTAAAGCTTTTCTATGTTCTGAAATCCTTCTAATTTCTTCACATGCCTGTGTGTACTCCTGTTCATATGACTCTTTCAACCTTTTAAATTCAGCTTCATGTGCTGCTATTTCCTTTTCATAATCCATTTCAATTTTAGACATTTCTATCTGCCATACTCTACAAGTTTCTTCTAAATTTATAGTGCAAGAATTCCTATGTGAGTATATATCTTTCTTTTTCTTGAAATCCACATCACATTTCTCTTTTTTAATCTCAGTTTTAAGTATCTCCCAATATTTACAATATTTCATATAAACCTGGCGATGGTTAGTTAATTTTTCTTCATAGAATGATATCCATTTATCTGATTCAGATTTTACTTTTGCAGTATATTTCTGTATAGTCGTTTCATCTTGATTTTCTGATTTCTTATCTATATACTGCTGTGGATCTTCAAAATCAAATGAGATATTTGGTACATGTACTTTTTCATCTGTATAATTTAATTGAAGCTTTAAAATTTTCATCTTTTCTATTAATTTAGATTTTTGTAAACAATTAACTTTCCAATTTAGCTTTTGTACCTCCTTCTCATATATTATCAGAACTTTTTTGCTTGCTTCAAATTCAAGTGATGAATCATTAACTAATTTATTTATGAGGTGACAAATTTCAGCCAAGTATGTGTAGTCATTTTCATCATTGGATTGTCTATGTTGCAAAAGGCATTGCCTTAAAGCAGTCGTGTGTTTATGAAATGTGTCAAACATTTTCAATAAATAATCAATTACTTTACTAAGCACTGATTTTATTATCTCCTCATCCTTATCTAAATATAATGGCCCACAATGTATCATATGAATGTAACTATCAATGTAGAGAGTTCTTTTAATAAAAATGCCAATCTCATTAGTATCCATTCTGATTCCTATAAAATCTTTATGAAAAAATTTAATACGACAATGAATTTTACATTCATTTTTTACACTTCTATACGTGGCTAGCTATGTGTACTAGCTACATACGTATTTCTGACTCCTTGACAATGTTTAACAGATGCAAGCCTTCTTATAATTATGGGTCCCTAGTGGATAGTACTTGTAATGGTATTGGATTGTGATAATTTATGTAGCTACGTATATTAATAAGTAATTTTTGCATGGTCTACCCAGATTTTAAATTCGTAGTTCACACCTCCAATTTTATCAAGTATAAAATCTATCTGAGGTGAGACACAAAGCTCAAATTTTCAGTAGTGAAGTGATTCTTCTACTTACCCTCTAAATACAGACTCTATATATACTGTACGTATGTCTTTTCTTATGAAGCATTGAAGTGGCAAATTTGGAAGTGTCAACTACGTATGCTGGTTTTTGCTTGGATGATCATATTTTACGTGAATGCATGGTTTTTAATAGCCTGCGGTGGACACACACACAAAGGCATGCCAGCCACCTAGGCTGGTTTTCAGTTGGACAGTGACAAATGTAGGAAGTAAGCTGATTCACAATGAGGAATTTGTTGTTGTCCTGAAAGGATACCATGCAATTTACCCACTGCAGTTTTATACAAAAATGATTATGTTTCTATCATAAGAAATAATGTACATATAGTTAATGGTTGGATCCTGGATTGTTATCTTATGGACATGCATGGGTTCGGATCCCATCCACACAGATTTTTTACTTTTTGTAGTTTAGAGTTTAGTGAAGTTAGTAGCTATAGCTATACTACTGCATTACAACCTACTGCTTCCGTAAATCGGGTCGAGAATAATTGATTGGAATATGTTGTTTGAGTTAATGTCTGTTGAGGACATGTGGTCTTGTTTTCATGCCAAGTTTATTTCATTGGTCCATAAGTATATTCTGGTTGCTTCCTCTGGTGAAGTCTCTCAGCATCCTCAGTAGTTGAATATAGCTATCAGTTTTACACAAGATTAGGCTAAAGCGTAAGGCATGGAATAAATATAAGATAACTCAATGTAGCTCGGACTATTTAGCATATACTAAACATAGAAATGAGGTCACTGAAGTGGTAAGAAATGCTATAAATATTGTTTTGAAAAAGATCTAGTACATAGAGTGAGTACTAATCCAAAGAGATTTTGGAAGTATGTGAATAGCAAGATCATTAAGACCAAAACAAGACATGTCATAGGTGAACTATTGAAACCTGATGGTGCATTGAGTGATAATGACTCTGATGCTGCCAACTTACTTAATGCATACTTTAGTAGTGTATTCACTGAAGAGTTAACTCATGATGTGCCAACTCTGGGTTGCGTATTCCCTGGAAATTCTCTTAATGAAATTGCTATTTCCGTGGATTGTGTTTGGAATCAATTGAACAGATTACATGCAGCCATCTAAGTCCTGTGGTCCAGATGACTGTCATCCTCGGGTACTTAAAGAGGTTAAAGAAGGTGTTGTCATGCCATTATATATTTTACATCTTCAAGAAATCTCTTGAAGAAGGCATGTTACCTTCCTCTTGGAAGGAAGCAAATATCATAGCATTATATGTAAGAAGGGCGATAAAAGTCTTCCCTCTAACTACCATCCTGTAAGTTTAAGGTCAGTTATTTGTAAAATGCTAGAAACTATTGTTAAGTCCGAGCTAGTGAACTATTTTGTTGAGAATAACTTGTTTTCTACAAGACAACATGGCTTCCGTGCTAACCAGACTTGTGTTACACAGCTGATAAATGTTTTGGATCAATGGACATTGGCCTTGGATTCAGGTAATTCTGTTGACATAATCTACCTTCATTTTCAGAAATTAAGCTTTTGACCGAATTCCACATGCCAGATTAATGTCAAAGATCAGATCTTATGGAATTGATGGTGCTTAGCTGAAATGGATTGAAATTTTTTAGTCAATAGAAGACAACGGGTGTGTGTTTTTTAGATTGGTCTAAGATAGTGGAGTACCACAAGGCAATCACGTGTTTTGGGACCCGTTCTCTTTATCATATATGTGAATGATTTACCTAAGGTTGTGACAAGCACTATGTATATGTATGTTTGCAGGTGATACTAAGCTTTATCGTCCTATATCAACTGATTCAGATGCCATTAGCTTGCAACAAGATTTGAATCATCTTATACATTGGTGTGATATTTGACAGATGTGCTTTAATATTGAGAAGTGCGAAGTGATGTCGCTGGGTAATGCTACTTCAATTAGCTAATGACTATTTTATGGTGAGGAATAATGTTTATCTTCCAATAACACGCGTATATGAGGAACGAGATTTGGGGGTATTGTTTACCTCTAATCTTAAATTTGGCAGTCACATCAGTCAGATTGTTCATAAGGCTAATAGACTAATTGGTCTTATTAGACAAACCTTTAGCTACTTGGGTCCACCAATGTTGTGTGTGTTGTATGTTGGTTTCGTATGCCCACATCTGGATTATACTTGTGTGATATGGAATCCATGATATGAGGGCTATTGAAAATGTCCAGAGAAGAGCCACAAGGTTAACTTCAGGTATGAAACAACTGCGTATATCATGACCGCTTGGCTACACTGCACCTACATAGTTTACTTTATAGAAGGAGAAGAATGGACATGATAATGGTTTAAAGAATAGTACATGGACTTGATGGCATCCATTTTGAAGACATAATTATTTACTTACTCTGACACTATCACTAAATCTAATGGCTATTCAAACATCACAGTCGATCGCCTAAATATTCGTAAATACAGTTTTTCTCAACGTATTGTTAATGACTGGAACAGTTTACCTCAAGATATTGTAGAAGCACCTAATATGCTTGTTTTTAAATCCAAACTGGATATTAATTGGAATACTTATCGTTTTATATTTAGCTAATTATATTGAGTTGGTTTTATAAGACAATGTCTTCCTTGTAACCAAAATGTTAGACCATATCAAGAGTATTATTGTCTACTGGCATAGTCTGACTACTATATAACAAAGCCAGGATTGGCTATACACAGACAGAACTTGCAAAAGCGCGGTTAATTTAATTAGTTAATTTTAATGTTTTACAAATTTGCAGCTGTACATTATAGTATTTGACAAAATAGAGAGAAAATATTTTTAAAAAATTCAATTCTGAAGGCCTGCCAGCATCCTGCACTGGCAGCCTAAAAAATAAGTATTAAGTTTATTGTATACGTATAGCTATAACTAAAGTTTATAATAAAGTGAGATTAGTATGACATTGGTAGCTGTAGCTACGTATGCTGCATGTGATATTATATAATACCGTACGATACAAAATTGTGGAGGGATAAACCTTTGGCGAATAAGCTTACAACAAGTATTGGCGGATAATATTTTTGGGAATGCCCCAAACTGAATTACAAATCGCTATACTGGAGGGGGGCCCTATATTATCTGTAGCCAGACGACCGCTAACTTAGCAAGACCTACGTAGCGAAAAAGTTTTACAAAGTTTCACTGTAGCTATACTCATGATAGCTATATCATAATTTCTACAACACAACTTCTTACGTCTCAGTTTCACATGCATTCCGATGCTGCATCACGTGCAATCTTTGTGTGCAATAGTATCGATGGTGCGCGTTTAGCATCGAAATAACTTTTTTGCCGAGGTTCTCCCTATATTTCAGCGGTTCTTCCGTATGTTGTATTTCTGAGCTGGTACTGAAACAATGGAAGGATTTATGAAGTTAGTCAAGTCGTTCGAGTAATAGATAGTATAGCGGGCGCGTCGTGACCATTTTACATACCGTATATGTCAAAACATTCGATGGGGGAAAACTTTCGCGGTTCATCAACAATGTGCATTATGTAGGGAAAACTTTCGCGGTTTGCAGCCTTAAAACCCACGCGCGCCTCTGCAATACGAATTTTAGAGTGTGCGCAAATTAGAATAAAGTTTAACACGCGCGCTGGGCGCATGGCTGAAGCCGAATTTGAAACCGACAGTTCTGTCCGTGGTTATCATGTGTATCAAGACAATTGGACACCTGCGATTGGAGAACGACTTCACTGCGAACGGTAATTATTTTCTAATTGTAAAGCAGGAAAAGTTTCAATGGTAAAACATTCGCGTTTTGCTAAAATCCGCGAAAACCGCGAAAGTTTTCCCCCTCGAACGTTTTGACGTATACGGTAATCTATACTAGAGTCAAGTCATGCTCTGCTGAGTGCCCACTTTCGTTAACTTGAATGCATGCACGCACCGACCTCGGTAGCTACTGAATCACCAAAGAAAGAATTTTATAGAGGTATACGTAGTCTAAAGGTTGTTTTCGAGATCGACTCTAACTACCGGCTTCCACGCTGTTCGCACGCCTCATAGTGGCTAAATTTTTCAAAGGAAAAATTTGGCGAATCTCTTTCGATTCGTCAAGATTTTCTCCCTCCAATTTTGTATCGTACGGTATTAAATTATACAGCTAATCCATAAAGCGTGAGATGGTGACGTTTACGCTCAAAATAATTGTTGTAGCTGTAAAGCTGTAGTCGCTATGCAAATATGTATTTCAGCATTGCAGCTATTCAGTGAAGCCATTAGCTTACTTTAAAAGGATACTTCTACTTCACGGACCACGCTTTACGAATTATACTACAGATTTCAGTTCCGTTTTAAAAATTGCGTATGCGCAGTAACATAAAACGCACGTATTATTCATTACTACGCATACGCAATTTTTAAAACGGAGTTGATCGTGAGCTTTACAAATGAAAGATGACTAGCTTCTTTAACTTGGTGATCATCTGGAAAGTGCACCTTAGTAGCTATAGCTAAATAGGGTTTGCTACTGATACCTTTAGCCCCTAGCTTTACAGCACATGCATGACATTGCATGTACGCGGCTATAGCTATACGTAGCTACTATCCATGTAATATCATGTAGCTAATTATGTAATATTATAAAATTAGCTACTATGCTAGCTTACGTATTAAACTTGAACTTTAAACACACTTAAAATGATGGGATGGTCTGCATGGTTCTTTTACAACCACGGCCTTAAATTGAGTCTTGAGTCTGACGATGATGGTGCAGTGGTCAGTCCTTGATTGAATGTTGAGGATTTTGGTAAATACTTGGATGCTGGTGCCCATTTGGTGAAGCAAAACTTAACTAAAGATACTGTGTAGTTAGCTTATTAGTAACCATGCAATTTTAGTTATAGCTAGCTGTAGCTACTTTGTATATATGATACGTAGCTACGCATAATATTGTTGCTCATAAATATATACAGTATAGCTACAGCTCCATGTGTGAACTCACTATTTTAGTTTTCGTGCCGCTCCTTTCCAGATCTACTAGACAAAAAGGTTATCTTCAATACGTGCAATCTGCAAAATAACGTTAACTAACTGCCTCGTGATTCAGCTACGCATGCATGCTATTACTCGTGCAAATTATTATTCTTAATTACGTACATGCACAGTTCACGATATTATTCTTGGAAACGGAACGAACTAATTTACTCCGTAACTGGCAAAACCAAGTACCTAGCTAGCTATGGCAGCTTTATATAAGCAAATTTTTTACATATGTGTAGTTTTAATGGCATAAGAGGCTCTTATTTATTTCATTAGCTATTAGCTATACGTATAACAGTTTATATCTTTAACTATCTACATAGCTACGTATAAAATTGGCTTCATCATGATAATGAAATACTACTGAGCTATAGCTATGTATAATACGTAGCCATATGTGGCTAGCTATAGTATATTGTGAAGAAGATAAATAGCTATATACGTGGCGTAGTTATTGATCACCATGAGAACTGGGTGGAAATGTTATCATTCTTTCTTACCCACAACAGACATAGCTACCCACAACAGACACATAGGTGGATGGTAATAGTTAATATATCCCACTGACGCCATACTTCAAAGGAATTTACTGTATAGACTAATATGTATATTATAGTTATTGCCCGGGCGAAGATGTTGTACATTATGCATGATGCGAGTAGAATCAACACCATTCAGTCAAAGAAGGTGTGTATTGAAGCCACATAGCTACATTACAGTATCTATCAAAGTTTTGTTGGATATAAGCCAGTTATATACAGTATATAGTCGTAGCCGGGGTATCTTTGTTATATTAACACTCGTCCTCCGCTTCATCGGACTCGTGTAATAACAAAGATATCCTACTCCCACTGCATGTGATACAACTATAATACTATGGTGGAGCGCTAACCGGATACGTAGCTACCACGAAACAACAATTCTTTGGGAAACCTATGCTTTATAACTTAACAGCAGGCTGTTGATTCTACGCTACCCGGCATCTAAAGCTAAACTGCATGTATCAAAGCCTGGTCGGATAATTCACTTTGCCCTAGGCGTGAGAAATGAGATACTACTAGCTAGTAAACTCGTAGCTATACTGTTTCGCCGAAAAATCTGGTTACGTATCCGGCTAAATAATTATAGTTACTTCCTGTAACAGGTGACCGATAAATTATCCACTTCGTTATAATCATGCTCTTATTAACTATAGCATTGCCAATGTTATACATGCAAATGCAGAGAAAATGTATACTGTAATAACAACACATATCGTAAAATTGCATGCAAATACGTAGCTAATGTGCATGCAATTTATGATTACCACATAATATAGTTACATGCACACGCACAATGTTATGGTTATACGTAGCTACAGCTATACACATAAAATCGTACATGTATGCATGCATGCATGCATTCTGCATGTTGCTAAATGCAGAGCTGCAGTAACTACAGCTATAAATACAAAGCAAATTATGCATAACTGCCTTTGAAAGGTTTTTGAGTTCACATGCAGCTAGGTTAACTAACCGTTAAAGAGCTTTTATACAAACCTGTACCTTCAGCACTGTTTCCTTTTTGCTATTTGAGGTAACCAAGCAATTAATTTTTTGTAAATTAAGTTGATATTGCATAGCTACGTATATAGCTATATTTAGAAAAGATGCTGTAAAATGATGAATGCTGCCGTAATTATATTAGTGCTGTAAAATGATGAATTATTATTACTATTATTATTATTATTATTAGAGCTTTATAGCTACTCAGTTAACAACATGTACTTAGCTACGAACGCGAGGTAACCGACGGTCTAAATAATTATAGCTATACGTATATAGCTCCGATACGAAACATAAGTATTTGGTTACGTACGTAGGTAGCTATGTAATATAGCTAAGACGATAGCATGGTTACCCTTTATACAAGTGAATTGTGAATACACGTAGCTAGTTAGCCACTAGAGAAAGCTATAATGTGAACGTACAATTATTAGCGATATGTCAACCGACATTTAATTTTGCATACTAGCTAATCACTGCGTGTTTATATTATTTCTAATTTTACCAGTTTGGCACTGGAAGGGATACACAGAAGGCGCTTATTATAACTATCTAACACCAAGTGAAGAAATGAGATGATAATCGAAATTGCTATAGTGGTGTTTTTATACAGTGAACAGTATAGCTAATAGCTATATTTTATTTAGCCCATGTATAATGATGAAATTTAGGGTGTAAAATTGTCTGTGTAATATTTAAACAGAGAATTACCACCAGATTGCTGCTGGAACACTTTAGGATAAAACTTAGCTACTAGTCGTCTACGCGATAAATTAATTGGTAGCTATCATAAATACTAGCTATACGCTTACTGAGATTTTCCGTTTCAAAACCGGTCAACCTGTTATGAAACTGCATGGCTAACGGGTTTTAAAGCAGGTATAAGGAGTTTTGTGATATAGCTACCATGGCTACAGCGTAGTCTCACGTAGCTAACTAGCTATGGGGCGTTTTTTGGGCAAAAAATCATCCATGAGAAGTAGCTAATCGAAATGACACTTATACCGATTACAAAAATCGATTGAATGGATCGACATTTTACAAAACTATCGATCGAAATTTAGAAAATCTATCGAATTTAATTAATTTTACTTAGAAAAACTATTAAAAGTAGCTATCAGTATGGCCACTCCAAATTGATTTCCTGTTTCCCGTCCTGGTCAAACAAACTTTGGCATGCGGGCGGGCGGCAAATTCCATTATTCCATTATGTTAACTACTACACATGTACACAACTACACATGTTTTGTACATCTCTGTACCATACGCGTACGGTATAAAATACTCATGCGGTACACAACAAGACTACTCACGGTGCAGACCTCTCAACTCTCACGATTTGGTCGTGAGACACACGATTTCAGCATTGGTCTCACGACTGCTTGTTCATCTCACGATTTCTCAAGATTTTACAGAAATATTATTAATATGCGCTAAAATATCCATTTATGTGTCACGTGATTCAACACGTGACTTCATATTTGAATTAATTGAAAGAATTTCGAAGTGGAAAGCTCAGCGAAAAGCCTAAACCCCACTCAGGAATGAAAAGATTGATGCGGTAAAGTTGCCAGTGAATATTATTGCAAATGTTTATGCAAATTGTAAGCTGACTACACTGGCCCCAAGAGGAGAATATCAGGTCGTACTCCATGAAGAGTGAACAGGTGAGTACAGTGAAGTTAACAATGGTGTGAAATTGATGAGTAATCTAGATATGAACCGATTTCATACTGTACTCACGTGACCCAAGACTAGCCGTGCCAAACGAAGCTCGTGGGTTTTATCATATACAGATTATCATAGTGTAGGCTACACCATAGCATAGGAAAAATAATGACCTGCAGAAACAGCAGTGTTGCATTTAGCTAGCTACGTAATCATGCATTTTTCAACAGTATTTTTAAAAATTGTATGTGCATGCATGCTGCGTGGGGTGGGCTTCTCACGACCAGGTTGAGAGGTCTGCTCACGACGAACCATCCTTCCCCCCCCCCCCCCCCCCCCCGATTTGCCCGTTTACTAGAGAATTAGTACCTTCATTGTTTGAAGAATCAATATCCCAAAGTTGATAGAAATCGGTTTAGCCATTCTTCTGATACAGCCTTATAAATGCCTTCCTATCACCACAAAAATTTTTAAGCGGCAGTCGTTTTTCTTCTTTCTTTCATATTTTCTTCCTTTTATTTTCATCACACACTTTTTCGGGAGCTTTCGTGAACCCCGGAAGTTTTTCAAACTCTTTTTATACATTCACTTGTTTGTCTAATAACTCACTCATTTCTTCATGGATTTCAGCCAAATTTGTATCAGCACTTCTCCTATGTATATGCTCTACCTGTCATACTATTATCAGTTTGAAGTAAACACTTCAATGTATTTAAGAAGGCATAGCTATATACTTCTAAAATATTTCTATACTTTTAGTAATCAAGTATTAGTATTATGAAATATCTTAGAACATGTAATACTATTCATGTGGCAGTGATAAATTTTGGAATCGTTTTCCAAAATCCAGTCAATCATGCAACTCTTGCGGTGGGACGTTTATATTTCATCATGTAGCCTCGTGTATGGTAGCCAGATGTGACAAGCACAATTAAGTAAGGCAGTGTCATGCAGTATGTCAATTAGCTAGATGGTTTATTATTTTGAACATTGTGATTGCTTTGAGTTAATTGGTTTCTGCGAAGAGCTAATGTTGACCATTGTAGGTTCAACATCACTTGCATACAAATCCTGCAGCATACTTCTGAACTGATTCGATAGCTGATATATCCTTTTGTGTACGTATGTGGGCCCAAATGGTTTGATCAAAGATTTGTAACAGTTAAGTTTGACAGACATTGGACAGCTGTAGAGGTTGTGTTATAGGAATCCCTTAACCTTGTTCGCTTTAGCAGTTATTTGCTTGATATCCAAGACAATTTTGAGTCAATAGATACTCCTATAAATACTTAGTGTGTGTTACCTCTTGTATAGCTACAAAGAACAAGCAAAAACCATCCCTAAATTTCAAGTTTAACATAGCATATGGGCTTCCGATATAGATATATGTACATGTATGGGACGGGTCCATGCATACGCGTATAGGCAAAATACGCATGCATGCAGGACGGAACATCTGCATGGCAAGTAGCTAGGTCCTGTTGAAGATCAAGAGGTGATTTTATTGTCTTATATAATGGACAATCGTCTGCGAACAGCCTTAGGTACTGTGACAAATGCAGTCTGGGAGATCATTTATGTATATGAGAAATAGGATTGGGCCCAGTGATGTACCCTGAGGTACACCTGAGCTGACACAAATTGAAGAGGATTCAGAATTCTCCAAAACTACCCTTTGGGTGCGGTTTGTCAGAAAGGACTCAATCCACCTAGATATAATTTTCCCTGGATGCCATACCAATTCAGCTTATAAAGAGGTCTGCGATGTGGTATACTGGTAAGTACTACGTCAAAAGCCTTTGAAAACTCTGTTATGATTAGATCAGTTTGAAGGCTTCTATCATAATTTAAAGTGAGGTCATTGAGCAAAGAAATTAGCTGAGCCTCGCAAGATCTGCCTGTCAAAAGACGTATTGTATATAGCTAAGTCATATAGTAAAATATTGTTACTCTCTAAGTGCTTCATAATATTGTAGCAGGTGGCCTTGCGGTACTGCGTCAGTCAACGGTTCAGCTCAAAAGGACAGGTATGGAAGGTTCACCATGCACCAACAAGCAACTCACACAATTGACAGCACAAAAGAATGCCCGCCTTAGTGGGAATATATAGCATATATATACAAATATCAAAAGACTAATTAGCTTAGATACTTAATACACACCTTAAGGTTACAATGTGGTAATGTGTATGCATAAGGTTTCTGTGTCCACTACACTATTCTCCGTTCTGTGAGAACATGTCCCATGTTCATTCCTGACCATCTGCATAACGATCTGGCCTCCTCCGAGATGTCCGCAATGGGTGGCGTCGTGGTTGATCTATTGTTGATGGTGCTGGGTCTGCAGGTACTTGGCTATGCTCCACAGGCTGGGTGTCAGTATCTTCATCATCCTCTAACTGTAGGTTGGTTCCTGGGGGAGAGGTTACACAAGTTGGAGCTGATGCAGGTGATGTGTTTCTGGCAGGCTGGCTACTCTCTGGAATTCTTATGTTTGGATCGCAAGGTTTCAGCCTGTCAAAATGGACAACTTGGCGTTTTCTCCAGCTACGAGTGTCTTGGATACGATAGACAACACAAGACAATTTCTTCACCACACGAAATGGCCCACTCCAAGGACAATGTAACTTTCGGGATTTCCCTTTAGGAGTCACAGGGTTTAAGAGCCACACAAGGTCATCAACTTTATACGGTTCTCCATGTACCTTCTTGTCATACAGCAATTTTTGCCTTTGGGCTGCTGTATCCATTGCCGTTCTGGCTAGGAGGTATGCTTGTTCCAGTGAATGGCGGAGGTTAGCAGCATATTGAGAAGGAGTTTGAGGGTGTCCTGTGGGAGTCCCATATACAATATCAGCAGGTATTCTTGCTTCCCTGCCATACATCATGTAGAATGGGGTGTAGCCAGTAGAGGAATGGATGCTAGTGTTGTAGGCGAAGCAGACTTTGGCTAGATGATCTTCCCATGACTCTCCATGGTCATTTACCATTGTTGCCAACATTGCCAAAATGGTTCTATTAAGGCGCTCAACTAAACCATCACACTGAGGGTGGTAGGGGGTTGTGTGTGTTTTGTTAATGCCCAGGATCTTACTGATTTCCTGAATGGTTTGGGATTCAAACTGTGCCCCCATGTCAGAGTGCAGTTGGCTAGGCACTCCCCACCTGCAGAACACAGAGTCCATGATCCGGTTAGCAACTGTTACTGCATCCTGGCTTGGAATACCAAATGCCTCAACCCATCTTGTAAAATAATCTGACACCACTAAGATGTACTTGCTGCCAGACTTACTGATTGGAAATGGTCCTACAATATCCATGGCAATCACTTCTAGGGGGTACCCAGCCTTCAGATTCTGCAGTGGTCCACGTCTTTTCTGACTGGGTCTCTTACGAGCAGCACAACTTGGACATGTCCGGCACCAGTCACCTACACTTCTTGACATTCCTGGCCAGTAAAACCGTTCTCTGGTCTTGTGTAGCATTTTGGCTTCACCTAAGTGACCACTTAGTCTGCCTCCGTGTATCTCCCTTAACACTTGTGCTCGTAGTTGTGTGGGGACAATCATTTGAAGGTGATAACTTGCACCATCTGTGGATTCAAAGTGCCTATACAGTACCCCATCCCTGACAACTAGTTGTTCCCACTGCTGTACCAACTGACGAGTGTGATGACGAGTGTACTTGCATTCGTCAATTCAGGTGTAGGTGGTACATCAACTTCTTTTGCTCTCAAAACTGGTCCTATCATGGGATCAGCCAACTGTGCTTCTCTGATACTCTCGTCTGGTCTGCTGCTATGTGACAGGGTTGTCATACAGGTACGCATCGGTAAGGCTGATGGAACCTGTGTGGTACACACAACATCATTAGCTATATCATCCCCACCTGTATCACATTCACTCTCAGGACGTTGGCACTGTTGGCATGGTCGTCTGGAAAGTGCATCTACATTCTGATGCTTAATTCCCCTTCGATGCACAATCTCGAAATTAAATTCTTGAAGTTGTTCCAACCATCTAGCTAGCTGTCCACACCCCTCTTTGAAATTCTGGAGCCAAGTTAGTGAGCCATGGTTCGTAACTTGAAGGACTGGCCCAAGAGATATGGTCTAAACTGCTTGATGAACACAACTACAGCTAAGAGCTCCTTTCTTGTCACACAGTACTTTCTTTCTGCCTTGGTCAAGGATCGGTTTGCATAGGTAACTACCCTCTCAGTTCCTTCATATACCTGGGACAGCACTGCACCAATACCATCATGGCTGGCATCGGTGTCCAGTAGGAAGGGCTTGGAACAATCTGGGAATGCCAGGATGGGTGCTGTTGTGAGCCGCTGCTTTAGCACTGCAAAAGATGTAGCACATTCAGTTGTCCACATGAATGTTCTGCCATGTTCAGTCAGACGTTGCAATGGTCTTGCAATAGAGGCAAAGTTTTGGATGAACTTACGGTAATAGGAGGCAAGACCCAGGAACTGCTGGACTTCCTGTGGGGAAGTTGGTGTTGGCCAATGGGCAACTTTCTCAACTTTTGCTGGGTCTGTAGACACTCCCTCCCTGGAGACCCTGTGTCCTAGGTATAGAACCTCCTTCTTGCAAAATGCACACTTTGGTAGTTTCAGCCGAAGGTTAGCACACTTCAGTTTCTGCAGCACTGCACTGAGGTTCTGAAGGTGTTCCTCGAAAGACCTCCCTAGCACAATGATGTCATCAAGGTAGAGAAGGCATTCAGACCATTGGACACCAGCAAGCACCAAGTTCATTAGTCTCTGGAATGTTGCTGGTGCATTGCAGAGACCAAATGGCATGACTTTGAATTGAAATAACCCTTCTTGAGTTGTGAATGCTGTTTTATCACGGTCTTGCTCAGCCACCTCCACTTGCCAGTATCCACTGACTAGATCCAATGTGGAAAACCATTGGGACCCTGCTAGTGTGTCCAGGGTGTCATCAATCCTTGGTAGTGGATAGGCATCCTTGTGTGTAATAGAATTCAGTTTTCTGTAATCAACACAGAATCGTGCTGACCCATCTTTCTTTCTCACCACAACAATTGGGGATGCCCACGGACTCTTGGAAGGTTGTATGATGTCTCTGGCTAGCATGTCCCTAAGCAATTGCTTTACTTCATCCCTCTGGTAAGGTGGCATCCTCCGGGCATGCTGTCGGATGGGTGGGTGGTTCCCTGTGCTTATGGTGTGGGTAAGATGGTTGGTCCTTCCAAGATCATCATCCCCCATGGCAAACACCTCTGCGTGGCCCAATAGGAGATTGTAGAGCTTCAACTGTTGTTCTTCAGACAGTGCTTCATCATTCTGTTCGACCATGTTAGATGTATCTTCCATTATCGCCAATTTATCGGTTCAACAAGCCAAACTGAATCATAGTCTATTTCTTCCCTTAAAGAAGCCTGTGCAACTATTTCAATTCCACTGTATGGTGGTATTTGTATCCTCTCACATGTCTTGATGACTGCATTACTTGGTGGATGTTGTGATTCTCTATTCAGTGGAATGGCCTTTCCCTTCAAGTGCATGACACGTTGGCCTAGTCTGGCGTAGCCGACCCTTTAAAAAATAAAAGGGTCTGGTGATCCTAGCATTGTGCACTTGTGCAAGAGGAATGTAATTATAGACCGAAAATAATACGCAAACTCGATACGTATTTAATGATGTATAATATCGATATTTTAACATGGCGTCTGTAACAGTTGAGCAGCAACAATTGAGAGTGTAGAACCAAAGAGCTTATCAAATACGCCAGGCAAACAAGCATAGCAGAGGCTTTTACCGTAGCCAGTAGGGAATATGGCGAAAACATCCTTTCCCATGACAAACTCTTTGATTACGGCCTTTTGCTCTGATTTCAAGGAATGGTAACCCAACGTGCTTGCCACGCAATCACTAGTCGCATCAACTTCGTACGAAGAAGCCATTACTATCCCGTAATCGATACGTAAAAACGAAAAATTGTGTCACTCAAATTACTTGAGAAGCGATTTGATTGGATGCACCAGTTTTCGGTAATTCAACACAAGTACATGCTGTTAGATTCACCAGACCCTTGGATCAACGCGCGCCCGCGTGATCTATTCCAAGGGTCGGCTACGCCAGACTAACGTTGGCCCGTGTTAATAGTGCACCCATTATTTTCTAGAAAATCTAGGCCCATAATAGCGTTAGCACTAATGTTTTAGCAACTAGAAAATCACTTCTCACCACTATACCAGCTAGTGTGATATCAAGAGTAGTCGCCCCCCGGACTGACAGAGGACTGCCCTCTACTCCAACCAAATTCCTGTCCCAGACTTCAAGTTGTGTGCCTCGTCCAGCTGTAATACCCAACCACACATCTTCCCTTATCAGACTAACTGATGCCCCAGTGTCAATCATGAACTTTATTGGCACGTCATTGATAACCCCAGTCACGTGGTAGGCGTGGGCGGGGTCAATTGCCCGAAGTAAGATTGTGCTTTCAGAACTATTAGGTACAATGCTATCTACTGTAAAATTGTTTATCTGGGTCATACTGTTCAAGCCCTCATCTGCTTGACCCATCGCAGGGAGAGCAGTTAGTTTCCCGACTGTGTAGGTTGGCGGTAGGACGCCGCACATCCTCTAGCAAAGTGTCCGGTCTGGCCGCACTTGTGACAAACAATTGGCCCACGTTCTGCTGCACCGGGTCTTGCCTGCTGTTGTCCCCTCGGCCTTGGAGTTTTGCTGCTCTTCCTATCGTCTATACGAGAGATAGTGGCTTCCGTCCGATCTAATCGCGACACAAGCGTCTGTAGCATTTCAAACATCACCTCATTCTTATTCGGTTGGACAGACTGTATGTTCGGTCCCTCATCAAGGCTCGCGACGGTTGGCGTAGTCTGCCGGTGTGTCTGGTCTCCCAGTGACAGAAAGGCTTCGATTTCCGGGGTAGCTGTGACTGCATCATTAAGCGTCCTCGGACGGCGTTGACGAACTGCGCGGGAAATGTCAGGCTTCCCAAGCAATCCGAGAAAGCGATCAATTGATAATTTCTCCTTCGCGGCCTCATCCAAATCCGGAAACGCCTTATCTGCCAAACTCCGTAAATTATCCGCAAATTCTCCCCAGGATTCATTCAACTTCTTCCCACGTGTCTGGAACTCGGCAGCGTAGAGGTCTCTCTTACTCTCTGGCTCAAAGCGTCTACGGAGAGCCCCCACTGCTGCGTTGTAGGTACTCTTCTCCTCGGTGGTTAGCCGATTCCAAGCCTTCCGGGCCTTGCCAACAAGCCTGACTCCGAGCCATACCAGCTTGGCCTGGTCGTTCCAATCGTTCACTCTGGAGACACTGTTAAAATGGCCTATCCACTCGTCCCAGGTGTTTTCTCCATCATAAGCATCCGGGGTGATGAGTGGCCTAGGTGGTTTGGCTCTAGCTTCGCCTTCTGGAGTGGACATCCTCGCCGATCGATCGCCGTCACTGAAGGATAAAACACAAGAGCGAAAACACCACTAAGTAAAGCGGGGTCTGACCTGTTCAGGTACCGTAACAAGACCACTGTACCAGGTTCAAACGCCTGAGGTTACAAGGATCCTGCCGACTACGCCAAATGTAGCAGGTGGCCTCGCGGTACTGCGTCAGTCAACGGTTCAGCTCAAAAGGACAGGTATGGAAGGTTCGCCGTGCACCAACAAGCAACTCACACAATTGACAGCACAAAAGAATGCCCGCCTTTAGCTTAGTGGGAATATATAGTATATATATACAAATATCAAAGGACTAGTTAGCTTATAGATACTTAATACACACCTTAAGGTTACAATGTGGTAAAGTGTATGCATAAGGTTTCTGTGTCCACTACACTATTACAGGTGATATAGCTATAGCTAATGCATTCGAATAACTTGGATGTGATACAAGTGCTGAAGGGATATTGCTCGATAATTGGAAGGTAAAGTACGGCTGCACTGCCTTTCTTGAAAATGGGGTAGCTTGGCCTCGCGACATAAATTTGATGAATTTCAATCACTAATCACACAACACAATTCTCATATCATTGCTATCACTGAATCTTGGTTGGACACTAGATAACTAACACAAATAGTTCTAAAGTGTGTTTAAGTAATTACATGCAACATATGTTGGAATGATTGCCCTGGATCCCATGGTGGAGGCATACTTCTCTCACAAATCTCTAAATGTTCACCCTGCCAAAGGTTTGAAGCAGTCAACCTTGATATCTCACTTTGGTATCTAGTTTCTTTATCACAAAATAGTACATACCTTGCTCATTGGACTAGTTAATTAATCGATCACTCTCATAATTACATAGAAGTGATTAGAGATACATATATACGTACGTATCTCCCAATATAATTATTGTGATTATGCAACTTCTACTTATGGGCAATTTCAATCAACCTGACATGAATTGGGCAGATTATTGCTCCACATCACTGTCAGTTAAGTTTCTAGATACAATACAAGACTCTTTTTTGACTCATTGAAAGTTACTAAAGCCACTGTGGACTATCAGACTTACGCCCAGCAACGAAAAAAGTTAAAGCCATGATATGTTCAGCACATCTAATCCAACAATCACTGTGAGTTATTTCCAATACCGTTAAGCAAAATTCAAATCAGATCAGATCAGATATGTGTAACTCAACTATACAGAAAGCTAATGGCTCAATGATGTCTTTTCGGACTCTGAGCAAAGAGTTAAATATCTATTTGAATCTACCTTCACTTTGGAAGAGCCTAATAAGATTCTTACCATCCCGGTTAAAATTTCAGACATACATATTTGTGCATGGGCATTGTTTTAACAGTAGACACTATTATGGTTATTTCTTCTTTGGATGGTAATAAAGCACCAGGTCCTGATGACCTGCATCCTCACATATTGAAGTCTTGTGCAGCTACTTTGACCAAACCATTGCTACTATTGCCTCAGCAATCTTTAGCTAGTGGATCATTACCTGATCTGTGGAAAAAACCAAATGTTACTCCAATTCACAAAAAGGATCTACGTAAATTCCAATCATTAAATTATCAGCCAATCAGTCTCACATCGCAAGTGGTAAAACTCAATCATTAGAGAGCAGCTGTGGGATTTCTTAGTAAGCGCAAAGCTTTAAATCCCTGTCAACATGGTTACGTTAAACACAAAATCTTGTTTTACCAACCTTTTTGTAAGTCACAGCAAATGGACTGCTGCTTTAGATGCTGGGCTGAGTAATGACACCATTTATTTAGATTACTCTAAAGCTTTTGACTCTGTCCTGCATGCATTTACGTCTGTTACGTACTAAGTAAACTGCAAATTTACGGCATACAATTAAGGCAACTTGCTAAAATGAATCAATAACTTTTTGGTCAGACAACAACAAAGGGTTATATTTAATTAATGGCAGCAGCTCACAATGGATCAATGTCACAAGTGGTGTGCCACAGGGGTCGGTGCTTGGCCCCCTTTTATTTATACTTTATATGTTAATGACATAACTGATGGTGTCCAAAGTGTGTATATTAGAAATATTTGCTGATGGTTCTAATCTCTATAGAATTTATTCATAATCTACATGACACTGAAATTCTACAGCAGAATTTAATTTTCTTAAAAATCTGATTGTTGAATTTCAATACCACCAAGTGTAGTGTCATGCATTTGGGCAGAAATTACAAGTCTACAAGTCTACATACTGTATAATATGTTGTTCGATCATGTCACAAAAACTAATACTCTACTCTGGAGCAGAGAAACCTACAATCGAATTCCAGCCAGCCATGCTAACTTTTTTGGTTCTGTAGTTTAGTTTGTCTTCAGTAACAAATTATAAGTTAAATATCTGTAGACTACTGCATTACCACCTATGTACACAGCTACTACTTCTGTAGATCAGAGATGACCAGTTAAATATCCCAAACTGATGACCGGGTAAATAAACACAGCCAAGTGTAAAAGTGTGACATACGTACGTATGTAGATACGTAGCTAGCTAGCTATATAAAAGTCTAAGGCATTCATTTAATGTTTGCTCATTAGAGTTTCCTAACTAATTCATCAAAAAATTATAATGTCAACAATGCATGGTAGACAATATTTGTGCATAAATTTGTTAGCTATGTATTATTACATTTCTCAGATTACACATTATGTATGTTTTATTTTACAGATAATACATCTACGTATGTAACTAAACTTGATGGCATCAGACGACATTTCTTCCCTAGATTGTGAAGGGTTATGTTTGTTTTTAAAAGAGAAAAAAATTCCTGATGATGTCATTGAAAAAATCAAAGGTATTTACGTACGTATAGTACGTAGATGATATACATACGTAGCTACATGGATGCATGGATGCATCCATACATAATTATACGTAAAACTGTTCCATCATATCAATGCCTCAGTCATATCTGCATGTCAGATTTGCAGATGGAATAGCTACGTATACGTAGCTTGATCCTTCAGCTTAAGCAAATCATGTGTATATTTAATTTACGTACCTAGGGCTTTGTAGCTAGCTACGTAAGTGGATATCACGGTGGCATCTACTATCGGCTGATAGGAAATTGTTGAACCCTAGCTGCAAGAATAGGATATGTTCTATAGTTGTAGTTGTATCTTAGTGATCTGTCCACAACAAGTTAATTTTGTATATGCTGTACTTTTAAATTACGTATGTGTAATTAGAATGTATCTTAATCCAGATGAAGCAATTGATGGAGAAACATTTTTAGCATTAACTTATGAAGAAATAAAGAAAATCACTGATAAGTTAGGACTTATTAAAAAATTACAACGACTACAAACTTTGAAGGAGGTATGTTTTGATTATAATCCAACATGTATTACAGTTTACATAGAAAACACCCGATACAGCTCGTATGTATTATTTTGTAATACTACAGTAAATAGCCAATAGAAATGCAATTACACTTTTTTGATACCTTGCTCAAACAAAAACTGTAATACTCCTCTAATTGGCTAATTTGTTGACATTACAATTACAAATTGTTGTCACTGGCATACAATAATTACAATTACTAAATTCACTTTCAGCTTCCTTTTAATTTCTCAACTGCTCAACAGGCCTGTACTAACCGCTTCTCTTCTTGTTTCACTAATTAATGGGCAGCCAACAAAAACATCCCAACAAGCTCGCCAGCAAGTTCTGGGATATCAGTTATTAGCGATACTATCAGGCAAGGGCATTTCAAAGACACAGCCACTACACATGGGTACTACACCAGTACACTGTTGCCAACGCTTGTAATATTTTGTTTCAGTGGCACATGTTAAATCAAATCACCACACCTCTTCACTAGCACACCAAGTTACACTAAAACATGTTAGATTAATTTGTAACAGTATGGGTTGCTGTGGTATTTGGATTAATTGCACTCGTAATGCAGGCAGAAAACTGTAATAGTGCTCGGCTTCGCCTCGCACTATTACAATTTTTTGCCTGCATTACTCGCACAATTAATTCCAAATACTACAGCAACCCATCCTATTACATATACTAATTATATACGTATGTAGCAATAATATATGTTATATCACAGCAGGAGTATGATATCTTTGTTATTACACGAGTCCGAGGCGGAGCCGAGGACGAGTGTTAATAACAAAGATATCATACTCCTGCTGTGATATAACTGGCTTCTTTCCCACCAAAGACTTTAAGAAAGCTTTGACTAATAAAAGAAATTGCTGATGTGTTATAGTGTTAAACACCTTGCACCTTACTGTACAATAACTTAGTTATTGCCCGGGCAATAACTAAGTTATTGTACAGTAAAATCCTTTGATGTATGGCTTCAGTGGGAAAGAACAATCTCTAATGGATACCCAATTACATATCTTCAACATCAATAAATACGTAGTTACAAATTTGTTCACAGGCTATTTATGTAATTACTATTAACATCATTACTTTTATAAATAATATGTTTCATTAGTAATACTTAATAGTAGGGATCACTATAAAATGTATAGCTTCCATAATTAGCTATTATATATGTACTTCAAAAACATACGTACATATAGCACTGTGGCTAATAGCACTGTACCTTTGTTATCTCCATGAAAATCTTTACAATGCGAACTGTAGAGAATTTTATAAATTCTCAAATGTAACTACCAGTATTTAATTATTTTGTCAGACTGCAGGCCTACCTTAAGACTCACTAGCACTAGAAGTAGCTATGTATGGTTCTAGACTTTTTACCATTTCTGGTTCCTTTACAGACTAACTCTCAACTGGTACCACAATGGCTGTGATGTTCACACCATCTACGTACATAGCTAGGTACTCTCTGTCCTAGTAGGGTTTCAATATTTTGATATGAAAAAGCCGTCTAGACTCTCGTCTTCCTAGCATACGTACTTATGATGTAATCTGTCATTAACTCTCTCCAGAACAGTAAATGGTCCACAAAATCTGGCTTGCAATGGATTTCCATGTATATTAGGCAATAATGCCACCTTTTCACCCGGTTTAAATGATCTCTCTTATCATACCAGGTTTTCATAGCACCCTGAGCTTTCTTCAAGCTTTCTCTAGCAAACTGGTTTGCTCTCTGGAGCTTGAAACAGACTTCAGAAATACGAGTAAGAAGACTCTCAGCTTGATCTAACCAAGGGAACCCCTAGAGGTACTTGTGGCCAAAGACTACATAGCTCATGGACTGAAACCTAATTAGAAGTCTGTATAACCTCTCTCATTGAAAACAATAGAAAGGGTATTTCTTCATCCCACTTATTCTTTTCCCAAAAACATTGACTTCAGGGTCTGGTGAAATAGTTTCAATGTGCCTTGGGATTGAGGATGCCTATGATTTCAATTGCTTTATGCCTAACTGAAATACCACCTCCTGAAAGAGTCCAGCTATAAAGTTGGGGCCTTGGTCAGATTGAACAAAACAGGGACTGAGTCCAAAGAGCGTAAAAACTTAATCAATGCCATCACAATCTTGTGAGTCCTATTCTGGAGGGGGAATATCGTATACAGCAGCAAAACATTCGAGGGGGGAAACCTTTATGGTTAGAATAGAAAATGAACATCCACGGGAAAACTTTCATGGCAGCAGTTTCTTTTAATAATGAATGTCTAATCTAGTAAAAAACGATTCAACAAAAAACATTCACGGTTGAGTAAAGAAACGCAAAAACTGCGACGAAAGTTTTCCCCCTCGAATGATTTGCAGTATACAGTAGTTTTGGGGAATCTAGTGAAAGTACACATGATAGTCAAGATATAGCTATTAGTTACTGTCTTGGGTCTTGGGCAAATGCCCCACACAGTCAATATTAATGAGAAGATGATTCTTTAGCCACAAGAATTGGTTTTAAAGGGACAGCCTTAAGCTTCTGGTCAGTCCTTCCCACTACTTGACAAGTTGGCAGCTCCTACAGAAATCCTTAACATCTTTATTCACTCCTGGCCAATAAAGGAAATCGAGCATCTTGCGATGTGTCTTCTTCACTCTGAAGTAGTCTGCCATCGGTGTTTCATGAGCAAGACTTACGATATTTCTGGGGAATAACAATCTGATAAACTACGTACACTCCACTCCTGTGAAGTAGGTACTGTTGATGGCCTCCACTTCCTCATCAAAAAAATAGCACTTAGGCATCTCAGTCTCACCCAGTGCATGTTGGCATAGTTTCTGTATCTCTGGGTCACTGTTCTGTTCCTTCATGAGGTCATGCCGTAAAAGAGTACAGTTAAATGAGTCCCTTTTACCATCTTACTGATTAGAATCTACTCCACAACAGTGGGGCAACCGAAGGTTGGCTCTTCAACTCCCCCTGACTATGTATGTCACCAGTCCATTTGTCATCACCAGCTGTCTCAGCCTTCTTTGTTTCAGCCATATGTACCTCATGATCAGGTACGTAACTGCACAGGCAGGTACAACTGAAGTGGGCACAACCATGTCTCCTGAAGTCACCCTTTGACCAGCAAAATCATTTCCTAATATGTAATTAAAAATTATGAGGGCCACACCATTGACAGGGAATGAAGGCCTAACTCCAACTATAACAGGCCAACTACCAGGTCACATTTTATATAATATTATGTACGTAGATACGTGTTATGTGGCACACTTACTTGACCAAGCTCTACACCCTACAACATAACTTTCTTTCCATTGTCAGATTCAGCATGAAAAGACAAAATACAGTATCTTTCAAGATCAGTGACTGAACAGCACCAGTATCTCGCTGGAGTCTTCTCAGAGGAATCCAGAAGTGACACTGTGCCCGATGAAATAAAGGGAGCATATTTCTTGGGAAATGAGGTATCCATGCACACTGTTTACCGAGGTCACAGTCAGTGCCTTAGTGTTTTTCCTTTGCATTCAGCTTTTACGTGTATACGCTTGCAGTAAAAACACACTGGATCAGATGGTAAGCCTGTTGTCAAATTTTCTGCTTTACGTACCTCTGGAACTGGGTACCACTGGTTGGTTACCATATGTTGGCCCATTCTCCAGAGACCCTGGTGGGTACGTTTTCACCAGATGGTACTGACACCTTCTTAAATGAACCTTTATGAGTAAGTGCGTAATCATCCACCCAGACTACAGCTTGGTATAAATCCTCTGTTATTCTTTTGTCTGCTAAAAGACAACATTTGAATTCCTCAGTACGAATGATAGTCACACCAAATGTAAATAGTTTAATTTGCATTGGTTTTACTGTTGACGATTCTGACTATACACCTACTGTACGTATGTCAACCAGTCAATGCTCGTATCCACATCTCAGTTACTTTATTAAGTGGTGTCATTAAGTTGCTACAGAATCTTAAGCCTTAACCGTACGATACAAAATTTTGGAGGGATCGAATAAGCTCACGACAAGTATTGGCGGATAATATTTTGGCGAATGCCCCAAACTGAATTACAAATCGCTATACCGGCGGGCGCTATATTATCTGTCACCAGATGACTGCTAAGTTAAACTTAGCAAGACTTACGTACATAGCGAAAAAAATTTACAAAGTTTCACTGTTACAGTAGCTAGCTATACTCATGATATAATCATAATGTCTATAACACCACTTCTTACGTCTCAGTTTCACATGTATTCTGATGTTGCATCACGTGCAATCTCGTGTGCAATAATATCGATGGTGCACATTTAGTATCGAAACTATGACATTTTTACCGAGGTTCTCCCTATATTTCAGCGGCTCTTCCCTATTTTGTATATCTGAGTTGGTATTAAAACAATTTAATGGAAGGATTTATGAAGTTAGTCAAGTCGTTCGAGTCATAGATGGTATCTCTTATATAATCTATGCTCGAGTCAAGTAATGCTCTGCTGAGTGCCCACTTTCGGTAACTCGAATGCATGCACGCACCGACCTCGATAGCTACTGAATCACCAAAGAAGGAATTTTATAGAGGTAGCTACGTAGCTATACGGTCAGGGGCGTACCGAGGAGGGTTTCCAGGGGTTTCTGGAAACCCCTTTTGAAAACCAAATTTTTTTTAAAAAGTTAAAAATATATCTTACCAATTTATAGTTAAGCAGTAGCTATAAAATATGTGTTAGATCCTACTAACAGGTTTCTTTCTTTCTTCTGGCTAACATCAAACTTCGTGCCACACGAAGTGCGTTATTTAGAATACATTGTTATTAACATTGAATATTGTGGCACTCGATCTGCGTTATTTAGAATAAGTGAGGTTTCTCTTGTAGTATAATGACGAAACGCCAGAAAGGGCTTTTAGATTGCTTTTTGAGACCGAAGAACAGGTAGGTGTATAATTTTTTACCAATGTAACTATGTAGTGTGCCTGCCATGCTGTAGATTTGGTATGGTTGAGACAGCCAGTCCGCGCTATCAGGCACTAACAGCTAGTGTAATGTAGTCCTATTAGCCTTAGCATGCGTAGTGTTATTAGCCTTAGCTTCAATAGCAGCTGTAGGCTAATAGCTGGCTGTATTTAATATAATAGTACAAGTAG